>VYXC01007337.1:59703-173317 GCA_013397175.1 Platysteira castanea | reverse complement strand
GTTTGGTTTTTTATTAATGTGTTTGGTTTACTCTTTCAGAGGAACAATAGTTTGGGATTTATTGTTCTGCCAAGAAGGAGTTCTCTTTAACTGTCTCTTAGAATGAGACTTCTTTTGGTAAAAAATGAAACCTCTCACATTATGGTAGAAAAAGTTCCTGTCAGTAGACAAAAGTGTTTATAATGGATACTGACACACGCTACTGGTAGCTCATGCCCTAACTTTGGAACTCTGCGAGCTATTTTACAGCAAAAGAGCCAGATTAATTATTGTTTCCTATTAGTTTTGTTTCAGTATTTAACACATCTACTAGGCATCTAACATCTTGTATTAAACTGAAAATGTTGGGGATTTTTTTTTAAATTCTGTGTGGGGTTTTTTCCAACATATGTTCCTTACTTGACAGAAATATTGTATAATCCCAGTTTTTCCAGAAACATCAAATATCTCGTGTCATTGATATTAATACTTCTAATTAATTTTTTTCTTTTTTCCCTCAATTATTTGGTCATCTGAAACAAGAACCTTTCTGAATATTTTCATTTTTTGTTCCCAGAAACTATGAATTCAGTAGAGCCCTGTATGTTTATAAACATTGGCATAATTAGATAACAATTTATTAATAGTATTTGCTTTTTAAAAGAAAAGATCAGTAAAACTGTTCAGTGTGCCAAGGAGACATACTTTACAGCTGTGTCCTGGCAGGGTGACTGAAATGGTGTTACACGTCAGTTTACTAAATCTCTCTGAAATGTCACGTTGCTGTGATTTGCCAAATGGACTTGCAGCCAGAATTTCTCTTCCCATTTTCTGTAGCTCTGGATCTACAGGGAGCAGGTCATTGAAAGTTTTCTCATTGGACATAGTAGATGTAATATTATTATACTCCCGTTTTTCATGTTGAAAACTGATTGCAAAAAAACACTTCTTTTGGCTAAATATGTGGAATGAAAATACTCACTGCATTTTAGATGTGATGGCAGATGATATTTTTGAACAGAGCAATTGGTATTAAACATAAGCAAAAATTACCCTCTGAAATTTTTTGAAATATTGTTAAGATTTGGTGTTTATTCTCTAAAATGGCTGCTTTGGTTTTTTATATTCACAGGTTGTTCGGTGTCACTTCTCTTACTCAGACAAACTGCTCAAGCACTTGGATGATCATCAAAAATCAAGAGTTACATTGGTATCACCACGCTAATCCAATCTTACTGCTGGTGATGTACTACACCCTCGCGACTCTCATTCGTCTCTGGCTGCAGGAGCCCATTGTAAGGGTAACTTCCTTCTCTCTTCCCGGGGCTAATGACTGTGAGACTGGCCAGTGCAGATACTTGCTAACGGAGGTACAAACATTTAGGGAAATTAAGGGAAATAGGCAGCAAGTGCAAGATGGTACTTTGAAATTGGTCCTTTTGCTAAGTGTCTTCAGGAGTCTGATCTAACATGGATATTATTCTTAAAATCATCAGGACTATGATGTAAGGAATGCAATGGCAGAGCATTAATGGTTTGATTTGGAAAGCAGGTATTGACATGCAGTAGTGGCTGGACTTGATTGACTCAATGATCTTAAAGGTCTTTTCCAACCTAAATGATTCCAAACCTGTGATACAAGTTTGGGTGCTACCAAATGAAGTGCCAACACCCAAGGCTTGTCCAACAGAATAGAGGTAGGATGCATTCTGGCACGGGATACTGTAAGACACACCTGTGTTTGTAAAACACAAATTTGCAATTTTATCACAGATATAGAAAAACTTTCGTAAAACCTTTCCTCCCATGTGCCTGAGTGAAAATCCCAGCTTTCATTTAAGAGCAAGAGAGCAAGGAGAAAAAAAGTAAATCTTTACTTCTTCCAGTTGCAGAGGAAAATGGGTATATAAGAACCCAGAGGTATCTTAAAAGCTTAGAAACTGAAAGTATAAAAAGGATGATCCTAGGCATTACTTATTTTAATTTCCTGATCCTCAGAGGCCTGATGTGAGTTTTCAAGTTGAGGTTTATTAGTGCTGTAAACCACAATGAAAATACCCATGACCATGCTGTTAATTAGTGGAGTTTGTAGTAGCAAGTAAAAATGTTGAAGGTTTTCTTATTTTAAGGGTGTTTCTTCATATAATGGATAAGGTAACAGTTTAACATTTTAACAGGCGATCAAAATACGTCACCTCTGAATTGAGATGTCTGGTATTTGGGGGTTACATATACAGAGCTTCAAAAGTGAATGATGCTAGAGCCGTCAGGTTGAACTATTAAAAAATTGTGTCTTAAATTTCCAGAAGCCTTAATACTATCTTTTCTAAAATTATGGGATTGTCGTCAGTACCCTCTGGCAGTGGGTATTTTTAGGGGTTTTTCCTTTTATTTTTTCCGCAACTGCAGCATCTGGAAACTAGATTTTTTTTTTTTTCTTTCTTTAACAGAAAACTGAGATTTCCAGATAATAATATGATTTTAGCACTGGGGCTGTAACTAAAACTTCACATCTCACAAACTGCTTAGTAAAACCATGAGAACTATTCACAAAGGAGTAAGCACATGTGGAATGCAGTTAGTGGGAGCTGTGTGATCTCAGCAAGTCTGGGAATTGATTTCCAGTACCTGTGTTGTTTTCATCCAACAGTCACCATCCTAAAGCTTGGTGTTAGATCTAAGGTAGTTGCAGCGCTTTTTCTGCAGAGAGAAGTGGGTTTTTCTGTCTAGGCTAGAGGGAATGCTGCAATTTCCTACAGGGACTTGAGAGGAACTGTAGTGCTCTTGACTGCACTTTTTTTTTTTTAGACTGCTTGTGGTGTCTGAGATAGATATTCCCATAAAACACTAAAACCAGTCTCTGAGAACTGCCAACAAGTGAAATTAGAGATGCTTTCCAAGCAGTTGAGCTAGAGTAAGTATTAAAAGACATTAATATAAGAAACACTGATGTCTCTCAAACCCATGGCTACATGAGAGGCAATAGAAAGTCTTGGTACTCCCAAGGGAACTTCAGATGCCAGGCAAATGATGCTTCCCTGCAAAGATAAATGGATGCTTTAAAAAGGGAACACCATAAAGGAAAGCGTACCCATGCATTAATGCTTATTTTTGATGCACAGGATGTTAGTGATGCAAGTATTTGTCATTAGAAAGAGATGATGATATTTGCAAAATTTACTGTATTTTCTGTATTTTGCACACTTCCACTTTTTTTTTTTTTTTTTTCTGTCTATATGCATTTTGGGTTTGTTTAGTAGTGCCATAGATCAGTGTTTAAAATTTCTTCTTAGCTTTTCCCTGGTAGACTCCATTCTCAGCTATTTAAATCCAGAAATAACTATATTCCAGGTTTCATTGAAATGTTTTCAAGCTTGTAAATTTGTAGTGCATTTGATTCGTTATGGAACTAAGTATATAACCTGCCTTTGCAGTCCCCAGTGATTTCGAAGTTACTCTGTATTTAGGATCTCACTATTAACCTACCTGTAGTTGAATGAATGGCAAAGACAAAATGCTGTGAGGTGTTTAGTGTAAAGCAGTTGTTCTCTATATACTGTTGTCCTGTACAGTAAGAATCTTAGGAATTTTGTTCAAAAGAAGCTCTTGAGCAAAACCTGTTTTGAACAAAACAAGAAAGAAATGCTTTTTCAGTCTAAAAAGATTACATAAGCTAAATATAATAGTAGTATAGCAGATGCTAAAAGCAGAGGAAAATATGTAGACCTGATGGTATTTTTTTGTTGTGTGAATAACATCTTGGGGTCCTCTTGTGGATAAAATTCCTCCTGGATTGCAGCAAGAATTGCCTTTGAGACAGATGTTCTTGAGACTGTCTCTAAATGCTGCAGCTGATGAACAGTTTTACAGGAACAGCCCCCACTTCAAATCTTGAGTTTCAGGGTGCAGTTTTTTGTGTGTTCACCACAATGCCAGAGTATGGCATGTATGAAATTTCAGTGTACGGTCTCCACGTGGGATTCTGAATGGATCTTACTCATGCAAAGTGACTGTGGCAGTCAGTGGAAGATTTGCTTTTCTTATGCTTGCTATTTTGGATCCTGACTTGTTCTAACATTGAGTCTTGTGAAATTCTACCTCTGCAAGTAAGAAAAAGCAATCTGTCTCTGGAGATTTCAGCTCATAGTTGTAACTGCTAGTACTGAATATATGAATAGAGCCCATTCATTCTGTGCTGTGAGTGGTAAGTAATAGTACAGGAGTCAGCAGAGTTACAGCAGTTGAATGTAGAGTCCTCTTATAAAATTTTTATAATTGTTTGAATTAAAAGGTATTTAAGAGTTGCTGAGGAAGAACTGAAAAAATTACATAAGTCAAAGGACTCTCACAAGTTTTGCTTGTGTGACTAGTACTGTGTTTTCTGACTTTTCTTCCTCGTCTGAGAAAAAAAGATTTCCCACCCTTCCCTGTCGTCTCCTAGGCTAAAAATATCTTACTAAAATAATTGTGTGTCTTATGTCTTTTATATTGTTTTTGTCACCCTGGTGCCAAACTAAATGTCTTTGATAAGCAGTTCTTTATGTTTCATATTTATATTAAAGTTTCAAACAGCAGAGACAAGAATTTTAAGCACAGAATCAGTTTATTTCATCTTACAGTTTTGCTAAGAATGCCCTTTTACAATCAAATATAAACATACAATCATATGTGAAATGTGCTACCATTCCCTCTGAGAAGTGAAACTAAATTAATAATCATTGTTTATCTAAGTCAAGATTTAAAAAATATGACCTTGCTGTTAGGATTGGAATGAGGAGAGTTTCAAAATGAGCTGGGACGTTTGGATGTCCTGTTCCCATGGGTAGCTTTGCAGACCTCTGCCCAGCACCCTGATTTATTCTTGTTCTATTACTTCAGAGGATTTTGCCTAAGCAATGAGAACAGTTGCCACCAGCAAGCTGCCACTCAGGAGGCACAGGAAGAGCTCTGGTGAGGCTTGAAGAGAAGCTGTAACCTACTGTGGTTTGCACTCCTCCTCAACTTAGTGATAACCATTGCTGTCTCAGATGGAGAAATAAACCACGTGGATCAGAGACAATGACAGAGACACAGGACAGTCCCAATTGGAAGGAACTTGGGAAGATCATATGAAGAAATTTCTTCTGAGAGCAGGGCCTCAGATTAGATTTTCCAGGGCCAAATCTTGAATGTTTCTAACAAAGGCTACCTGTGCCAGTGGTTCACTGTTCTTATGGTGGGGGAAAAAAAAATAAAAAATAATTAAGAAAAAATATATATTTTTTTAAAAAATTCAGAAGATGTTTCCCTGAAGCAAATTATGTCCTTAGCCTCTTGTCCTATAACTATGCATCCCTGTGAGAAGAGTATCCTTGTCTTCTCTAAAACTACAATTTCATTGCTGTAAGTTTGAAAAAAACCTGACTCCTGCATCCTTCACCTTCCCCAACCCTCTAATCATCTTGACAGTTTTCTGTGGGATCCTCTCCAGATTTTCTATGTCTCTCTTGAGCTGGGGATGCCAGAATTTCATTGCAGGTGTGGTCTGACTTGTCAGGTACAGTGGAATAATCACATCCCGTGATCTGCTGGCAGTACTCTGGCTGATACAGCCCAGGACACATCTGCCTTCGTTGCTGCTGGAGTGCAGTCCACTGCTGGCTCTTGTTCATCTTGTTGTGCACGAGCACTCCCAGAGCCTCTTCCACAGAGCTGCTTCTCATACAGTCTGTCCATAGTCTTTACTCTTATGTGGATTTATTCCAGCTGTAGGACNGGAAGGAACTTGGGAAGATCATATGAAGAAATTTCTTCTGAGAGCAGGGCCTCAGATTAGATTTTCCAGGGCCAAATCTTGAATGTTTCTAACAAAGGCTACCTGTGCCAGTGGTTCACTGTTCTTATGGTGGGGGAAAAAAAAATAAAAAATAATTAAGAAAAAATATATATTTTTTTAAAAAATTCAGAAGATGTTTCCCTGAAGCAAATTATGTCCTTAGCCTCTTGTCCTATAACTATGCATCCCTGTGAGAAGAGTATCCTTGTCTTCTCTAAAACTACAATTTCATTGCTGTAAGTTTGAAAAAAACCTGACTCCTGCATCCTTCACCTTCCCCAACCCTCTAATCATCTTGACAGTTTTCTGTGGGATCCTCTCCAGATTTTCTATGTCTCTCTTGAGCTGGGGATGCCAGAATTTCATTGCAGGTGTGGTCTGACTCTTGTCAGGTACAGTGGAATAATCACATCCCGTGATCTGCTGGCAGTACTCTGGCTGATACAGCCCAGGACACATCTGCCTTCGTTGCTGCTGGAGTGCAGTCCACTGCTGGCTCTTGTTCATCTTGTTGTGCACGAGCACTCCCAGAGCCTCTTCCACAGAGCTGCTTCTCATACAGTCTGTCCATAGTCTTTACTCTTATGTGGATTTATTCCAGCTGTAGGACTTTGTCTTTGTTAAACCTTGTCCATTTTTTGTTGCCGTGTCTCTGTATGGTGAATCTTCCTTCTGGCTCATTTACCTCCCAGTTCAGTGTCATTCACAAATTTTCTGTGGGTGCAATTGCATCCAGGTAGTTTTGAATAGGACCAGACCTAGTGCCAGTCTCTGAGGAGCTCCACTCATGGCAATCTACCTTTTTGTCCGTGAGCCTTCACCCTATTTGGAGAGAGGCAGTTCAGCTAGTTCTCCGCCAATCTTGTGTTCCGTCTGTCAAGTCCACATCTCACCAGCTTGTCAGCAAAGACATTGTGGAGCAGTGGTCAAAGATTCTAAATCAAGGTAGCATACACTGCCTCGAAAATGAAACATTGTATTTTGCGGGTTTTATACTTTGCATGTTTGTGTATGCTTATGGCATGACTATATAGTAAATTAAGGTAGTACATGGAAGTCTGTGTAATTCTGGTGTCATGTAACTAGCAGTTATAGAAAAGCTCTGTCACTGTTTCTGAAAATGAAATCTCAGAGTCATCTATCATAAGCCAGGTGTAGTAGCCACAAAAAGATGCTTCAGACATGCTTTAGAGAGGGAGCATCAGCTGGGGGGAAATTTCAGTTCCTCTGCTAAGATTGTAGTTACAGAGCTGTAGCTAATGCTGTCATTTGTTGTCATTTAGCAGACGCCTGATGAAGAGAAATCTGTCAGCAGGGAAGATGACAAAGAAATCCCCTGCAGCCCAATTCCAATGACAGCGGAGAGGAGACGCAGTCTGTGGTATGCAAGCCACTATACAACTGATGAGAGAAAAGTAAGACTGGAGGGGGAAGGGTGTCTGCATTACACAATTACTTTGAATTAAGGGAAGCAATGTCATGTAGGTTGCAAGTAAGATCTTCATGTGTGATTGTATAAATCAGATACAATATCAAGGCTGCATGGTGGAATAGAATACAAATGTATTTTGTAAAAATTAATAAAACAAAACCAGGAGCCAATGTAAGGAAGTAAATGAAAAGCATGCTCTATGTTTTTGGCTTCCACATTTTAGAAGTGTAGGGCTGGGATTTTGGCATGGGGCCATTATCTTTGAGCAAACCATCTAGAAAGTCTGTCAGGGAGCTGGTGTAAAGATCTGATCTGCCGTGTAACTACTAATTAGCACTGTCGTTGGTGAGTGGAGACTCTCAGCTTTTCTTCTCCTTAGCCTACTGATGTCCTTGGAGATATAAAGCTAGGCAGTTTAGGCAGTTGTGTAAAATCTCCTGGAAGGGTCCAGCTCTCTGCCATCTGTCTGCACCAGCTGCACTGCAAAATTTCATTTGTTGAGTTACTGTCAAATTTGGGACATATGAACATTCATATATACTCAAGCCACATATACTCAAACCCCAAGGAATCCACTATAATAATAGTAATGGGAAATGAGCTGGCAAATGGATAAAGTATCATATTTTATATTTGTATTGCCATCGTAGTAATTCTAATGATTGTTTAAAAACTTAGTTTTTAAGCACTGGATCATTAGAAAGACATTAGAAAGCAGTTAATCAGTATAATGCCATACTGATTAACTAGTATTCTTTGACCTAGTATCCAAAATTCCAATGCAACATTCTCAGTTCTGGTTTAAAATTCACAGGAACATACAATAAAATTATGTCAGTGCTATGGCACACTGAATATAACTTTATGGTATTGTACAATTCTGCTGACTTTTAAAGAATTCTTTCTGAATTTCTTGGTGCAAATCTGCAAAAGTCAGCATATATGCATGCATGTATTCAAGAAGTTAGACTTACTAATGCTTGAGCCGTGCTTCTGTAATAATTTGTCCTTGCATTGCTTTTTGCAGCTTCTGTCAATGACCCAAGATGAATACAAGCCATCGGATGTTAGTATACTACTAGTCTTTGTAATTCTGCAATTCTTCTCAATGTGTGTAAATACGGATAACACTGATACATACAGATAAAATCTTAGATGAAATTTATAAAACTTCTAGATTTTTGGTTAGCCTAACATTTACCCTATAATCTTGATCATCCTAAATGTAATTGCCTTCTGCTTCCTTAATAATTTCCTTGAGAAACGATTGATCACCTGAAATTAAGCGGCTTGTAGTAGTACCAACTGGCAAACAATCTTTGCTATTTCATTGGGTTTGAATAAGATATGAAAACATGCTTTCTAATGCAAGCCACCTTTAAATTTGATTTAGTTCCTTTGCTATATTTTTTTATTTCATTCATGTTGGAATGCTGAGGCCCTTAAAGCATGACCAACAACACATATGAGTTCAATTTACAGATCACAGAAAATCCAAGTCTTTATTTGAGCAGACAGCAAATGATCCATTTATCTTGACTGCTATAGACCTTAGCAGACTCTGAAAGCAGAAACGTCCCCTCTGTTCAGCACACTCATAAGAATGGAGATACAGATGAATTTTGGGAGCATCCATAACTTAACATAAATGTGCTCCACAGTCTGTACAGCTGCTGGATATGACTGAACATAACCCAGATACTATTGTGAAACAGTTCACAAGCTGTTGCACATGCCCATGCATAGTTTTGAGAAGCAAGATACACTTCTATCTCACAGCCTGAGCAGAAGTCAGTCTTAAACACGTATTGCCATCACTAACCCATTGCACGTGAATTTCTGCCAGTAGGAAAGTCGCTAATGATTGTGGTTGCTGGAGCCCTTATCCAAACAAGCACGAGGGCTGAAATTGAAGTCGCGAAAAAAAAAACCATGAAAAAGTGTCAAATTAGCACTACCATGTGACAACAATGTGGCGTCAATAACAATAATTACCACAAGTGGTTTTATTAACAGCAGCAAATATAGATCTTACCACTAATAATTCAAATTTGAAAGTCGTTTATAGCCATTATTTTCATAGCTACTGGAAATAATTAGATGTGAACTGAAAATCCCGATGTTGTAGTTTGCCTAAGAAGGAAGATGAATTTTTGGTTAGTTCTGTTGGGTAAGCATAAAAATCTAGCAGCAATTGGTTTTGGAAGCTGTTTTGTGCTACTTTTGCATGCAGCATGACTATAACATATCAGTTTCTTTGAAGTAACGTAAGTTACTTGTTAACCTCTCTTAACATTGGTGCTCCAAGTGTAGCAAAACACAGAAGTAGGAGTCCCACTCTTCTACGTGCCATGATAAATGCAGTGCCTTTCTCCGATGTCCTGGCAGGTGCTGCTGGTTACAGTGAATGGGAACCCAGCTGACTATCACACCATCCACCCTGCACTGCCATTAGAAAATGGTCCAGCCAAAGCAGACATGTACTCCACACCACAGTACAAGTGGGAGCCTTCGGATGGCACGTCAGGTAGTGAATTGCCTAGGAATTTTCCTTAGTTCCATGTGATTTTCTTATTCTGTATCTCCAGTCACTGCCTCTAGCATTTCTTGTCATCTTGGTAAGCTCTTTGGCCTGTTAAAATTAAATAACTGCTGTCACCTTACAATGATGGATGCCCATATGGCAATTTTATAAACTGGGCTGTAGGTGTATACCATCCAAAATACTTTGCCTACCAACACAGTAAATTGAAGTAGCTGTCAGAGTGATTGTAAGCAAAATAATTCCAGAAGAGGATGCATGTACTATCTTTAGACCAGCATGGATTGCAAATAAGAATTTCTTTTTCTACTTAGAAAAGGAAGAGGAGGAGGAGGAAGAAGAGGAAGTTACTCAGGAGGAAAAAGAAAATGTGAAATTGCATGCCCTGGTCTCTGTGTTTCAATTTATCATGAAGCAAAGCTACATTTGTGCTCTGATCGCTATGATGGTAAGTACTGGCAACAAAAATAATGCTGTTGATTTTACAAAAGTGTCCTCTCAATGCCTTTCTGAAAGTAATCTCATCGGTTGGTTTTCAGCAAGTCTTTGCATCAGGCTTACAAAATATCAATACGGTGTCTGCATCATTTTGAGCCCATTTTAGGTTATTAATGCATAGTTCCCAGGCCTGTTACAGGCCTTTAAATAGGGTGACATGTGGTGTTCTGGTTAAAACATCGCATTTCCAGGGCTGGGAGCCCCAGGCTTCGTTGTCTGCTGAATATCAGAAGACCCCTGGGTCTCAGTTTTCTATTGATTCCCAAGCTTCTGCACAAGCAGGTTTGTCATGTGTTTGCACCACTCCGCAATTTGCCTATAAAATTAAAGTATGTCATACTGATACAGAAAACGGTATATAGTTCCTTATTCAGGTGATGCGTGCAACCAGTTACCCTCTGAGAAGAAGGGGTCTAAAGCCTGGTTTCCTGTAGGAACACAGAAAGATCTCAAGGAAAATATGACTTTGTGCCAAGGCAGATTTTCCTGTTGTTTTACTTATCACCCTTCTTTCTCTTTTTCATGCCATTGCTTGTTTTTAAGCCTCCTTGTTGCAAATACTTTGAGCTGCATTATACCAAGTTTTCCACATAATGATTAGATGTCTTTCTGTATTCCCAATGCAAGCTTTGCTTTTACTGTTTTGGAAAAGTTTCAACTATGATGAAATTAACCGTAAAGCTTCTTGGCCCAATTTTGCATTAAAAATGGTAAAACAAATTACCTTGGCTGCCTCTTGTTTGCATAAAGTTTCAAACTTTATTTGCTGTCTTTTAAAAGAAAAGGTTTCCCCTGTAAATAAGGCAGGCTCCTTGTGCAAAATACGGATCTGGGTTGATGTATTCTGAGACATTAGCAAGTAGTTAGTTATTTTCATATTGACACAGTAACTTTTTTCCTATTTTTTTAAACTCATGTACTTCTTAGACCATAGAATGGTTTGGGTTGGAAGGGACCTTAAAAGTCATCTAGTTCCAACCCCCCTGCCTTGGGCAGATACACCTTCTACTAGACCAGGCCTGCATTTCCCTTTTAATTAATTTCTAGGGTCATATCTCTCAATATAAAAGGAGATGATGTATTTGAAGAACTTTCTTGTAGTTTAATGCTAGCTTTTCTTTTCATGACATATTCTGATTTTATGTGACCCAAATTAATTTATGAATTTATTTGTTGTATGCTCTGATGCAAATTCCTTTTATATTATAGCCAAAGACAGCTCAGTGTAAGCTATTTTTTCATATGAGAACGGAGAAGTAGCGTATTAGTGTTTTCCTTAAAAAACATCATTTAGGGGAGCTAAGCTAACCTGATAGAAATATTCTTAATGTTTAACAGTTTTCTATTTAAATCAAAAAGGAAAATGAAGTGCTTTATTGTCAGTTATTCCACAGTTATAGCAGCATATATACAGCTAAATTTAGGCCTAAATCAATAACAAAATGTAGATAAAAAACACTTAAACCCCCCAAATCCTTTTCTTGAGTGTTTAATAGAGAAGTTTTTGATAACTGAATTCTGAAAGCTGTAGAAAACATTCTGTAGCTGTGAGCATTCAGGTAATCTAGCATGGTTACTGTAGACTAAATGTTCCTCAGGTTAAGTGGGTGCACACCATAGCTTTCCAATTTAAACTGCTTCCACAAAAGCCAGAAGAGTATGGAGTTAGTGCTGTTTTGTAACACTGTCAAAGGCCTTGAATGTAGGACCCATTGATTAGGTTTTGCTATTCCTATTCTGAATTCTTTGCTGCTGCTTTGTAAGAAAAATTACTGTGCCCAAACTTTAATCTTTATTTTCCATCTCTTTTAGTTTGCTATAATGAGAAGCAATGAGTCTGCTTACAAAGTGTAGCTAATGCATAAAGCAGCATTTGCCCTCAGAATCCCCTTTCTGCACGTTCTCCAAGGGGTTTATTTCAGCTGGCCCAGTAGGTGATTAATATGGGTGAGAGTCTGATGAAAAATGAAAATATGCACTAAGTAGAGAAGTGTAAATGAAGTGTAATGGGAAATATGCGTCTCTGTTGTTCCTGAATGCATCTGTGGACATTTTTTCCTCTCTTTCCTCTTTCCACAAGGCATGGAGCATCACCTATCACAGCTGGTTGACTTTTGTGTTACTGATCTGGTCTTGCACACTGTGGATGATCCGGGACAGAAGGAAATACGCCATGATCAGTTCACCATTCATGGTTTTTTATGGAAATTTACTGCTAATATTACAGTATATATGGAGTATTGAGCTCAAGAATGATGAACTTCCTCAAGTATCTGGTTTTTTAAAAAGAAAGGAGCCTGGGGAGCTGGCATCAAAGGTAAGTGTAACAAACAGCTGAGATTTATTTATGAAACCAGAAAATATATTGTGATAAAAAATACAGATCTCTTGACGTTTCTTTAAGAGTACATCCACAGTATTCAGTGTAACCACTTTCAGTAGCAATTCTAAAGTAAAGGATAAGTCATTAGAAAGAGTGTTCAGAAAACTGCTTCTTGCATACTAAGCTAATACTAGAGCAAATGTTTCAGATACCAATTAGATTTTTGTGATAATTCTGTAGAAAATACTTGGCGGATTGAAATTGCTCACTTGTTTGGTTTTATAAGCTGGCTTCAAAACCAACTGTTATTCGATTTGCTAGGTTAATACCTATGGGATGTCAGATCTGTCTCTGTCTATGATGGCAACTGGAACTGTGTTGTCATTGCAATTATCAGTACTACTTGCTCCCTAATGGTTTGGCACAAGCAGCAGCACATAGCTGTGACTGAGTTTTAATTCTTTATCCTTACTCCTGAATCAGCATAAGTTGAAATCCATTTTAGGTTAGAACTAAAGGAGTTTGCTGACCCCAGTGCATGATAGATTTTTTCTTTGATGTCTTGAAAATGCATTTTGTTCCACAAGTTTACTCCTGGGGAAGGGACTGAGCACAAATAGGATGTTTTTTCCTAGAGCACCCAAGAGGGGCATCTCAGAGAGTGCATCTAGTTGGCACTGCTCCCCTTGTGCTAAGTGAATCACTTCCCCTGTGACTCCTAATCACAATTTAAGTTGATTCTTTATGTCATCTTCCTTGTTGGCAATACCCTTTGGACAACCATTTCTCAGTCTTTAATGCATTTGAGAATTAGTGAGCGCTGTGTTACTTCTCTTGTAAAAGTAGGGCTAGTTTGGTACGAGAGATAAAGCTCAAGGGGTTCTGCAAGAGAAGTTCTACAGTTTTTTTCAATGAGTTCATAAATCTCTAAGGAGTTTTAACTGTCTGAATACTTCATTTGCTTTGACATTATTTCTTATTAGCTTTATCATCAAATATCTTGTCTAAAAACAGATGGTGTCAAGAAAGGAAGCTGTTGTGTATATATTGTGATTTGGCCACATCCATAAAGCCAATAGGTGTTTAGTGGGGTTGTTAAGGCTGAATAAAATTCACTCCATAACCTTCACAGAATCAGAGAATAGTTGAAGCCAAAAGAGACTTCTGGAGGTCATTTGGTCCAACTCTCAAGCAGGGCCATCTAGACTTGATTGCCCAGGACCATGCCTAGATGGCTTTTGAATATCCCCAAGAATGGAAACTTTCTTACATCCCAAGGCAACCTGTGCCAGTGCTCAATTACTCTCACAGGAAAAAAAAGTGTTTCCTGATGTTCAGAGGAATTCTCCTATGTTTCAGTTTGTGCAGTTTGTGCCCTATTCCTCTGGTCCTATCACTGGGAACCACTGAAAAGAGTCCGGCTCCAACCTCTTTCCATCGCCCTTCACATATTTATAGAAATTGAATGAGATTCCCCCTGAGCTTTGTCTTCTTCATAGGAGATATGCTCCAGTCCCTTCATGGCCATTCAGCTGGACTCTCTCCTGTACATCCATCTCTCGTGCACTGGGGTGCCAGAACAGGGCACAGCACTTGCATTGTGGCCTCATGAGTGCTGAGTAGGGAAGAAGGATCACCTTTCTCAACCTGCTGTCAACACCTCCTAATGCAGCCATTAACATTCGTTGCCATAAGGGCACACTGCTGGCTTACTTGCAACTTGTTATCCACCAGGATCCTCTGGCTGTTTCTGCCCAGCTGTTCTCCAGCTGGTCGGACCACAACACATAATGGTGCATGAGCTGGTTCTTCCTCCCCCGGTGCAGGACTTTGTACCTCACCTTGTTGAATGCCCTGATGTTTCTGTCTGTGTCAGTAGAGGACACAAGAAAGGAAGCTCTGACACCTGCTAAGTTTAGCAGAAAGAGGAAAAGAAGAAGCTTTATTTACATTTCTCGTACTTTATAGGTTTCTCAATTCCACAAGGGATTGGAGGACATGTCACTTCCTCCTCAATCCCACTGGAGAAAAAGGATGCTCATCGAACTTTCCCTTATCACAAAAGGAATGAAAAACAGAAAAGACGGTTAAATAAACATTGGCCATTATTTACATGAAACACCGTGAGAAAATAATTTTGACTCCATATTATACACAGAAGGCTTTAGCAAGACAGGACAACACCTGTCAGCCCCTTTCTTCAGCCTGTTGAGGTCCCATTGAATAGCAGCACAGCCCTCCAGTGTGTGAGCCATTCCTCCCAGTTCTGCATTATTGGAAAACTCATTTAGGGTACACTCTGACCCATCATCTAGATCATAAAGATACTGAACAAGACTGGATTCAGTACTGACCCCTGGGGTACATTGCTAATCACTGACCTCCAGCGAGGCTTTATGCCACTGATCACCGCCCTCTGAGCTCTGCTGTTCAGTCAGTTTTCAGTACACCTCACTGTCTGCTCATCCAGCCCACATTTCATCAGCTTCCCTATCTTCTCCCATCTTATGGGAGACAGTTTCTGTCTGGAATCTCAGTAAGAGACAATATCCACTGCTCTCCTCTCATCTACCAAGTCATTCATCTTATCCATAAAAGTTTACCAAGATGGTTAAGCATGACTTCGCTTGGATAGATACACTTTGACTATTCCTGATGGTTTTCTCATCCTTCATTTGCCTGGAAAGGTTTTTCAGGAGTAGTTCCTCCATCACATTAGAATCACGGAATGGTTTGGGGTCAGCAGGGACCTTTCAAGATCATCTAGTCCAATCCTGCTGCCATGGGCAGGGACATCTTTCACTAGATCAGGTTGCACAAAGCCCCATCCAGCCTGACCTCAGACACTTCCAGTGATGGAAACATCCACAAAACCTCTAGGAAGCTTTTTCCAGCATCTCACCACTACCACCTCCCCAGGGACTGAGGTGAGGTTGTGCAGGCTTGAGCCTTCTTCTTGTCCTTCTAGAAGATAAGAGTGACATTTGCTTTCCTTCAGCACTTCTCCCATCACCACATTTGATCAAAGATTATTGAGAGTAGCCTCTGCTAGTGACACCACCTCCTCGGTAAATCCTTTCAGGATCTGTGCAGTTATGTATGCCCACTTTCTTTAAATATTCCCTGTTCAGCTCCTCTTCCATCAAAGGAAGACTCTTCCTTGCCTCAGAATTTTCCGTGGTCTTCATGAACTGTGTTTCCTTAAGGCCAGTCCTGCTAGCAAAGTCTAGGCAAAGAAGGCATTTGGTACCTCAGCCTCTTCCATGCCGTGTCACCAGGGCCCTTGCCCCCGTCAGCAGCAGGTCTAGATTTTCCTTAGCCTCCCTTTTCCAGCTGAGGTATGTACATAAGCAAATCCTGTTGCTCTCAACATGCCTTGCCAGACTCAGTTTCAGGCTGTGACTTTTCTAACCATGTCTGTGCATGCTTGGCCAGTCTCTGCATTCCTCCCAGATTACCTAGTCCATCCTCCATCCCCAGGCAGAGCCTGTGCATTCCAACTGTGTTGTCATGCAAATCCCAACTTCAACTCTGCATCTTTCTGGCCTGTGCATCCTAAAGAGCCTGTAGTTCTGTATTGCAAATATTCAAGGCATCAGACCCTGTCTCTGTCCTCCCAACAAGACCACAGCCCTGCACAGAGATCTCTAACTGCTTGTCTTTGTTCCCCATGCTGCAGGGCTGTAGTGTTCAGGCACTTCAGAGGAGCACCTGGCATGCTGTTTTCCCAGAAAGAACCTGGCAGGTTTCCCTGTCAGGCTGGGTTGAAGTAATTGCCTTGCTTATACACAAATGCTTGAGGTGACCCTGCATAAGCCCTGTTTTGCTGATTATGTATTTCCTCTTGTTCACATCACCCCAGGCACCCTTTGCTCGTTAGCCTTGTCTATCAGTCCCTCTTAAGGGCACTAGTAACTTTGTGTCCTCCTTTATTCCTTATTTAAAGTCCTTTGAATAATGGTTGAATTTAAATAAAGACTGAATACTGTATTCTGCAGAAAGAAGACGTGTACTGTAATTCTTTCTGCATAAGTTTCTGCACGCTGTGTGTGTTTCCTGGTCTGAAAATGAGATAAAATCTATACTGTAAAAGGTGACTAGAAGCTTTTCTCTGGTCTGCAGTCCTTCAAGACTTTTCTTAGAGTCAGCTCTGGCTCTGGAAATGCCAAGTAGAACAGGGAGTAAATGTGGCAGGAAGATAGAGCTAATTACTGCAGAGAAAAGACTGTATTTTACAAAATCAAAGGTTTGTGTTGCAAAAGCCAGAGCTTTAGGAGGTATCTGGGGAAGCTGTGACAAGTCACACGGGCTGACAATCTGCTGCTGTGGCTCACTGTTAGCAGCAGTGTCAATAAAAAATGCCATCTTCTGGGAGCAATCCTTCTACCCATTGAGGACTTGCACGTTAGAAGAAAAATACATTATACTACTGGCCTTGTCATTCTATTGTGTGCAAAGTATTTGGCTGGCTCCTACGTGCTTCCTCTTTGAGATCTTGTTCTTCTAGCTAAGTAGTGAAATAAGTCTCCTTCTGCACAGGGAAATTAGCAGAAACTCTGTAGAAAATAAACATAAAATCGAGCATAAATTTTATCCATCTCTTAGTATTGCAAGCTGTTGAATTCAGCTTTTCACAAAACAGAAGTGCACTCTTCATTAAAGAGATCTGTTCATTTCTAAGGTATCCTGCTGTTACTGAATTATCATCTCTTAAAGTTCTTAAAAGAATTAAGAGCTGTCTCAACTCTTGTAACTTTTGCAAATGCGAGGTATATTCCACTGACTGGCTCTTCTGTAACTACAAGACATACAAAAAAAATTGATTTTTAAATTATCTGTGTTTAAGCACCTGAAGTAACAAACCTCCTAAATCAAAATATTTATGATATACAAAACCATGGTAATGACAATACACTCTTGCATGTGCTTCTTTCCTGAAAAAAAAAAGGTAAAAACAAACAATAAACCAACATATGGGAGTTACACCAATCCAGGCATAATGAGAAGATCCCTAAACTTGTAAGACAGTAGTTAAAAATGGAGTAAAACAGGGCAGAATAGAAACATGTAAGTGAATACCTTTAAGAAATGGAAAAGTGCAAATGAAGCAAAGTTGTTTGTAACGCAGGATGTTTCCTAAATAACATAACTTGCCCTAAGATGCACTTAGACACTCATGCCATCCCTGCCATTTTCTGAGAGACAGAGAAAAAAAATGCAAAATTTATGAAAACCTATGCTTGTATCAGTAAGACGTAGGATATACAATTAGTCTGTTGGTTTTGTTTTGATTTTTGTTTGCAGATTCTTTTCACAATTACTTTCTGGCTACTGCTTAGGCAACACCTCACTGAACAGAAAGCACTTCGGCTAAAAGAAGCTACTTTATCTGAGGTCAAAGTTGGAAGTGAAGAAAATGAAGAAAAAGGTAAAGCCAGATCCAATTTAGCCCTTCAGTCATGATAGAAATTCCAGTTACTGCATTTCTCTGATGCTGAAAGCAATTAGCAAGGCATCTGTTATTAGCTAAGAAAGATATTACAAAATCTATGTGCAGCTATCTCTCAGATATAAAAGTAAAACACTTTTGAACTTTGGAAATACAAATAAAATGAGAGTTCCCTTTACTGGAAGGTAATAAAATGACTCATTTTAGAAAGATCGCAGAATTTTCAAATGATCAGTTTACTGCTGTGTTCCAAACTCAAATCAGAGCAGTAATTGCCCTAAAGTTTAACCACAGGTGATGAATCTGCCTAAGAAAAGTTGCTAAGCTCCTTGGAAGTTTTGTTGGTACATAAATTCTTATACAGACACAGAAGTTAAACTACAAATTTCAGTGGAAAAAATAAACATATATTTTTTCAGTGCAGGGGCTCAAGCACACCTGAGAGAAAAGTTTAGATTCAGCTTATCTAACAACATAGTGACCAGTTCTTTCTTTTGTTGCTGGGCACATGTTTCTTCAAACGTTCCCTGCCCTCTCTGTCTGGATGATGAACTGAAAATGTTCAGTGCACTGAAATGGTAGGAAGTGAGCCCTGGAAGCAGTGGTGTAGTTCCCTCTGTGATTAATTACAATCCTCGTCTCAGTTAAACACCTGATCAGTGTCAAAGCTAGACTACAAGGATTTTCAAGGCGAGAGCCTGAGAAGGGGGATGGTGAGTGGGACAAAGGGAGCGGGCAAACCTTTTGATGGTGAAGTTTCAATATTGCTCTCAATGGAAAGAAAAGCAGTACATCTGTGTACTATGGTTTTGGCAAACCCTGTTATCTAGATACTTGCACATGTACTTGCTGCTGGGGAGACACTTGCCCTGCCCGCCACAAAACTCACAAGGTAAATAACTGGGGAATCTTGACCTCTTCAGAAAGCTAAAGCAGCTTGTCTTTTCTGGCCCAGGTGCAGCACAAAAACCTGGATAAGTGGTAGTTTTTTTGAAAAACAGCAGTGTTAGTGCAGCATTTATATTTTTTAAACTTGTTTGGGTTCATGTTAATGTTTTCCCTTGCTTGTGGTTTTTGGAGGTAAACACAATATTATATTATTGAGAGTACTCAAGACAGGAGGTTCAAACTCGAGATGAGAGTTTAAACTCAAGATAAGAGGTTTCTGGTGGTACTGGTGGTTTCTTTGCTTTCCAGTTCAAAAGGTTGTTTACTTGAGAGTATAAGCATTGCCATGGAAGGTGTTTTGGCTATTATCCATTATGCAACCCTTAGGCTCTAATTTTCTGCTACAACTGCTGGCGTTTCAGACAAAGACGGGTGTCTGGTAAGGATGTATAGCCATGTGCCCTGTGGCTCCAGCAGCAGGTCTAAGCTCATATGAAGTTAAAACCCTTTTCCTTGCTCTGGAGCCATGTATGATTAGGAATTATGGTCTCTTGTGAATATTGTGTTTTAAGTTTCTGTGTTGTGTGCAGAGATTTTACTTTCCACCCATTTAAATTCTTACTAAAAGTCCCAAGAATAGACAGGCCAAATGTGACTCTGTATTTGCAGAAGAGGAGTCGCAAGAGGGAGAAGTGTCAGAAGAACAGGAAGAGGAGAAGGAAGAGGAGGAGGAGGGAGAGGAGGAGGATGAACAGGATATTATGAAAGTCTTGGGGAAGCTGGTGATGGCTATGTTAATCAAGTACTGGATTTACGTCTGTGGGGGCATGTTCTTCTTTGTCAGCTTTGAGGGTACAATTGTCATGTACAAAATCATCTATATGGTACTGTTCCTCTTCTGTGTGGCCCTCTATCAGGTAAGCGAGAACTGTGCTAATGGAATTTTATCCTTGAATAGAATTGTTTGTACTTTTAGCTTGGCAATAAACTAGCTCCAAATAGAATTCATAAACAGTGTATTTGTTCTTTAGTTAGACACAACAGAGTAAGACCATTTGAAGGCATTAAGGCTAATTTTCCTCTGGTTTGTCATTATAGTGACAGGCAAAGTGCACATAAATTAGATACAATGCACACCCCTGCTCTGTCATGCCACTTCACCATGAGCTTTGGAACCTTTGTGGAAAATTCTGAGTCTATGCACATTTTGCATTGCCACCAGCTTTTGTGGCAGCTGATCCACACAGCTTCCACACCCCAATGAGCATGGAGTCCTTCTCCACCTGGACTTTTATCACCTAACGGTGATGAAACTGAGTGACTGAAGCTATCCCTGACTTTGTGTCTGTGGCCCATGTCCCATCAGACATTTTTGCACAAAAGTCTGTACTCAAATGCATTTTCACCAGGAGTAAAAACTGTATCTCAAAATCTGTGGATGCCACTGGGTAGTCATTGCGTACTTCAGGCCAGCTAGGAAAAATAGTGTTCTTCATCCTTGTTTAACAGTACAATGTTGTCAATATTTCTGTCAGTGTCTTTGCCTTCAGCTTGTGTCAGCATCTTTAGTGTGTGATTTTCAGGTACACTATGAATGGTGGAGAAAGATTTTAAAGTACTTCTGGATGTCAGTTGTTGTTTACACGATGTTGGTACTTATCTTCATCTACACATACCAGTTTGAGTCATTCCCTGGGTTGTGGAAGAACATGACAGGCCTGGATGAAAGGAAGTAAGTGGTTTTGATTATTTTTTTTTCCCTTTGGATCTCTGAGTTCAGTGCGATGGAAGGATCTGAGAGTAGTCTTACTTCTTTTGGGAGAAAAACGTCATGCAGCCATTCTCAGGCATAGCTGGTTTTAGGCACTCAGTTATGAAGCCACTCATTTACTGGTGTAACCATAGAAATGAGCAAGACCAAGAGAGGAGCTCAGAGCCATATTTTCTCCAGTTGGCTGCTTAGGCCTTTGGATTGCTTCTGTTCTCAATCCAGTGCCAATACTTCTCTTCACCACTTTGACTATAGGAACAAGATCCAGGGAAAAATTAAGGGCAGATTTGCAGGATGTTTGGTACTGGTGAAGGTGGACCTGCTCTCCTGCTAATGAGGAGGACTGGGTTTCTTCATCCTCATGATGAGTTGGGCATTTCTCAAGAGGAACTTAGCTTAGAAAGTATGTGCAACATGAGTGGATCGCGAGTGCAGAACTTTCAGTCAGAGAAAAGTCATCTGATTCAAGAGATCTGTGACAGGGTTTGTTCATTTGACTGTACATTTACAGCACCTCTCTACATTACTGAGTCCAAACACAAGATACGTGCATTGTAAAACTTGATCATTTAGGAGAATTTTAGAAACCAAAACCACATAACAAATACCATCCCCTTATTTCCTATTGCAAATGATATGTAATAATGTCTCATGGAAAGAATATTTTGTGTGAAAAGATGCCTTAGTGGAATATTTTTTTTTCCGCAGACTAGAGGACCTTGGCTTAAAACAGTTTTCTGTGGCTGATCTATTCACACGCATCTTTATTCCCACCTCCTTCCTACTGGTGTGTATCTTACACCTTCACTATTTCCATGATCGGTTTCTTCAGATCACTGATTTAAAAGCTGTAACCAGCAAACAGGACAACACTATTTACAGGTAAGGAAGCAAAGTAGATGAAACTATTGATTATCTGTATGGAAATGCTGTTTCTGACTGTTTTGTAATGCTTACTTTTCAGTAGATGCTGTTTGCCTTTGCTATGGCTACCTGGCTTGAAAAGAAGGTGCACAGTATGCAGCGCCCCACTATAACCAAAGTATCTGTCTCTCCCTATTTTCCCCTAGACAATGAAATTTTTCATTTTGGGGTACATTTTCAAAAGTACTAGTGGCATTTATGTATTTATTTCATTGGCTTTGGCCTTTAATGGGGGTTNGCTGTAACCAGCAAACAGGACAACACTATTTACAGGTAAGGAAGCAAAGTAGATGAAACTATTGATTATCTGTATGGAAATGCTGTTTCTGACTGTTTTGTAATGCTTACTTTTCAGTAGATGCTGTTTGCCTTTGCTATGGCTACCTGGCTTGAAAAGAAGGTGCACAGTATGCAGCGCCCCACTATAACCAAAGTATCTGTCTCTCCCTATTTTCCCCTAGACAATGAAATTTTTCATTTTGGGGTACATTTTCAAAAGTACTAGTGGCATTTATGTATTTATTTCATTGGCTTTGGCCTTTAATGGAGGTTAGGTGCTTAATTACTATGTGTATCCTTTTGTATGTGTGCCTGTCAGTAATAAGAAACACAGCTTTTAATTTGGGTCACTTCTTTTTTTAAAAAGGCCACTTTGAGGGCCACATGAAAATTGGGAGATCTTTGGAAAATACCACATTTGCATTGAATAGTTAGGCCTTTCTGTAAAGTTGAATTTCAGAAATGGAAAAATTCTGAATTTGTCGTTACTTTTCATAGTACTGACCCTTGGCTATCCTAGACACTTGGTGATTTCATCCAGAAGTCCATTATCACTTTTTCATGAATCTGGGACATCACTTTTCCAGTGTTCAATTCTTACATATTTTCCTGCATAAAAACCAATCTGTGTCCTAGGATCCTGAGTCGGGAGCATAAGAGAGAGAAATGGTTTTGTAGTACATAGTGTTATATTATGCAATGACAATTACAGTCATTCTTTGAAGAACGCAATTAATTTAGACCCTACTTTTAGAATGCTTACCTGTCCAGTGATAAGTGTATCTCAGCTGCATTTCTATGAATGGACTAGCTGCATAACACCACATAGACCACAGGGGGTTATGGAATGATGACGGTTACTTAACAGGGAGTTATGTTCTAGGTTATGCCAGATTTACAAAGCATTTCAGGTATTTTTCACACATTCAATTCGATATGAAGCTACTTCACAGTGTATGGTACAAATTTGTGCCATGAGAATAAGCTCCAGTTTTACAGAATGCTTCCAGTTTCTGTATTTAAATAATTGCTAAGACCAGAACTGATCAAACTTGATAAAATTTCCCAATAAAGATGTGGTGGTTTTTAAACTTACCTTTTAAATGTCTGTTTGTGTAATAACTCTCCCTTTACTCTTCTTGAATTGCTAAATGTGATGGTAGAGTCAAGGGCCCTTTTGTAATGGCCTGTGAGTAAACTTCCCTTGCCCAAGGCAAACTCTTGTGCAGCAGTGGGTACATGTTAACATCTCTGAATTGGCCAAGCCCTGAAAACAGAGCCCAGATAGGTGTCTGAGCTGAAATGGGGTTGTTCCTGGGCTGAGGCATTTAGGGGAATGCTTTACAGTTTGCAGTAACTCCACAAGCTCTCTTGTAGCTCGAAGTTTGCACTTGTGCTGAGTAACCTAGGAAGTTTCCACCTCCCTTCTAGTGTGATTTAACAGAATAAAAAGAAAAAAACCCTGAAGCACTTGCAGGATTTTGATGGGTCCACTTTGCCTGTGAAACCACTGCTTGAAAATCTTTTCATTACCCACAAAAGATACAAGAATATTATACAGCTTTCCAAAAGTTGGCATGAAGAGGATCACTGTGACTGAAGTCACATTATTCCCAAAAGGATGGAAATGCTTATAGTGAAGACACAAACTGTTTTAATGCATTGTAAGCAAACGTTTTTGCCACAAATAAGTAGCCTTGAGATACCATGCTGAAAGTAGACATTCATTGTCGTACCAAGCCTTTTATCAAAGTCACAGATTAAGAGGATCATGTGATATCATCTGCTTTTTTGTCTTGGAATTTGAATGCTATTTTTTTGAGTCTAAATGTGTACTATTAAGCAGTCATATAAGTAGCTAGATATTTTTAACTGTTAAATGTGGCATATGTGCTACATTTGCCATTTTGAAGTATTTTCAAAATCACAAAAAACCACATATATCTTTTGTTCCTCCTGCGAATCTTTAACTATTATGACCAATACCCAAATCAGAACAGTTTTCTTGGTTTGTACTCCTATTAACACTGCCTGGTATATGAAAACCCATCTCTTTTCTTCCTTTGATGCAATAAATCACTATTGAGCATCAGCTGACTTTATAGTTCAAAGCTTCGCAATGAGAGCTCAGCTGACATTTGTATTGGTGGTGCATAAAGCTGGATGAGAACTAACACAACAACCAACTTCAGCTTAACAGTAATGCTGGTAATAAATTGCAGGGGCAATTAAAACAGATCAAAGATTCATATACATGTATAATTTTCTCTCAAAGCTACTAAAACGTAATTTTTCTTTTTGCTTTGAAGAAACTAGCATTCACTTAACAACTGCTTTATCTTTCTAAACTGCTTTTATCCTGCACCTTTTGCAACAAAAAAAATAAATAAATAAAGAAATGGAACCTTCATTTTGAGTAACAAGACAGAAATCAGTCCTTTTAATAGTTAACTTCTTAAATTAATCACAGCAGCTGAGGGGTGGTCATGAAAGTAATAAAGAAAGCACGTCCAGTTCCTCCATCTGACTTTGAACTGCCAGGTGTAGTTACGGTACTACAATTGTGTCTAACGAAAGAGTCCTGTTAAAATTGCTGAGAATGTTCATTTATTAAAATGCTCATCAGCAAAATTTGCAGAGTTGAAGAGTAAGGCTCTGCCAGCTGCAAAGACAGGGCACAGAAACCGGCACACTGGAACTGGCATAGTGAGGCACTTTTCACTATTTATAAAGGTGTCAGAACTGAGTGTGTTGGTTTTACATCTGCAAGATAAAGAAAAATTATCTGATTAGGACTTTCCAAGCCCATTTCCTTGCTCTACCATGAATTATGGAATGGCAGAGATAAAGGCTGTGAGGTAGAGCATTTTCTCTGATAGGATGCTCTGCCATAATAATCTTTACGTATTTTTTTAAAAAGGAAAAAATTATTTTTAAAAATGGTGGTATTCTAAGGCTGACTTGAAGCAAAGCAGTAAAGGCTGTTCTGACATTTTGGGGACTATGACAATTATCTGTATTTCTGACTGAGGTTGTATAGGATCTAAATGTCTAAAAGCTGCATTTATAAGCTTCCTAGACTTCACTGAACGGTGTATGTTAAGATTTCAGAATTTGTTTTGTTATGACAGTGTGTCGTAACACATTAGTAGATAGGAAAGTGTGTTCATTCCTGTTTAACAGTTTTCTTTTCTCTCTCTAATTCATTTCCCATTTTCGTCTTGTGCTTTCATCTCCCACCTCATAGCCATGCCAAAGTCAATGGCCGTGTATATCTAATAATTAATAGGTGGGTACTTCAATCCTTCCTTTCCTTTAAAACTGATAAACCTTTTTTTTGGTTACTTCTTAGTTGCCTTAAAGCAAAGTATGTTCTCGCTGCGCAGTACTGTGAACTAAGCAGGGAGATAACGTTTTTCAGATTGCAGTTTCCTAAAGCTGGTGAAGCAGTTAACACATCTCTTCTGCATATTTATACATTGTGAGTGTCTTCTCCCAGCTGAGAACTCTCCTGAACTTTGCCCATGCCTCAATGCAGGAATAATTGGTGCTATTTGTAATTGGCTGCAGACAATAGATTTGGTTGAGGAGGCTCGTTTATCTACCCTTTGTTCGTGCATGGAAAGATGCATGCCTGCATGTGCCTATGTACACACAGACACACAGACACAGAGACACACATCCCTGTCTTTCTCCAAGCATGTACGAAGACGAATTTGAGGGCCCACTCCATTGAATGTGTGGTGTGTGGTATGTGTTATGAGTTTGCACAGACTGAAAGTTCAGAGCTGGAAAGGGAACACTGAAACCACTGCATGCTAAGGCTGTTAATTCAAGGGCTGAGTTGGGTGCTGCAGGATCCAAACTAGGAAAACTGCTATCATCATCATCCCTTTGTAAATGGCATCTTGAAAACTGTTCCATAAATTAGATTGCTTTCAAAATACTTGACTGGAATAAATGTGAGCTATTTTTTAATCGCCTCTGAGAACAGAAGGACTTCTGTGTTGTTGTCACTACTGAATATAAACAGAAAAACCAAGAAGATACCTTGTTTAGATATTTGTGACTGCCTGCTCTATGTGTCATGTTCACGCTACTTCCTCAAATGTCATCATGTAGTTTGGGTCACCATTCTTAAAAGTTCACCAGAGCTGGAATTCTGGTCTGCAGAAAACCTGTGAGGGCAAGCACCTTGGCTAAGGCAGGCAAGCTGATTGCCGAGAGGCATCGCCAGGAGGCAAAGCTGGACTCTCATCCATCGTCAGTCAGGAACGTGGACCAGCAACTGAGGGTGAGGATCAGATCTGGAATCAGTAACAAGGGTCAGCCACAACCTGCTGAGGTCCCAGCGAGCCCACGGAGATAAGCCAGGTTTGCAGTGAAGGCAGGGTGTCAGCCTGTGTGTCAGGCGTGGGGTCAGGGAGGCACGGGAGCAGGCACAGGCACGGCTGCAATGCAGCCACAGCACAGGAACATGTGAAAGCAGGACCCAGTAAAAGGAGAGGGACTCCCTGCACTGAGGCTTCCTGGCCTGGCCACGTACCCCAACAGGGCTTGGATTCAGGCAGCAAATCCCCTTCAAGGCCCGTAAAGGCACTCAAGGCCCTGCCAGTGGAGGTATGGCACTGTGTGCTCAGTTTGAGTGTTGCAGACCAAATATTCAAGACATGGGTCACTAGTGTTCTGCAGAGCAGAAAGTTTTCTGTTCTTCAGGCTTTGCATGAAAGATACTTCGGAACTGCCAGAAGGTTTCAAGCAATTCATAAACAGCAAATAATTATCAAAGACAAAAGTTACTTAATAATGCATTCAATTAATTAATCTTCTGCTCTAGTAATTTACAAATAGACGAAAGTACTAGGAATCCAGCAAGGACCCGTGGCACATGCTTGATTTTAGCCACTGAAATTGCTTTCTTGCCAAGAACTAGATCTACTGGTATACTTCTTATTTTTGATACCCTATTTAATGAACCTGAGGGTAAGAAATGCTCTCAGCTAAAAGCGCTAGTGGCTGTACCTTCAAGGCTTGTTGCCTGCATTATTATTTAGTTATTTCTCTTCCTAAGTATCAGATATAATACCTTTATGTTATTTTGGATAATTTCCCACCAGTATGTGGCTTCCAACAATGAAGTTGTATCTCATTAGCTGTGAAGATGGATGGGTAGCTTGTCAAAAATTCTAAACTAGTGAAGTTTTTATGTCTTAGTGCCTCAGTATTTTCTGTTACAACATAATGTGACCTTGTAGTGAAAAAAAAAAATATGGAAAAACAATATGTAAGTGTCTTGGTTTGAAAGACAGGTGTCTACTAAGGGAGGCAGGAGCCCCCCCTTGGAATGGAACATGCAACCCCCTTCCCTCCAAATTATTATAAATTTGAAACTGAGGGGCTTTCAGGCAAAGATATGGGGAATAGGAATAACAGTTCTTTTAATAATAACAGTTTTATATATATATATAAAACAAAGCAATAATACAGAAAGCACTGGTTTAACCTGACAGAGTCAGGGTACGACCTGGCACCCTGCCGGGCAGGGTGGTGGTAGCAGTCCTGCAGCTGACAGCTGCAGTTCTCTTTGAAGTGGTTCTGTTGAACCAGTGATCTTGTAGAAAAGGTCTGGTCCTCCTCAGAAAGTCCAGTGGTGGTTGTGTAGCTCTTGTCCTCTGGGAACCCAGCAGGTAAGGCTGCTGTGCTGTTCCAAACCCCCAGATTATATCCAGGTGGGAATGCTTGGCTCCTTCCCCCTGGGCAGAGCATCTCACACTGGGATGGTGAGTCACGAGGCAAGGCCTTGGTGGGCCCATTAACAGGAGATAATCCGGGAGGGAGTTATCTGTGAGTCATGCGGCAAGGCATTGACGGGCCCATTAACAGGAGATAGTCCGGAGGGAGGAGGCAGGGAACATTGCTACACCTGGTTTTAACAGCTCATGAAGATGGTAATAGAATACACAGTAACCCAGGACAATAAGGAAGTTTTGGAAGAAAGATTCCAAGCAGACTAACTTTCCTAACAGTGGGCAGGGCTTTTTATCTGTCCTTGGATCTCCTAAGCACATGATCCAATGCTCAAGCCTACTAATGCCAATAAAACTAAGCCTACTGTAAACTAAACTCATACTGAGGCTTTATCAGGTGTATATATTGCATATACCCATGTTTATAACCTCATTACCTCCCAGATCTCCAGAATACAAATGGGAATTATATGGATAAGAGAAAGATGAGTCCGCTCATACAAAATCCTATACAGTTACTGTGTTTCTGTCTAATTTACACTGAGGTAAGTCATTAAGTCCTTGATTTACACCAGTGTGAATATAGATTTTTCTATTATAAAAGTCAGTTGGGAAGATACCTCATAAAAGTCAATACAACTGCATATATACAAAACCTGTTTGATTATATGGTTACTTTCATTTCATGGTGCATTGCCTTTTAAATGAGCTCTGATGGTTTATAGTAACCAGGGATCTCCATAACACTTGGACTGAACTGAAAATTCATTCTCTCTTCTTTATACATGACCCTCCCATTGGTACTTTATTAGAATGTTAGGCAAATATAAGTTAGTTATGTCCTTTTAGGGAGCATTGACATTTAGTCACTTTATGGAGATTTAAATATCCTTTTAGTGTACATGCTAGCTGATCCATGACTAAGGTATGAAAATAACCTGAGACCCCCAAAAGAGATGACTGGTAGCAGCCAACATGGCTTTACTATGGGCAAATCGTGCCTGACAAATTTGGTGAAATTCTATGGTAGGGCTACAGCATTGATAAACAGGGGCAGAGCCATTGACATTGTCACTGGACTTATGCAGAGTATTTGATACTGTCCCTTATGATAGCCTTGTCTCCAAATGGGTGAGACATGGATTTGGTGGATGGACCACTCAGTGGATAAAGAACTGGCTGGATGGCCACACGTCGAGTTGGTCAGTGGCTGATTGTTCATGAGACCAGTGACAAGTGGTGGCTCTCAACGTCAGTACTGGGGCTGAGACGGTTCAACCTCTTTGTTGGTGACATGGACAGTGGGACTGAGGGCACCCTCAGCAATTTCGCTGATGACACTGGGCTGTGTGGTGCTGCCAGCACAGTGGAGGGAAGGGATGGCATCCAGAGGGACCTTGACACACTCGGGAGGTGGACCCATGCAGACTTCATGAGGTTCAACAAAGCAAATGCAGGGTCCTACACCTGGATCATAGCAATCCCAGACACACTAATGGGTTGGGCAGAGAAGTGACTGAGAGCAGCACTGAGGAGAAGGACTTGGGTGTGATGGTTGATAAAAATCTCACCATGGGCCAGCAGCATGCACTCATAGCCCAGAAAGCCAATGGATTCCTAGGTTGCATCCAAAGGAGCGTGGAGAGCAGGTCAAAGGAGGTGATTCTGCCTCTCTGGTCTGGTGAGACCTCACCTGGAGTGCTGCATGCAGCTCTGGGGTCCTCACCATAAGAAGGCCTGGAACTGTTGGAGCAAGTCCAGAGTAGCGGCACAAAGCTGATAAGAGGGCTGGAGCACCTCCCCTACAGAGGACATTGCTTGGAGACCTCACAGCAACCTTCCAGTACCCAGGGGGCCTACAGGGAAGCCGAAGAGGGACTTTTCATCAGGAACTGTAGTGACAGGACAAGGAGTAATGGGTACAAATTAAAAGAGGAGAAATTTAAGTTAGAAATTAGGAAGAAATTGTTTCTGTTGAGTGATGAGACACTGGAACAGATTGTCCAGGGAGGTTGTGGATGCCCCAGTCCTGACAGTGTTCGAGGCTGGGTTGGATGGGGCTCTAATTTACGATTCAATTTTCAGTAGCCAAAGCTACTGAATAAATTCTTGAGTATAAGAGTTTTTCAGGTTATTAGACACTCAGGTTCATTGCCCAACCCTTGATGAAGAATTTTTGTCATGAATGTGGCTAAAATGTGATTTAACTTTATTACGTTATCTTTTTTGGTGTTTGATGGTCTTGGTAAACTTCTAATTTTAAACCACCTTTTCTGCTTTTTGACAATGGGCATGGTATTTCTACTTCAGGATTGTTTAGTCAGATTTCTGTAGTTTTTCCTTCATTTGAGACACCAAATCTTCCATCTTGAAGAAGCTGCGACTCCTAAATGATTGAAAAATAATTCTGCTTGTTTAAATTTCTCATTAACTGTCTAGCCTGTTCTCTTAATTTTTAATGATCAGAAAAGAAAAATCTAGATTTTTAGATTCTTGAACTGTGAAAATCCTAGAATTGGCAGAATTTCCTGTCTAAATGGTTATAGGCCAGAATTTCACATCAAGAAAAATAAATCCCTGAGACGATACTGTAGCATATTAGAACAGTCTTACAGGTGCTTGAAAGTATGCCAAGTGTAGTAATTTCAACAGCATAACCAAACATTTAGTGACCTAATCATATAGATATACACTTGCTAAAGGGAGACTTTTTGCAAGAAGTCACAGTCAAAGGGAAGCTGGGTTTTCTGCAATTATGGGAGGTGAGTCCCTACAGCACAGCTGTAGGACAAAAAATGAAACCATAAGAAAGCGTTTATTTTCTCAGTAAAGAAAATACATATACTGAATAATCTCATTTTAAAAAAAAGGCACCATGGTACTAGAGAAATATCGTTTCTGTGTTAAATCAGTTAAATCATATCCCAGTTTTGGTAGTGTGAAACTTGCTGATAGATTTAGTTAGAGACAATTGAAAATCAAAGAAAAATTCTCTGTGAGATGTGGCAAAGAGAGAGAGAATGAATGGCACTATCGAAGACAGAGATGATAAAATCTTCTGAAGGTGCAGACATGGAATTCTTGCTTTTGTTTGTTCCCAAACCTATAGCTGGAAGAAAATTTGCAAATTTTGCAGATGGAAATTGGCTTTCCATCTGCATTTTTTAATTGGAAGAAAGTAGAAATGCATTTACAGTGATAGGGCAGATACTTGTGATGATTCAGCTGCATTACTCAGAGCATGGTACAGCACTGACCACGCTTAGCACTGGTGTAAATAGGTTTCCCCCTTTCCATCTGTGCTGCAATTCCATGTTTCTTTATAGAAGCACCCCGTGAATGTCATGATGGCATGCTCTTGGCATCAGAAGGCTTCCGCAGACGGAGTAGGAGAATGCTTTATGACTTGTGATGTAGCATGACGTATTTGTCAATGACCTTCTTCTGTAACCCCTCTGTTCTCATCTCCCTTTTTCTTTCTGTTCCAATTACTTTGAGCAGCCTCAAGAAAAAAATACCAAACCACCAAAATGAGTAAGTCCCCTGTGAAGTCATGAAATGTTTCCTCTAAAATAATGTCATTTCATGCTTCTACATCTTAAACTCTGACCATTTTCTCCAGTGGGGAAAATGTCAAGTTTAAGTGTCAATACCACTCATTACTAACTAACCATTAGTATCTGAGTGAGAAATAGTTACTAATACATTCCAGCAACTCAATTTTCAGTGTGTGCTTGGAGAGAGTACCAAAATCATTAACTTTTCTACTTCTAAGGCATTTTCCATGAACAGTTTATTTTTTTCTAAGTATACAGTTTGAAAAAGAAAAAGACTACGATATCGTTACTCCTCAGTTTGCTGACATGCTACTGTTTACCAACAGACTGGTGCACCAAGATGGAAGTCTGCCTGACATAACTATGATGAATTTAACAGCCAGCAGAGAAAAGGAAGAGGATAAAATGCTGGAAGAGGCTGGTGAGAAAAGAATGGAAGAGCCAGAGGGGGAGGGAGGGAAAGGGAGGGTCAGAAAAGGAAAAGAAGAGAAGGAGGATGAGGATAAAGAAGAAGAAGATGATGATGACGACGACGATGAAGACAATGAATCAGAGGAAGAAGAAACTACAGGTAGGCTCTGCAGAATGCAAATTTTTCCTTCCTCAGCCTTAACTAACAGTGTCAACAGGTGGTTTGTTCTTGGTAACCCCTGTTAACTTCAATCACCAAGTTTTCTTCTAGTTTTGCATGCAGTCTATGTCAAAGAGCCTGAACTGAGCAGATGGCTACTTGTCAATTATTCAACAGGCTACAGGCTCTTATAGGGAAAAAAAATCATCCTGTAGGATGCTGAGAGGAAGAAACCAACAGAAACCCTTCCTCTTTCTTCTAGGTTGTTTGGGTTAAATTATTTGAAGGCTACCCCAAATCCTAAGAACTTCTTTAGAGTGAAATCTCCTTACAACAAAGAAAATAATACAACATACATATTTAATATCTGATACTGCATGCTTTCAAGGCACCCATCCCCAGAAGTCCCCGTGGCTTTGCTTCATTATTTATGTGTGCGTTAGTGTCGTATTTTTCACTTCTGAATATGGAATGTGTAATTGATGCCAGATGAACATAAAAAAGCTTAAGGGCAGACATGGGTACGGCTTATATTGTCATCCTTGATATTGCTAATGTGAACATTCTAAAATGAATTATTACCATAGCTCAGTTTGTAATATGAGCCAAAAGTGAAACCAGGGAAGAGCATTTAACACTCAAGGAAGCTGTATTCTTTGGAAAGGGCCTTACCACAAATTTAGTTACTCATGCCAATATTCACAGGACTGTGACACATGAATAAGAAGACGGTCTTTGTCAAGGCAAAATGGCAGCACATCAGGTTTAGCTGCCCTCGGGAATCATAGAATCATTTAGCCTGGAAAAGACCTCTTAAGATCCTTGAGTCCAGTCATTAACCCAGCACTGCCACGTCCACCACTAAATGCCACATCTATACATCTTTTAAATACCTCCAGGGCTGGTGACTCCACTCCTTCCCTGGACAGCCTGTTCTAGTGCTTAAAGCTCAGCTGAAACAACTTACCTTTCCCGGCTGGAACATCTGCCCTCACAGAAGGGTTCATGGGCCGTGGAAATCTTTATTGGCCACCTTTCATACTGTCTGTGAGGGGTGAGGGGTCTGGTGCACTCCAGCCATTCCAGCCTGTTGGAAGGGCTTTGGCACAGAGGCCAGCTGGTGCAGGTTGCTCTGTGCAGTGACACATGCAAGCAGGGAAGTGGGGAACTGCAGCTGGTGGGGCTTGGAAATAGCACAGGGGGATCTTTAAAGTGCATACACATGTATTTCTACAGGAGTTACACCATTTTTACACAGCCATGTGGCCAGAGCTTTGACATTAAACATGTTCACATGTGCAGACTTCACTACAGAGTGTTGTGCAATCTTTTAGTGGATGCAGTCAGGCCTGTATTTTGTTCCCTGTGTGTGTAGTGCCTGGCCATGCTAGACAGAGCTTGCTAGAGCACCTTATCTGTCTTCTCCACTTAACTGGCACTGTCTGGAAACATCTTGGCATGATGCAACACTGCAAATAAAAATAAATGCAATGAAAGAATGAGTGAGAATATCTAACTCTGTAAAGACTTCCCTTAAATACTCTCATTGTTCTTATAAAAACATGTGTAGGATTAGAGTTCTGTAGCTTAATTAATTTCTCAAGTTTAATTATATGCTCATGGAACTCACGTAACTCAATATTTTTATTCAGGTTTTCTAAGTTGTGTTTGGAGAAAAAGGCAAAGGAAAAAGGAATTTGGTTTTGAGGTGTTTCAGAAGTCCGCTTTTTCACACAAATGTGCATGTATTCTTCACACAAATATACATGGAGTAACCATCTTGGTGTGCTTTATATATAAAATAAAGTGATTATTTGAAATAATTACATAAAGAAGGTGGTAACTCCTTTGCATTTTTACCAGCTTAGACAGTGATGTGCTTTGGTATCACTTGCAAATGTTTCCATCTCTGATATAAACTGTAAGAATGTTCTGACAGCATGCAAAATCCTTCCTAATCTCCAAAATGCTTCTGAAACCCTGAATACAGTGTGAAGACTCTATAATAATATGTACCAGCCAGGTGAAACAGTTTTGCAGCCAGCCCACAAGCAAAGTCGTCACTTAGCATTGTTCAGAAAATGTATTGTCATGTCACCTACACGTAGTAGGTGATGCCACAAGTTTGCTCACTGGGGAATGAGATGATGGCTTTTTTAACCAAACACCCATGTGAAGGGATACTTTCCCCCAACTTCAGGATCTCCACTTGATAAATTTTTCAACTGAGAGAAATATTTGACTGGACTACAGTTTGCTGTGCTTGTTTTAGATGTCTGTCCTGTGAAAGCACAGGTCACATTCTAAGAGGCTGTGCTGTTTTCAAGTCAGTTTAGATAACTCTGACATCTGAAGATGTCTATAGTACAGTTGTCTAAATCCATGTGACAGGAATCCAAGTCCTAGTGTGCATGGATTTCTTCCAATCTGTCTGAAAAGCTTTCTGAGTAGTAGTAGTCTGCGCTTTCTGAAACCGACTGGGTCCATAGCTTCCAAGCATCCAAAAAATTTTGCTTTTCTGAGCTGGAAAAAGACCAGGGCTGGGATTAGTTCCTGAATGAGATCTCTAAGCTTAGGTCCAAAAATACTGGAGGACGAGAGTCCAAAAAGAGCTCTGATGAGAGGAATAAAAGCAAAATTGGCAAGGGAGGCCACCACTGCTGCTTTTGAAGTGCGGAATCCTTCCAGGGAATGTGGGTCAAAAGGAAAAGCACCCCAGCTAAGTGGGCGTCAACCCCATTTTTAGTTAATCACTGAGCTGTACCTTTATCCTCCATCTTGCCTCACTCTAAGTCTTAGAAGAGAAGCAGAAATCTCATTGTTGTCTAGTGGAGTATTCCATTTCACAGAGACCTTCTGTTTTTGTCCTCACAATGATTCTGCTTGAACATCCCTTCAGACTTAAGGAACAAGTGGCATCTGGTGATCGACCGCCTTACAGTGCTGTTTTTGAAATTCCTGGAGTATTTTCACAAGATGCAAGTCTTCGTGTGGTGGCTGTTGGAGCTGCACATCATCAAAATTGTTTCATCTTACATCATCTGGGTCACAGTGAAAGAGGCAAGTAAACACCCACTGTTAAACTCTTACACATCTTGGAGGCTTGTCAGCACCTGCCACATGGTTACACACCCAGATGTAGGGAGAGGGCTTCCTCCTGTCAGACCTCACTGAAACTACGGGCTCCATCTGGGGTTGTCGCCTGCTGGGAACTTGCCTTGACATCTTCCACATTCTCTCTGTATCAGGAGTCTCAGCGCTCCCCTTTTCTCCAGATATTAAAGTTTTATTTAATTCTTTGGATTTAGGAGACATAACCTCTCTCCTGCTCGAACTGTCTTTGGGCACCATCCAGGGATGGAAGATGTAGAAAAGGAGTGGGAGGGTACATATAAGAAAATTACTTAAACTTGGTCTAGTGCTTAAGAAACAAGAATGTGGAACTATGCCTAAAGAGAAAGGGAGCAACACTTTTAGCTGTGCTTTTGGTGTGGGCAATGTGAGTTCTCTATGTGACATAGCCGTTTCTTGAACGGGGTAGTAGGACAGCATTCACTGAAAACAAAAAAAAATCCACTTTCTCATGCTTTTTTGTGGGGGAAAAGTCAAGAGCATGAAGGTCAGTTCCACAAACACATGGATCTTTGCTATCTCTTCTTTGTTTCATTTGTACTAAAGCAGCAGAAGCTGCATGTGGTCATTTGTATTTCACATCTGTTGATAAGGAAGATACGGAGTTTTGTGGGTCTAATGGTATTAATATTATGTAGGTGGTAAATTTCTTCCTAAACCAACTGTAAAGTTTTTCCTGCTTCACTTACGACTTTGTGTCTGTGTTATTGTGAGTATTGTTGTAATCTTTTTTCCAGTATTTTCCTCAAAGTTTCTGCATGTCCCTTTCTTTTGAATGATTCTCTTTTTTACCTCCTGTGGAACAGGTCAGACTTTCTCAGTTCTTTTGTTACTCCATGTAATTTCTGTACTGTTTTTGTGTTTTCAGGTGTCTCTGTTTAACTTTGTGTTTTTAATTGCCTGGGCTCTTGCTTTGCCATATGCTCAGTTTCGCCCACTGGCATCAAGTATCTGCACTGTTTGGACATGTGTGATTATTGTCTGCAAAATGTTGTACCAGCTCACATCTATTGATCCCAAGACTTTTTCCAGTAACTGTACATTGGTGAGTACAAATGTATATTTAAAAGGTTTGACTGCTGTCTTCTTCAGTGAAGGAGAGCAAAAGGAAGCATATCAAGTACAAAAATAACAGTTCACCTGATGTATTATTGTTGATTATCATACCCTCCCCAAGCAGTTGTAAAGTCTTGTTTTATAACTGTTGCATTTTCTTTTTAGCCAGGAGAGAATGAAACTAAGGTTGATTTAGAAGAACTCAAAACCTCAGTGCTCTACAGTGGGCCAGTTGATCCTGCCGAGTGGGTTGGATTGAGAAAGTCTTATCCCCTTCTTGTGTACTTAAGGGTAACTTCTTTAATTATCTGTATTCAGATATTTTCTTATTTGTGATGGAAGTAGCATTGTCTTGAAATAAATAATCTGTCACACACATACAAAAAAAAATGTAATGCAAACCATTGACAATAAGGAAGTACAGAGGAAAAGAGGCAACAGAAAACCACATCTGTTACACAGAACATTTCCAGAAGGGATTCAGAAGCAATTAAGTTATTTTTTCATGAAGAAATATCACTTTTGGACTCTACCATCTGCTAAAAGCTCTTTCAGAAATGAGATATTTAAGAACTCTAAGTAATTAAGAGGTACCTGGCTTTCAGGTACCAAAGGACTGATGGGTCTAATTGGAGTAATTGCCCTGAACAACAGTATGTGCTAGAAGCAGTTAATTTTTTTAAGCGCTTATTCCTTAGCCACAGTTTAGAAAATATAATGAGTTAAGAGAATCATTCATTCAAACACTAGTAAATGGATGTCTTTTTTTTTCTTCTTGTTTTTAATTGATGCCTGTAAGCAATATTTTATCATTCCTGTCTTGATTAAAAAACCTTTCTTACAGTGAAAATGTGCCAAGTCCTGAGGAAAACCATATCTCTTACCAATTTAAAGAATCTCCAAAATTCTATATACTCAGTTTAGGGTTGTCAGAAAACATAAAAATCCCAGTGGCATCTGTTTCAGGAGATTCTTGTCCCAAATATTTCTCAGAGAACAGAGATCTAGAGTTTGCCATTTCTGCTTCAGTTACGGCTTCCTTGAGGGACTTTCTCTGAGCTGGTCTTTTAAACCAGCTTTTGGAGTTAGTTAGTACCTCTCTTCTATTGAGCATAGGGCAGATTTCCCTCCTGAGATAAATAAAAAATCAATTCATAGCCACTCAAGACTGCATCCTAGTCAATCTAGCTTTGGGACAGAAGGAGCTGCCCCTGAGAGAAGACTGACAGACTGTTCATGTAAAAGAGTGTCCAGGTTAAATTTGCTCTACCCAGCATCCTTCTTTTGGAAAATTAGTGCTTGACAGCTAAATCTGTGCAGATTACTTTCGTGTATGTTTGTATCTTCTATCTCCTGCAAAACAAAACATGATACCTTAAGAAAAGCTGTGAAATATGAGAGGGCACATGGATGGGTCAGTGCCTTTTCCCTCTCCATCTTTTCTGCAGATAATGTTCATTATAGTATTTTTTAATTAATGTCTTTATATGTATCTTCTGGATGTCTGTAGGATTCATCAAAACCCAAGAATTGGTGTGAACCTTAATTTGTTTCAAGCATAGTAGCTGGGAATAGGTGCCAGTTCATTCTGAAGTGCAGAAGTCCTCAGTGGTAACATCAATTTGAGTATTAATGGGTTTATGCTTATCAGCAAATTTTATAATTCTTGTGGTTTTGACTTTTATTTAATATTCTTCTGATTGTGTCTTCCATAGAATAACTTACTGATGCTGGCTATTCTGGCTTTTGAAGTTACAATCTACCGTCATCAAGAATACTACAGGTGCCGAAACAACCTCACCGCACCTGTGACAAAAACCATTTTCCATGATATTACAAGAGCACATCTGGATGATGGACTGGTAAACTGTATCAAGTATTTCATAAACTACTTCTTCTACAAATTTGGTTTGGAGGTAAATAACTATGTGTTACTTTTCTTTATGGTATCATTCCAAATCTTTTGATTGTATTATTTTTGAATACTAGCTTGGACTGTGTTTGACATCTAGATGCTTCTTAGTCATCACTCGTGTTAGTCATCTCTGTTCCCATACCTTGTCGGTTTGTTCATGTGCACATGAAATGTACTTTCAAAAAAGTACATTATACTTTGCATAAACAGTGATTTTTCACAATTTTCTATGAGTATCTGAAGAAGGCGACTCCCAGAATAATGCATCCTAAATCTAATCATAATGATGCTCTTGACCTATATGTTAAACACTACCACCACTTGCTACTGATAAATGGAGTAAACTGTTCACAGCCAGCTGAGGATTAAGAATGAGTGAAAATTAAAAGAAACCAGCAAGTTATTTCCTTTGGGAAATAAATGTAAGCTCATTCTGATTTGAGAACAGAGAAAACCAAAATAGCGTAGTGCAATGAATAAATGAAGTGTTCTCTAAGTTTCAAAACATGTTTCATGGTACTGAATGAAGGGACTGCTTTCAGTGAAACCAGAGAATAAAAACGCTGGAATGCAGAGCCTTTAGAATAAAGGAGAACTAAAACTGTCTTGCAGGAATTGACTGGATTTGTCTATCGCCAATAGAAGCTGTATGGTCTAAATATCTCATCCATTTCCTATGTGAGGATACGTTTTAGTTGTTGCTAATCTTAACAGCTCCTCTTCTTTTCCACATCTGTACATCCTATCAAAATATGTGGCTGTGTAATATGTTCTTTGCTTGGCAACAATTAAACATTTCACATATCAGCTATTGTGACAAGGCTCTTTCTTTCTGTATCTTTAGATATCTTTAGTTATCACATAATAGAGACCTGCTGTGGATAGAAGAAGTATGAAAAATTTGGGTGTTTGGGTGGAGTTGCTGTCAGAGCATGTTGGTTTGCACAGGGTTCCTGCAGTCAGACACAGCACGTGTCCAAGCATTCTGTCAGGATCCACAATAACTTATTATCGCTGCATTGACTAGCCTTGAGGTTGTAAAAGTTGCTCAAGTTTCTTTACTTTGTTTCCAGACCTGCTTTCTTCTATCAGTGAATGTAATTGGTCAGAGGATGGATTTTTATGCAATGATTCATGCCTTCTGGCTGATTGCTGTATTGTATCGACGTAGGAGGAAAGCTATTGCAGAGATTTGGCCAAAATATTGCTGTTTTCTAGCATGCATCATTACATTCCAATACTTCCTTTGCATTGGCATCCCACCTGCTCCTTGTAAAGGTAAGGACACCCTTTATGGAAAATTACTGCTACTTGCTTTTATAGAAAAGTGCTGGAAAACTGGTAAGTATTCTGAAGAAAAGGATTAAGTAATTGTTATAAAGTACTGATTGAATTTTTGCATGCTTCTGTCACACAGACTATCCATGGAGAAGTGGCAATGCCAACTTCAACTCCAACATCATAAAGTGGTTATACTTCCCAGACTTCATTGTGAGACCAAACCCTGTCTTCCTTGTGTGTAAGTATTATAGGACATAGTTATGAAGTGTTTATATGTCCTTTACTTAAATCATCTGTACAGTGGAATTTGAAGCCAGCCTTTTATTTACTCTTCAGTAGCAAGATGACACTTTTTCTGGGAGGTTGAATACTAAGCATGGCTTTGAATGTAGTAGGAAAATTCACAGAATTAGTAATTTTTGCATCTGCTTTTCCTGTATCCCTTTTTTAATAATTCAACCATCAAAATGTATGAATATTTCCCATTTTCTCATTTATTTCTCCATAAAACCCATAAACAATGACAGGTAAAAAACCTAAATACATTAATAAATTTCAATTCAGAGTTAAATGCATTGAAAACTGCTCAGTCTTGGGGATTCAAAGTGTGGGAAAACAGTCTGGTGACTTCATTGTAGTATATCACAACTCTCCTTACACTTATGCTGATGACTGAATTTTTCCTTCCAATCACTGCTTTCTCCTAGATGACTTCATGCTTCTTCTGTGTGCATCCTTGCAAAGGCAGACATTTGAGGATGAAAATAAAGCTGCAGTACGAATCATGGCTGGAGACAATGTGGAAATCTGCATGAATCTCGATGCAGCCTCTTTTAGCCAGCATAACCCTGTTCCTGACTTCATTCACTGCCGGTAAAAACTGAGTCTTAAACACTTGCAAAGTACAGTGCTTCCTTTTCATAAAGTTCACTAGGGTAAAAGTCATTCTCAGAGCTTCCAATTTCACTTGGAATTTGTATCCATGTATGTTCCCATCTAACATACTGCTTTATGAGACAGCAGATAGCTAATTTCTGGGTAATCAGCACCTGGTTTAGAACAGGGTGGATGCAAACACATCTTCCTAAAACTGATGATTGTTTTAAGTGCTCCCCAGAGGAGTTCAGTGATAAATTTGCCTGAAAGCCTGCATTCACAGAATCACAGGCTTGTTTAGGTTGGAAAAGACCTTTAAGATCATCATGTCCCACCACTGTCTTAGGCATCCAACACATTGCAAAATGCTCACCTTTAGATCACAAGTTCTTGCATGCTATCTATGTATATGTGGATTTAGAAAGTTTGGAATAAAAAGGTAGTTCCGCTTTTAGATTAATCTAACCCCCTATATTTCCAACTTCAGAAAGAATCTTGCTACTCAAATTTTAATTTCCATCGATGAATGCCCGGTGGGGCAGCACTTGTGTTGGACTTAAGTGCTCTGCTGTTTTCCCCCCAAACACAGATATGTTAGCAAGAATCCATTGTAGTCTGCAGTTTCCTATATGTGTTTAATCCCAAAAAGTCATCAATTGTGTCCTGCCGAGTTGTTGTCTAAGCACAGTCAAAATAATACTCTAAGAGACTGTCCTTTGTGCTATTTCATCTAGGCATAAGAACCTTACAAGTGTCCTGAAAGGACAACTGACATGTCTTCCTCTTCCTGAGCATTGCATACAAGGTTGTTTAAGAAGTGAATAGTGTATAAAGGGGCAGAGCCTGAGAAAGTCTCTTCTGAACGGCCTGCAAACAATGGAACTGTTTCTGTGTGGTCATTTCAGTAAACACAGATTAGCTCAGCTCTTCTAAATTGTGCCAAGCATGTACCTAACTGAACTTGTCTCTGAAAGTTTTGCAGTGTCACAAGAGTAAATGGGAAGAGTAAGGTTTCTTGGTTGTGCCGTTCTGTCAGACTTGATCTGTGAATGCATGTTACCAGCAGATGTCTGAGTATGAAAGTAATAGAAAAATATCTAGAGCTAATGCCCATAAAAATCTTATTTTGATGCCAGACTTTTATTTCTTTTACCAGACAAGTGGTATGGCTAGAAGTCCTTCTCAAGATCTTTAGGATGATCCTGCTGTTTCTGTTACAATTGGTTGCCAAATCTATCCTGAAATAGCTTTGAAAAGGAGACTTCTGAAAGTTTTAGTTGACTTATTTGTCCAGAGATTTATAGCCATTACTGGGCAAAGGTTGAACGATTCTGCCCCTTGAGAACTTCCAGTCTGCACAGTGGACCGGTGCTCTAGATTCAGTAACATAAGCAGGAAGAGAGAATTATTAATCTTTCTTCAAAATGCTCCATTAAGTGAGAAGGCTTTCTAAAAGATATCTGACAAATAGGGCTTGGTCGGGAAGAAATGTAGCGGAGATTGCCTGATGTTTTCTCTTACCACTGCTGTCCACCTAAGCAAAGGCTGATGCAGCAGTTGCACCAGGAACACTGATGTGTTTGGTCACTGGTGAAGACCACCACTGGTTTCTGGCAGAAAGACTGAATTTTCCTTCCTTAGTCCACAAAAAAAATCGTTGTGAAAAAAACTCATTTATGATGAGAATATGTTATAAAGCTGTCTTCAGAAAAGAAAAAGGCAAGAAAATCACTGCTTTTTAAAGAGCCTCTTTTGGCATCTTTTTAGTGTTCCGTGGAATCTGATAGATAATTCTGGTCATCTGTATAAGATATTCCCAAATGGACAAACATGAGAACTTTGAAACACAGAGGATATTCTTTGAATATTTTAGATGGGAATCAGAGGCAGGTTTATAGTGGAAAGCAAAGTTCAAGCAGAACTGGCCTGCTGCCCCTCCACAATCCTTTAGGTTAATTTCTATGTTTTGGTTCATGTACATTGTATGCCTCAACTTGAAGCCATTGGTGGCAGGACATCCCCTCAGACACACTGCTGGGCGTGTGCTGACCAAGGAGACCTGTGCAGAGGTGATTAACAATATGCAACCATTTAATTGGGCGTTTGCTGCCTGTATTAGGCAGTAGGTAATATTGCTGATGGAGAGTACAAAAAGCCCCAGAAAATCAAAGAAGTGATTAGTGGTCATGAGCTGAACAAATAAACTCTGATTGTTTTATATCTGTCCCACCTAAATGCCAAAATCTGAGGAACTGTTTCATGTGACAGTTTTATGTTGTGTGAATGAGGAGAAAAATGAAAAGAACAAGGCAGAGAAAGAAAAAAGAAGAGGGACATTTTTGTTTGAAAAATAAATCATGACTTACTAGAAAACCCATTAATTAGCACATTCAGAAACAAAGGAAATTCCTGTTTATGATATCTTTTCTTGTGGATATTTGGGCAGCGAATCATGGAATCATAGACTGGTTTGCATTGAAGTGGAAGAAGATCACCTAATTCCAACCTCCCTAGCAAGGGTGGGGACACCTTCCACTAGACCAGGTTGCTCAAAGCCCCATCCAACCTGGCCTTGAACACTTGCAGGGATGGGGCATCCACAACTCCGGGTGACCTGTTTCAGTGCCTCAATACACTCTGAATAAAGAATTTTTCTCTAACATCTAATCTAAATCTCTCCTCTTCTAGTTTGAAACCCATCCCCTTGTCTTATCCCTGCATGCCTGTGTAAACACTTCTCTTCTTTTTTTATAGGACCCCTTTAATTACTACAAGACCTCAACAAGGTCTCACCAGAGCCTTCTCTTCTCCAGGCTGAACAACCCCAACTTTTTCAGCCTTTCCTTGTAGGAGAGGTGCTCCATCCCTCTGACCATGTTCTTGGACCTTCTCTGAACTAACAGGTCCCTGTCTTTTGCAGACTGAGGACCCCAGACCTGAATGCAGTACTCCAGGTGGGGTCTTATGAGGGCAAAGTAGAGGGGGAGAATCACCTTCCTCCACCTTTTTTGAGGTAGTCCAGGATGCAGTTGGCTTTCTAGGCTGTGAGTGCACATTATCAGCTCATGTCCAGCTTTTCATCCATGAGAAACCCCAAGTCCTTCTCTTCAGAGCTGCTGCCAGTGAATTCCTCTCCCAGTCTGTGGTCATGTCTGGGATTTCCCTGATTCAGATACAGGACCTTGCACTTGGACTTGTTCAACTTTATGAGGTTTGTATGGGCCCATTTCTTGTCCAGGTCCCTCTGGATGGCATCCCATTCTTCTGTTGTGCCAGCTGCAGTGCTCAGCTTGGTGCAAACTTGCTGAGGGTGCACTTGATCCCACTCTCTCTGTCATTGAGGAAGATACTGAAGAGCACCAGTCCCAGGACAGAGCCCTGAGAGGCACCACTCGTCACCTACCTCCACTTGGAGATAAAGCCATTGACGACAACTCTCTGGCTGCATCTATTTAGTCCATTCTCTATCCACTAAATAGCCCATTTGTCAAATCCTTGTCACTCCAGTCTAGAGAGATAAGGCTGTCATATAGGACCATCTTGAAGGTTTTATAGAAGTCCAGGTTTATGACATTTCTCTATTTGTTGACCTTATAGAGCACTGCAGTCATTCCATCATAAAAAGCCATCAAAGTGGGCAGGTACAGTTTTTCTTTAGTGAAGCCATGCCAGGATCACCTTCTTGTCTTCCACATGCCTTAACATTGCTTCCATGAAGACCTGTTGCGTGATCTTCCCAAGCACAGAGTGAAGGCTCACTCGTCTGTAGTTCCCCGGGTCTTCCTTCCAGCCCTTTTTAAGATGTAACTTCTGGTTGGTTGGTTGGTTGGTTGGTTGGTTGGTTGGTTGGTTGGTTGGTTGGTTGGTTGGTTGGTTGTCCATTTGTAGTGTTTGCTGCATGAATCTGTAATGGGAATCAAGCCTATTACCACGGCTAAGTAGAAAAAGCTGTGGCAACAAGACACAGCTGAATTAAGGGTACAAAAGCATGCTGCAAGACCATTGCAGCCTCACACACTTGGGCCCCCTGGCTCTTTGGAGCCCCTCCTTGGAGCTCAATGCTCCCCCATTCTCCAGAGCACAACACTCCCCTACCGGGTCATATGGCTCACCTGAGCACCCAATAGTGTTAGGGCAATGCAACATGGGAACATGCAGGGTGGTGTCTCTAAGTGTAAACAGACTTTCCTTTAGTATGAACTGCTTAAAAGATCTTGTGTTCTTGAAGGAATCTTACCTTTCTTTGAGCTCTCAAGTGTCTCTTTCAATGCTTTCACTACAATGTAGATTATCCCAGGCTTTAGATTATGTTATTTTTGAGAGGTTGCACTGCACATTTATGATCCTAAATGCCTAATTTGTTTCAAAGAAGCACCAGAGAATAGCTGACAGTACCTTAAGGTGACTGAATCTTTTCTTAAGAGTTATAAATCTTTAAAAGGACTCTCAAGCTCTGGGTAATCCACTGAAGATCTACCTCAGAAGAAAATGTATGTATCTGGCCTCCATCCAAGACAATTTGGAACTGAAAGGGCTTTGTCTAAAAACATTTCTTGTGCTTTTCAATAGAAGTTTCAGAAGGGTCTAAATATTTAGTAACATGGACAAGAACTTCAGGTTCAAACCTTATCCAAGCAAGTGAAATTAATAATGGCTTTTCTCCAAAAGTCAGTCAGAGACAGCCAAACAAGAGAAGACAATCTGGTTATGAATAAATTATGAAGCAGAAAAAAAAGTTTTAAAAAAAGTTGTGCTTGGTATTCCTGGGTTTTCTGAGAAGCTTGATGTGTATTTACTGCTATGTAAAAGAATGGCAGCTGCAGACCAAAGCACCCTTTCTGAAGTATCTTCCCTTGAGAAGATACTAGTTGGTCACTGTTCTAGTAGGCATGGATAAAAAGCTTTTAGCTGCAACATAAACAGTGGCAGAAAAAGAACATATTTCCAAATTGCTTCATTTTCTTCTCTCTGGAGAAATACTTGAGTTCAACAATTATAAATACAGTATAAGTAAGAGATTTCCTGAAATTTTCTTTTCTTTCCACCCCCAGATTTCTCAGGGGATACGTGCCTGACCCCAAGAGAGTGCACGTCCAAAGGACTTTGAAACAGAAATAAGAATGAAGAATAGAAATAGGAGCTTTTAGAATGATACAGGATTTAAAGTAACTTCATTGAGGATAATCCTTTCCCACAGTCTCTAATGCTGGAAAATTGTCATTTCAGTTCCCAAGAAGTTTTCAGATGTTCTCCTAGACACTGTCAGGAAAAAAAAGCTTGGGATTGTAACCCGCTTTTTTCCACTTAAAAGCAGAAACAGTCATTGAACTGTCTCCTTTAATACCTGTCCTCTGCGAACCATCATGAGGGGAGTCAGCTAAAGTGTGTGAAAGGCAGCTCTAATGTCAGTCTTGGAACTGTGTTCCAACTTAGATTAGTGAGATAGGACCTGCAAATGAACATTACAGGCTTCCGGTCATATTTTTTATTTAAAGCTGATAAACATTCTGTTGCTAATAAAATGAGCCTCAACAAATAACACAGTTGTGAATTTGGGTATTTTTAAAGTGGATGTAAGCATGAAAGGAGGACTTTGCTGGTAAGAAAGTAATAGTAAAAGAATATCAATCCTGGGAGAGGGTTTAACAAAAATAGTAGGAAGTAAGACCTGTGGGATCCACAACACTAGATTTGAAGAAGTCCATTGAAATAAAGGAGCTAGGTTTCAGAAGATTGAATGTTGCTGTTGGTGAGGGGAAAATAAGTGAAACTGCCTTCTGAAAGCTGAAACAGAGTTCCAGGGAAAGGCTTTGAGGATGGAAGCTTTGTGAGAAATTAGCAATGTTGGGATTAGAAGGGGAAATGAGCTCTGATGCAGGGTCACACGGGCTGCTAAGAGTGTAAGGAATGGAAGAAAGAAAGAAGAAATTTGGGAGTAGGTGTAGCTTACAGAGCACATATAGATAGGGACAGTATGTCTGGAGGAGAGAGAGGAGGTAGTTGTCAGAAGAGGGCTACAGGAGGAGCCTTGGGGTTATATGGAGGTGAGTACCATACTCAGAACGAAACAGGGAGCTGCTAAGGGAAAACAATGAAGCTACATAACAGCAGCTCTTCCAGCATGAAGAAGCCTTGAGCTGCATCCATCACCACAATAGGCTCTCACCGGTGTGTAAGGAGAAGCATGTTCTTCCCCTAAATTTCAACGTGCTGGTTGAGGACAAATGCCTTTCCTGAAAGGGGTTATCAGCTGCAGCATCAGCACCTCTCGGTGCCTGCAGGCAGAGGTCCAGACACTAGACTGGTCACAGCCAAACACATCATGTAGCATGCCAGGAAAACAACTACACCTAGAGCAATCTCTCTGCAACAGGCTGGATTGTATTACAGTTAAAAATTAATTCCTGTGGAAATAAAATATTGAAACAATCATGGTAAGACCAGTAAAATTTAGAAAAGAAAAGCAGATAATCTGATATAGAGAGCCATCTGAGGTTACAATAGCTTTGATGGATGTGTGGAATGAACTTCAGACTTTGTCTTCCTTGGTTTTGAGCAAATTGATACCGTAATTTTTTCCAAAAAGTTTGCCAGAGTATTAGTGGGTTCTTCTAATGACATGGTTGGAAAATCAGTGGGTTTTATTTCTCATTAATCTTTCAGGTTTCTTCTGTGTAATTTCTCATTCAGAGGCTGTCATGCTACTAAAAGCCAAAGTTTGACGCTTTTGGTGCACTGGTGTAGTGGCTGACCTTCCTCAGATGTGTGACTCTTCCTAGCCTCTCGCTACACCCTCCCACCTTTCTGCCTCCATCACACCAGCACTGAGTTGGTTTGGAGGCTAAATGGGCAGAAAAGTATCCCTTCCTTCTGTCCTCCCTCAAAATAAACAGGCTTTTGCAAATTTTCTTCTTGAAACCATTTCAAAGAGCCAAAGCCAAAAAAGGGGCTGAAATGCAGAGCTGAAGGGATGAAGAGGAGTGGGACTGTCCCCTTGGGAACCAGCTGCACAGATTTCTAAGGTATATTGTCAAATATCACATCCTGAGGGTGGCCTTTTGCTCTTGGTGAATGAATGGAGATTTAAAGAACACTTAGGAAATGAGGGTTTGGAAGATGTACATGACATTAAACTAATGATCTCTGTGGTCTGCAGTGAAAGCATAAAATCACAGTATACTCTATCCAAGATTAAACATTTTCTCCTGTCTGTGTAGAAGCTCTTAAACAGAGGGTAAGCACCTTTACTGTCCTGGTGGGTTTGTGTAGGGTCTTTTAACTGCTGGGATGCCTTTGTCCTTCAGCCTCCCACTGTTGCATTATGATCCTAGAGCAAGGAGCTGAAAGTCCTCACTTCCTAACTTGCAGGGCTTTGAGGCAGAATTTAAAGATTTACATATGAGAATGTGTCAAATGATTTGAGAGGTAATATTGAGTTGAGAACTCCCCACCAAGACTCGTCTTTGTTCCTGCTCTTACAGCACTTGACCTATCCATATCAATATGAACGATTAATGAAAATTAGGGGCGTGCATGACTCCAGGCTGTAACAGACAAGATTTTGCATATTGCAACTGAAAGAAGCATGATTTCAGGAAAATTTTTATCTATCTGAAAGAACTTGAGTGGTTCTCCCCATAGTGTTCAATGTGGCATTCTTCTTGGGGTAGCACAGAAGTACCTTAGGTGATTGGAGATCTTCATTGGTTAGGTGTGTCTTGGCAGGCTTCTTCCAACACCATTTTGTAAGATTTCCACTCCAAGATAAATTCTTGGGAGTCATTTTTATTGTTGGACTTGCTTACAACTGCACAGTTATGAAAGAACGCTTTCCATCTTTAAGGACTACATTATTTGTCACTTGGCACAGTGGTATTGCCTCCTGCCTTCTGAGAAGTTTTCCTTCACATCCAGTTTTGTTGTTTGGTTGGTTTAGAGATTCCCAAGGCTATTTATATTTAATGTATATTTTGGATATAAGAAGAGATGTATTTAATATTTTAGATGACTACTAAAATGTAGCAAATGGCTACCATTATAGTGAAAAAAAGAGCTAGATTGTTGTCCTCTTTTTCATATTCTCTCTAATTTCCAGAAGTTTTAATCTAAGAGTGGTATCTGCTGCTGACAGTGACTCAAGCAAATGCCATGTGTATATGTTGGGAAGTTTGGATTGAGACAATCCCAGTTGCTTCTAAGAGTCAGAGTTCATTTCTATTGAAGGGCGTTAAGATATTGCTGGTTTTTTGATCAATTCAGTTATATTTTGGGCTTTTCTCAAAAGATGCTGATGCATTTTGTTGGTAGCAAAGGACAAGCTTTTTGAAATAGAGCAGTGTCAAGAAAGTGATCTCTTCCTAGCCATCCCACACACCAATAGTTATTATTAAAGGAATATCAAGCGGAATATTATTTTTTGGAGAAACAATGAGAGCACCATTTCCAGCACATATTAAGTTAATGAAGACCTCTTCGACTGATACCTTCCTTCTTTTCCAAGTGCATATTGATTCTTTGTTAATGTTTTATCACCCAGAACCCAGTAACATCTCCAAAGTCATGATAATTTTAGATTTCAGAGGCAGTAGATTACAAATTTCTTAAGTATTTGCAGGAAATAAACATAAAGGAGCTTTCTTGTTACCTTTCATTAGATGCCTCTCTGGTGAAATGTGTAATACAGGCCTATAAATATAGGACTATAAATACATACTCCTCGAAAGTTCTGAGCCTGAGAACATCAAGCAGCAGGGGCCTTTTTATGTGGCTTCATGCAGTGCATTTAGTTCATTTACTCCTTGCATGGTTTGGCTTAGGTATATGTGCACTCCTGCAGCTCTGTCTCCCTTCCTGATTTCCTGACAAGTGTAGTTACACAGCCTGGGTGAGCAGACTCTGAAAACACAGTTAGATTTGAAATCAAAACACTATAAACGGGAGGAAACTAAGAATTAGTTGGTTTTGCAGTGTTTAGCTAAATGTAGTATTTGGTATTGCCTTTGGCAGATATTCTTGTTTGAAAGCTCACTGAGTCAATATTAAGTCAAGATTTTAAAGAATCTGAAAACATCAAGTTGTTTCTCTCTCTTTCACACTGTGGGCCAGGCTGATTTCAGATAGCTCTGTCTCATAACTTCCTCAAAAACATTTCAGTAAATTCTATCTCATTTCTGTTCTGTAGAAACCTTTTGCCCCTCAAAACTTTTGCAGTTGATCTCTCTTAGAGAAAGATATTTTTAGCAGCTGTCTTTGAAAACTAGTCTTTTGACCAGGCTGAATTCCCTAGAAGTCATCAATAAATACGGAAATGTTTGCAGGGGGTGTACTGCAGTTGGCTTTTAAAAATAGATTTGCTATACTATTTCTCAGACTTCTTTAAAGATCATCTCAGACAGCATTTAGATCACGTATATGGAATTACCAGATAATATCCCTCTACCATGAAGCTTGGTGAGAACAGGTTTTCCTCCCTTCCATGACACAAGGCTTGATCCTGCAGCAAGCACGGTGCCCTGACCAGCTGTAGCAAGGTGCTTACACACAGGAAGGAGCTAGAGAGGAGTGTGTGAGCCAGGCAGGCCTGTGCATGAACCCCCTGACCATGGTGTTAGTGCTGAGCACCTGCACAAATGTTGAGCTGGGACAGAATGCCCAGAAGACCTTAGGCACAAGTGTCAGCCTAAGTAGTGCAAACAGGAAATATAACATTGCCCTCAGAAAAAAAAAAAGGCAACTTTTTCTCCTTATTTTATTTCCAGGTCCTACCTAGACATGTATAAAGTGATAATATTTAGTTACCTCTTCTGGTTTGTGCTTACCATAATCTTCATCACGGGAACCACAAGGATCAGCATATTCTGTATGGGCTACTTGGTGGCCTGCTTCTACTTCCTTCTCTTTGGTGGAGACCTGCTGCTGAAGCCCATTAGGAGCATCCTGCGTTACTGGGACTGGCTGATTGCCTACAACGTCTTTGTCATCACCATGAAGAACATCCTGTCGGTAGGTAGCTCTCGCCTTTCCTCTGTCCTCAGCACTTCTGTTTCATTGGAAGTGTGGACAGTGCTTTGAGTGGTCGTTAAAAACCCTTTTTCAGGACCACAGCCCTCTGTAAGCACAAAGTAGTCTGCATTTCAATTCAGCATTGCTAGGGAATGGCAGTGCATATCCATCATAGGAAAATGCATGCCCATGTACTCAGTCGGGCTCTTTGAAAGCTCACAAGCTGTTTTCAAAGGGCCGGGTTCTGGTTTCTTTGCCTAATGAAGTCTCTCCTTAGAAGTCTCATGAAAATCTCAGTGGAGTGAAAAATGAGTAAGAAGTGAAAGATTAGTCACGTTGATAAATAGTGCACATTTAATTAGACAATTTATTTAAAGAAAGAATTTTCAAACCTAGTACGAGATGCAGTCCTGTGATGTAATGTAATTAATGGAGTTGACTACAAACTTGCAAACTCCAGTCCTGTTTCCATTAGAACTAGTGTGAAATTCAGGTGTAAACAGATGTATTTGATAATTAAATGTCAAATTCTTCTGCAAAATATTAAATATTTTCTTGAATAATTAACTCTTTTGCGTGTATTCTTGCAGTGGCACTGATAGGTGATTAAGACAAGCCAGTAATTTCAATCTTTTTGAAAGATAAATTTAGATTTATTCCTGGCAATTTCTTTTTAGCTTTGAACATTTTTAGTGCTGGACTGCAAAGAACAGACATTTTTCTTTTTACATTTATTTAACTCACTATACTGAAATAAAATTGATTTATGGGTGGTTTGAATTTGCAAATGTTCTAAATGCTTACATATGTGCTTCATTTTATGCTTGGGAATTCAGTGGAGCTACGTGTGTCTTAAGCTTGTCCATGTATGTTTGCAAGATTAAGTCAGTGATTTATAAAATTTGCTTAGTTGTCACACCGCTTCATATGCCAGATGTGTCCCTTTCTGTGCAAAAACACAAACCAACCCCACATACCTCCTATATCACTGATAATCAAAACCCCAAATTCTGTCTAAGAGTAGTTTGTGTGTCACTGGTAAAGCCACTCTTTCTTCCAAACTCTTAGCAATGAGAATAATTTGACCGCCCTTGGCTGTATTATTTCTCATGTAATGTAAAAAGATGCCATTTTTCTTGTTTTTACTTCTGCTATGTCTTTTTATATGAAACTGTCCTTTTACTTTGCAGATAGGAGCGTGTGGTTACATTGAATCATTAATTGAGAATAGTTGCTGGGTGATTCAGGCATTTAGCCTGGCTTGCACAGTTAAAGGCTACCATATTCGTAAGTATAGCTTATTTTTCTCCATGATTTTCCATAAATAAAGAATCACCTTTAAAAGCTTCTACCATATTTAAGTTGTGCCTTCCCTTGACGTATTACCTTTTGAAAAGTCTTGGTCCTGTATTGATTAGTAACACAGAATATTGAAAATATTTCATAGAATCAAGGGACACACGTATACAGAGAAAACTTCCACCATCCCTGTACATCCACCCACAGCCAGCCTTTGCTGTAAATGAACAATTCACTGATACTGGCACTTAACACAGTTCCCTGTATATGCAGGTGATGTGATAATCTGGTTTACTGTACAACTTGATCTAAAAGGTCAGCTCACCATCACTGCACCTTTTCCCAGCTGCACTCCCTGTGTGGAGTGTGTAGCCCTCCTTGAGTACCAGGATTCGGTTCAAAGGGTAAAGCAGCTCAAAGAAATGGCATGAAAGTGGTAATTCTTCTGCATGCATAGTGAGTTTAGGCAATTTTTTTTCCTTGTGATTATTCTCATGTGCGGATAAGAGGAAAGAAGTGGACAACGTCTGTGTATGGAGGTGAGAGAAAGGATGAATGAAGTATGGACAGAAAAACCCTTAACCTCTCAGTGAGCTATTAATTTGTCTCCACTTTGTCCTGACACCCTGGATTAATTATTTGAAAACATCTGGATTTTTCTCAGTATTTTTTGGGTTTGGTTTGGGTTCTTTTCTGAATTTAAAGAACTGTTTCATCCTAGTGAGTCTGCACCAAAATTCTGAATTCCTGTCGTCATTACTGACCCCAATAGGTAAGTGTGGAATAGGGGAAAAGAAAGTAAATATGAAGATGCAAATTCACAGGATGAAAAGTGCCCAGAAGTTTTTGTGTTATCCAAAACATTTTGGGCAGCAACAGAAACTTAGACACAGGTTTTTGACCCTCCCCCCCAGAGGTTTGGCACAGCAGACTTTGAAGCTCTTGGAGTTTGACCTTCCAGAGCTATTAGATTGGCTTGCTTGCTTGAAAAGCCAGTTTCAAGCCAGAGCCTGTCCCTTGAGTCCTTCTACTGCCTTCTATAGGGCAGCATGGGCCGTGTAGTTTATAGTCCAGCTCCACAAACCCCAGTTTTGATTTTTTAATATCCCCAAGAGAACTGTCTTACAGAGAATAAAGAAAGAAAGAAATAGCCCAAGCCAAAATCTAGAGGTAGGAGGAATGGGATTTCCTCTCTGCCTGTCTCCTCCTACCCCAAAGGAAGCAGTTCTGTGGTTTCAAATATTTCTTCTCTTATGCAATGGAAAGGAACATTGAACTGAGTTGTGGAGAGGAAAAATAAAAATATTAGATGGTGGCAGTCAAAAAGTCATTTTGACAAAAATAAGCCACTTCTTTCTCCTGTTGATAGTGTTCTTAATTAAAAAAATGAGAGAAAAAGTGACTTTGAAGACAAGAAAAAATTGAAATATGCCATTTTAGGAAATCAAATAATTCAGTGTAACAAAAAATATGTCTTTTCCTTTCTTTGTTTTCAAGTACTTACTAAAGTAAGGTGAATTTATATGCAAATGGTTTGCTTCTGATGAATTCTCAGTTGTCATGGGACATCACCTTGTTGGAAGCTTTTCAATTTGCTGTAAAAGAAATCACAGTATACCTCAAATGGAAATGCATGACAATTTTCTTTAGAAAAATCCAATTAAAATAATTCAAATAAGTTTAAAGGCTAGGGTTATTCAATTAATTAAACATTTAAAAGAATACTTAACACTGATGGTGTCTTTTTCCAGCAACGAGCAATCCAGATTGCAAACTGCCCAGCGGAGAAGCTGGAATCATTTGGGACAGTATATGTTTTGCTTTCCTGCTACTGCAAAGAAGAGTCTTCATGAGTTACTACTTCCTTCATGTGGTTGCAGATATAAAAGCTTCTCAGATCCTAGCATCAAGGTAACAGAAAATCTAAAAGAAATTAAATTAAACAGCTTAAATATCTCATAGGGGCAGTACTTACTTACTGATTACAATAGGTAGTACCAAAAGAGTCCTATAACATTGATTTAAACAATCCATGCTAAATTCATGATTGCAAACCCACCTTTCACAAAGCACATACAAGAAAGCAAATTAATTGAGACTCTAATGGAAATGGAACCATTCTTTCTACCAAATACCATCTGCTGCTCCCATTAAAAGCTCTGAAAGTTCATGTGTGTTGCAGCATTTTCTCAACACTGATATGCATGAGAGAGAATGCCAGACTTTCTAAGTGTTGGAAAGAAAATATTTTGCTGTCAGAGCCTGTTTGAGACAATTGTCCTTAGAAATCCCATCTCAAAAAACGTCAAAGGAGGAGGAAGGCAGGAAAGTTCTAACATCTGGCTTGGGAAGAAATGGGAACACTTCTGGGAAGTGTCACATCTGGGTTTGGCAAGGAAGTGTTAACCTCGTTGGGCCTGTTACACCACAAGCATCAACTCAGCACCATCACTAGCACAAACATTCTTCTGCTTTATAATAAGAAGGCAGATGAGGAATGAAATTCTGGTTTTAATTTCCATAAGGTTTCTAAGAAATTACTTTTGTTAATATTGGATTAAATGTATTGTGGCTTTTTTTTTTCCCTCAAAAAACATATGGATATTGATTTCTGGCTGTGTTTCAGGGCAAAATTTGGCTTGCATGTTCTGAAAGGAAATAGTTTTTATCTTCCTCTTCCAGGGATCATTTTAAGAAGGGGACATGTTTAGCTGCCTATACTAAATCAAATTCAGCACTTTAAAGAGGATTACCAAAAGACCTGCACCTCCACCACACATTGCACCTCTTAGGTTTTTATTCTGGGGTGCATTTCAGTGCTGATGCCCAATTTTGCTGGGTATAGCAAATTTTTGTAGCTCTTTTAGTGTGCTGGGTTCACAGTGAAAACAGCATAAAGCAAAATCTTGAGTATCAGAATACCTCCTGTATAGGGAAATGTGCATCCAGAATGAAAGAGCAGACTTCTAAAATTGTAGCTTTTCTTACTGAATTCCTGACAAAAGAAAGGCTACTTCTAGGCTACTTCTTTGACAGAGACTTTGAGACTCTTTTAAGTCTTCAAGAGCTCATGTGTGAATTATGAAGAATGGCCAAGACATCCAAATCAATGAGCTGATTACATTTCTAATGTAATGGAGTGAGAACCCATATTCTTTCTGCACACCAGAAACTTGCTCGAGGGTTTGTATTGTCAGATTGAAAACACCATAGTTTTCAGGGGGTAAAAGTGAAGCTGAATCTGTGCTCACCATGGCCCTGGAAAAAGCTGGACCTTGCTCACAACTTCCAGGAGGAATGAGGCAGGGGATTGAGGTGATTATAATGCTGAAATTACTATAAAGAAATCCTTCCTCAGCCTTGAATCTACTTGTGTTCTGTGTTTTGAGGACTGGAAACAATTCCTTGAGCAGCTGCTAGAGGAACTTGTGGGCTGAGTAGGGTTCACGACATTTGGCCCCAGATCTTGAAATGACTGACTATAAAGCTGTTACTATTTTAGAGGAATTGATTGTTTCTTTCAGGACCTGGATTAGTTTCGTTTGATACAGATAAGGTCATGTATAAAGGGAACATAGAGTTCTCTGTGATTAGTTGCCATAAGGAAAACTTAGAAACATTTAACATGTTGTATCCTTTTTTCTTTTTCTCTGCCCCATTTCTGATGTAGGGGTGCTGAGCTTTTTCAGGCTACAATTGTCAAGGCTGTAAAGGCAAGAATTGAAGAGGAAAAAAAATCAATGGATCAACTGAAAAGACAGTATGTATTTAGTGCATTTATATATATATATCTCTTGACATATTTCTATGCATACGTATGTACATATTTAACTGATTGCTGGTATCTGTCTAGCACTTTCTTTGATAGAAACACTGGCTTCCGGTATCTATCTAGCACTTTCTTTTACAGAAATGCCTTACCATTATTAGCATTTTGTTCTGTATATCTGGTATCCGTATTCCTGGAAAAATTTCTTGCATGACTGCTCCTTCTGTTTCATTTGTGGTTCCTCCTGTAGTGTTTGAGTGCAAAATATATGTTTACCTTCACTGGAAATATTTGCATTTGGTTTAAGTGGTCTGGAGATCCTTTCTCTTTATACAGCCCATAAGTCACTTTGATTTCTCTTGCATGCAGCCAGCATGCTTCTTTTGTAACTGCAGAAAGCTTTCAAAGCTCCTCCACCTTGATGCATGGAAAGCCCTAACTGCTTCCTAACCAAGTGTCAAAGCCCACTCGTGACAGCTTCTTCCACCCTGCATAATGGAAGAATTATCAGAAGATTGCAGGGACTGTGTTTCCTACCTATATAGAATCACAGAATCATAGAATCATTTGAGCTGGAAGGGACTTTCTGAAGGTTGTCTACTTCAACCCCCCTGCCATAAGCAGGGACATCTTCAAAGAGATCGATTTGCTCAGAGCCCAGTCCAACCTGACCTTGAATGTGTCCGGGGATGGAGCATCCACCACCTCTCTGGAAACCTGCTACAGTGTTTCACCACCTTCACTGTAAAAGCTTTGTCCTTATAGCCAATCTAAAACGATCTTCCTTCAGTTTAAAACCATTGCCCCTTTTCCTCACAACAGACCCTGCAAAAATGTTCGGCCCCATCTTTCCTATAAGCCCTCTTCAAGTACTGAAAAGCCACAATAAGATCTCTCCAGAGCCTTTTCGTCAGGCTGAACAACCCTAATTATCTCAGTCTTTCCTTATAGGAGAGGTGCTCCATCCTTTAATTGCCTTTCTGGCCCTCCTCTGGACTCTCTCCAACAGGTCCATGTCCTTCCTGTGCTGGGCACTCCAGAGCTGGATGCAGCACTGCAGGTGGGGTCTCACCAGAGTCGAGGGGCAGAATCCCCTCCCTCACCCTCCTGCCTACGCTGGTTTGGATGCAGCCCAGGACACAGTTGGGATTCCAGGCTTGGAGTGCCCACTGAGGCTCATGTCCAGCCTCTCATCCATCAGCACCCCCAAGTCATCCTTGGCAGGGCTGCTCTGGATCTGTTCATCCCACCCAGCCTGTGCTGATACTGGGAGCTGCCCTGACCCAGGTGCAGCTCCTTGCACTTGGTCTTGTTCAACTTCACAAGGTTCCTGTACACCAACTTCTTGAGCTTGTCCAGGTGCCTCTGGATGGCATCCCATCCCTTAGCTGTGCCATCAGCACCACACAGTTGGGTGTCATCTGCAAACTTGCTGAGGGTGTGCTTGATCCCACCATCTGTGTCATTCATGAAGACACTTAAAATAGCTCTGGACCCCCAAGGGACACCACTTGTCACTGGTGTCCATTGAGATAAATGATCTTAAAGGGTGAAGATGTAGAACAAATTGTGCAGGAACAGCCACATCCCTGGTTCAGAGTGGCAAGTTTCAGGAAAAGCACTGCATTACGTAGAAGTACTTTTTTCTCAGTGCTTCATTTGTTGTAACTGCTGACAACAATTCTTTCAATTTTATATGATAATAAAATAGTTGAGTGGGAGTAGGTAAAGCCATCATGATAGCAGGAAACCCAGCTCTCACTGACCACAGAGTGAATATCTGTGCTTGGTCCTTCCAGCTAGCCCCTTCAGAGCAGTATATCTCCTTCTGTTTAAGAGCAGGATTAATGACAGTGCGGAATATTTCCCTCAGAAGTGTTGCAGAGTATGTGTGTGTGTATGTGTGTTTAACACCTGTTTTTCAGGGTGGCTCAAAGAGAATGAAGATGTAAATCTAATTAGATTCTTTCTTTTGCTAGAATGGATCGCATCAAAGCCAGGCAGCAAAAATACAAGAAGGGTAAAGAGAGGATGCTAAGCATGAACCAGGAGTCCTCAGAGGGGCCGGAGATTCGGAAGGTTTCTGAAGAAGATGACGAAGGTACCTTTAGCTGCTCCTGTATCATATTTGCAGTTGAGTGCTAAGGATCTCGTAGACCTGCTAGTCGGACAAGTGATAAACTGCTCTTGAAAACTGCCAGCACATAACAACGCTGTTAGCTGAGTATCAGTTTCAGGCTCTATTCAGCCAAAAATCTGTGTTACATACTGTAACAAGGTTTAGAGAAAATTATTTGCTCTGAGGATACTTTTCGTTACCTTCAGGCTGTTGGCAAAGAGCTGAAAAGCATCAGAGGTTTGTTTTGACAGAAGTCATTATCTATAAACTACAGTTTTACAAATAGGTAGCATCAGCATTTTTCCAGCAATGTTTTCTGGATGCTGTACTAGATGTTTTCAGTCACTGAAATTTTAGTATACTTTTAAATGTTATTTAAAAACGTGGGAACAGATAAAATCATGCCTATCTATTGCCACAATTCCAGCATTGACCTGGGATCAGCACTTACTGGATTTAAAATTTTTGGAGCCTGAAATGTAAGGGCATTTGAGAGGAGGGAAATTTTTTTTCATCTGTAAATGCAGTCAACTGTGGCAGCATGTTTTAAAACACAAAACTCAACATTTTAGCTGTTTTAGAGTGGAATGCTGTTTTAACTACTATGTAAACCAGAGTCTTTCTGCTTAGTGGTGATGGTTTTGAATTATTTTAATATTAAATGTAGTCAGTATACCTGACATCTGGTGTGCTCATGAAATTTTAGCTCTTTTGAGGGAAATTAAAAACTATTAATCAGTGTAAGAAATATGTTTCTCATTTTGTAAAATTAATATTTGAACATATTTTATTTTAGGAGATGCAGACAAAGAGAAAGCCAAGGGCAAAAAAAAGCTGTGGTGGCGGCCTTGGGTTGATCATGCTTCCAGTAGGTTTTCTCAATCCTCTTACAAATATGTGGATTTAACCCTTATATCCTTGACCAGAATGAAGGCATTCCCATAGCCTGTTTGTTTTATGCCTGATTTTGTGATTGTGACTTGATAGAAGGCTTGGGGTTTTTTTTTCAAAAAATTATTTCTACTTTCCAATCTTCAAAGAATTTAACTGTGTTTTGAACACACTTCTGTGTGTTAGAAGTTTAGCTAGCTCATGATACTTTGAGCATTCTTAAAAAAATATCAAATCATATGTGCCAAAAACAATCTGTCTTGATCTGAAAGGTTTCAGTTCCCCAATACTGCAGAGCTCAATATATTTAAAAATGTGAATGTGAAAGTTTGCCAATGCATTCTAAGGTTAGTCATAATTCCTTTTTCATATACACACATCATACATCTTTTTTTATGGTTCATCAGTCGTTCTAGTATCAACTGTAGAAATCTGAGTACCACAGTATGGCAGCAAGACTGCTCCCAGAACTAGGCTGTGTAGAGCTCAGCTGTATCTCTCTGGTGACACTTTAATGTGTTGTCGATGCCAGTTGTTTTGCTATTTCCATTTCTTTTGTGTATGTTTATCTGAGACCAAAAGTATGTCCAGCCTTGTGCACAAGAAATAATTAGCATGTGTCACTCATAGAATTGGTGCATTATGATATTTTAATTTGTTTGTAGCCCAGCCCAGTCATATGATAGAGTTCTTTGCTATGTTATGGATTAGGTAGAACAGGAAATCTGAGTAGCCTGCAATCTCAAATCAGATGTCTTTTAGCTGGATGTTTGTTGAATGAAATCAGACATGAGCTGTTCAGTAACCTCTGAAGATGTGAAAAAAATACTTAAATGTAGAGCACTGATCAGAGTTGAATCATAGAACCATAGAATCACAGAATCACAGAATGTGCTGTGTTGGAAGGGACCCATCAGGATCATCCAGTCCAATTTCTGGCCCTGCACAGGACACCCCTAGAGTCACACCTTGTGATTGAGAGCATTGTCGAAATGCTTCTTGAACTCTGTCAGGCTGGTGCTGTGACCACTTCCCTGGGGAGCCTGTTCCAGTGCCCAGCCACCCTCTGGGTGAAAAACTTCTTCCTGATATCCAACCTAACCTCCCCCAACTCAGCTTCATGCCATTAAAAATATGAATGTCTATATTATGTTTGGTCATTTAGTTTAAGAGCTACTCCAAGTCATAATTTTATGCATCTACATACTGCTTCATTTACCTATGTGTATTTATTTATAACTCCAGCAGATACATATTTGCCAGCAGTGTTTAACAGAACATGGTATGTTTATTTCTATCAAGTCACAAGTAAACTGTGCCTCTATTTTTGTTTTTCTAAAGGGCACACTGCCACTTTAGAGAGACCTATCCTTTCCAAAAGCCTGATGAAAATAGAATTCTTGTCCTGTAATTTCATTAAGAACAATGACAAAACAGATAAAAACTATAATTTGTGAGTTTTTACTATAGAATTTCAAGCTATGGTGATGTTGAAGGAATGGGATATGGTCTCTTGTTTATTCACCACTGGTTTTGTAGTAAGAAGAACTGCACAGAGAGACATTGACTTTGGCTTTTACTTATTTCATCCTCATTATTTACTGTTCTTAGGTGGCAAGTTGCATTTTGGTATTTAAATATTAAGCATTCCTGAAATTATGTACAGCAATAATGCAAAACCTTGTGGGAAACATCACAGGCCCTGATCCTACAACCAGTGGTTTTCTGCCATGTGGCTTGCATCCACACTCAGTGAAACATGGCACTGACAGTAGGTGTTCACAGGCATGCAGGCTGGGAATAGACTGATATTCCCCATGCATCCTTTTTGGAGCATTCTGCAGCATGTGGCTGTTCATCTCAGTAAATGGGTTTGTGGGTGTGTATATATGCATACATTGAAGTCACTCGAGCTTGAAGTTTTTAATTTAGATTTTTATTGTTATTTTTATATCACATGCTATAATTTTATTGTGCAGAAAGATACCTCATTGTGTATATCGTAGCAATTGAAACAGTCATGAATTTGGGTCTGAGTTGAATAGATAAAAAACATTAGTGAGGATTTCCTCACTGACAGTCACTCACATCTCCCTTGTAGGGAGGTGTGGTTCCTCCTGTGCTTGTGGATTATTTGTGGAGTCCCACAAAGATCAGCAGGAGTTAGGACCACGTGCTTAGATTCTCCTGGGTCACACGGTTGTGTCTGATGCAGTGCAAAAGATGGTGACTGCAGCTGTCCAGGGGAGCTCTTTCCCTCTGGGCACAAGCAGATGATGAGATTATGCTTTCTCCTGCATGGCTCTTCTTCTGCCTCCTCCGTCCCATCCCACAAGAAAAGCCTGTACCTCCCTTTTCTCAGTAGGAGGAAGCCACATTTTGCAGTACAAGATGGGTCTCCCAAGTGCACTCTGGCCATGAATTGTGTTACTAGTAAAACTTGGTCTCTTCGGGAAGCCCTGTAGGTGGCTGACACGCCAGTCACTCCGTTCTGATGTGTGCAAGAATGCATTATTGCTATTCAATCATACCTCTCTCTTGAGCTGTAGAAGGGGTGTAACTCCTACACTGGAGTGTCCCCTCAGATACACTTCAACCTAAAAATTTTGTAGGGAGATCAGTGTAGGTTAATTTGCTGCCAGCTCAGGCATTTCAAGCCTGACTGAGCCTTTACAGAGCTGCACTGCAGTAGAGGTTTTCCCCCATGTCAAACCTTACCCAGCTGATCTTCTGGGCTGACAGTTTCTTTTGCTGACTACAAGATACCTTTATATGAAAGAGAAGTGCAGACTACTGGCTCTTAAAGTACTTTCATCCCTTCAATGCATTTTAACCCGATGTTCTTGGAAGACTCAGCACCAAAAAATTGATTTGTTTCCAGGAAACTTCCAAACTTTCTTTTCACCTCAGTGCAACAATTAGAACTGCTGAAGTGGACTTTCTGTCCCTCTGCAGGGCATTTGTTGATGCTAAAAGTCATAACTAGGCACATGATGCGCAAAATTCCCTCTGTGAGGGCGTTTTAGATGCGAAAGTTATGCTCCAAAGATCAATTCTGGCAAATTTCACAGCGTGCTTACTCTGAGGTTTGTAAGTAGTTATGTGTTGTCATCTGTGCACACAGGATCTGTCTAGAATTCAAGGTATGATTGAATTTCAATTGTTACTTTTCCAGAGACCTGTAATGAGGGATAAATATAATTTTACATAAATATGTATTGTTCCATATATCCAGATTTTGTAAATTTTCATCTAAGTAACTGTTCCTTCAAATATTTCAGCTTAAATGTGGAAATTATTTATCTGTTTTCACTGCTGAATGTAATGCTGTGATTTTTATTTTTCTCTTGCTCATTACTTTTTTTTAATTTATTTTGTTTCCCTTGTTTGTTCATGTAGGCCTGTTGCCATCTGAGAAATAAAAACATTGCTTCTGTTCAAGGATATAAGGCCTAGCTTAATCACTGTGTACCTATACTGTATCAAGGTTTCAGAATCTTTCTGAATCCATGGGCAAAAAATTGAAACTCACTTGCAATCATGTTAGTAGAATCCAAGTGATTTGTTTTAAACAAGCCAAGGTTTTCCATTACCTCATCAAACTAATACCATCCCATTGCCTAGTTTAAAGCACTGCCTCAGTGTTTTAAAGAGAAGTTTTGTCCAGTGGTATTGTTCATGTAAGTTCATTTACTTACCTGCTGGGCTTTTGTTACTCCCTCAAATAATCATAAATCCCCAATAAATTTAGACTTCTTTGTCATTTTTTTCTAAAAACGTAACCTTGTAACTTGATAAACTTCAATCCTCTTCTTTACATTTTCTTCTTATAGGAATGCATTCCTTAGTTCTTATATAGTTCTTAGTCATGCCCAAAGTATTGCAGACTACCATCAAATAAATGGCCTGAGACCTTTTCATCTCTTGCTTCTTCTCTGTTTTCACTTCTCCTGGTTATAAATTTTAAAATGACTGACTACCTGTTCATAGGTCATGGGGGAGTTGAGAATAGAACTTTTCAGAAAAGTAAGAAAATATTTTGTTTCACTTAGTGGTCAGAAGTGGAAATTATTATTTGTTTGAGACGGATAGTGAAGAGGAAGAGGAAGAGGAAAAAAAAGAAGAGGAAGAGCCTCGAAAAAAATCTGCATTTCAGGTACTTTATGGTAATTTGCTTTCTTGTTGACATCTGGAAAAAAACCAGGCACATATCTTAAAGCTGCAAGCTCCTCTAAAATAGTCCTGAAAAGTATTGGAAATTAAATTTCTTGCCAATTTAAAATGTAAGTTCGCCTTATGCTTTAAACATTGCTGAAACTGTAGTAGAGTCATCTTCATTCACTTATGCCTGAAAATAACAAAAACAAAAAAAAGTTTAGGAATCCAAGCTTTACCTTTTTCTGCATTGCAATAAAGACAACTGAGGAAGCTGATTTGCTTCTGATGCTACTGTGCCATGCTTCCCGTGGTTTTCTAGTTTTGAGGAGATGTTATCATTCCATGAAGAAATAATCCCCAAAATAAGCAGGTTTTCATGGAAAATAATACATACTTAATTTAAAAAAAAATGTTAGTGAACCTAGTGGGCCAAAGAAATATATCCTTGGGTTAGACAGACCTTAACATTTAAAATTACAGAAATTACAAAAAAAGGAGACCACATCAATTTATTTTCTTTCATTTTCAGTGTTAATTACTATATTTGCATTTTTAGTGCCAGACTGTTGATGAAGGAGGATATCGTAATGTTAAAAAGATGTCTGAGGTTTCCTATCTGGGTTCCTCCATATGGAGTGGTTGGTGTTAGACAATACCAGATACTGAATGCAGTGGCTTAGATGAAGACCTTGGGTGAAGAAGTTAGTGAAATACTCCTGCATCTAGGTTTGCTTTTGTTTTTATAAGATTAAAGTTTCACTTGTGAAAGAATTTTTGGAAGTGCTGCAGAAGTTTTTCGGGTCTGTAAGTTCAAAAGCTTAAGCAAACAAGCAGCTTTTTCCAGCTGAGCATTCCCATCGAAATGCAACCTCACATCACTGCAGAATTGGTGCACTGCTGAACATTTAACCCAAGCAAGAGCCTCCATGCTTTTCTATCCCCTAAGCCAGAATCTTTCAAACAAAGCTTCCCAGACAGCATTACTGAATTACAAGAAGAAATGTTTTATTTAATTCATTAATACAATGTGGTTTTGGTTCATATACTTACACTATGTTACATTGCCAGTTGATTACATTCACTAAACTGTCTGCATGGTAATGACATGAAAAAAATTCTGACCTTAATTAGGGCCAAACAAATCTGGATCAAAATAATGTGATAAGTAAGTTTAATTTTCTAATTTGCACCTTTTTTTTTTAATGTATTTTACATTTAACTTACCTGGGACCATAGAAATGGCTCATGAATTTTAGGTCATTTTTCCTTCTGGTTTTCATGCAGGTATAGAGGAAAGTTTGCATTTGTATTTCTGCTGATTTTTTTAAAAAATGGTGACATTCTGTTCAGATGTGCTGGTGCCAAGCACTAAGTTAAAGAGTTTTAAACTTGAGGTCAGAATTAACAAGATTTTTTCATTTATGCTGGGGTTTGGGTATTTTGTTCATCTCTGTCCTGAAACTATTAGTTTGAGGATGGAGGATCTGTTCATTATTTCAGAATTTGGTCAGATGTTCTGGGTAGGTGGCCTGTTCTGCAATATGTGCAATATGAAGATGCTGGATGGCTTTATATAGGCAGAGACTTTAATATAACAGAAAACTGGTTTTGCTTATGAAATGTTTGTTCATCATTTGGTTATCATATCTTACTGACCTTCCATCATCATGCAAAAGGTTTAGTAAAAATACTAGCAAAGTGAACTTTGTTGTAGATTCTGTTAAAGAATTATTTTAATTTCTGATCTTTCTTCCACTGTAAATTGTGTTCAATAGTCCCTTCAAGGGTTAACTTAGAGATTTTTAATATTAGAGAATGCATGCAGTTGAGTCATATTGTTGAAATTTTAGCATGAACAACATAAATGATCTTTTCCTCATATTGAAGTTTATGAATGTAAATTTGTTCTTAGTATTCTAGATACAGTAATTAAAGAGATCCTTTTTATTAATATCTTCTGCTTTTCTACTAACTACTCTTGCTTTGTCCTTCTTTATAGAGAGCTATTGGAAAATTTGCTTCAGCCATTTTAGCCTTGCCAAAGTCTATCATTAAACTACCCAAAACTATTCTTCAGTATTTAATCAAAGCAGCAAAGGTACTCGACATTTTGCAAATGCTCACTGTGACTCACCCCATAGTTTCTGACGTAGTGTATATATACCTCTCTCCTCATCTGCATTTTTTCTCTTGTATGAATGATTTTTAAAAAATTATGACAGCAAAAGTGTCATTCCTAATAAATGCGGTGCATTTCATGATTTGGAGTGGTCAAGTCACAAGCAAAGTGGTCTATCTTTTTTACCTGTAACCCCAGAGGGAAAATGCAGACCCAAATTCTTATTTTCTTTTGATACTTATTTACAAGATGGTCACATCAAGTTGCATGTATCTTATGGACACCGTGGTACCTGATCTCAGAAAGCTGGTGAAGGGTTTGCTAAACACACACTCTTCCCCAAACCCCTTTTTAGCTCTCTATGCTTCTGGCCTTTATCATCACAAAAAAGATTTGTTCATCTTCTCTCCTGCCCTTCTTTAATACATTTAGCATTTCCTAGCTTTGGGCACTGTGTATCATTTTCCACTCCATATGTAACATGAGTTATGTAAGAAGTGAATGTTACAGACTGAGAGTACCAGCTCCAAAACCTAAAAGGTACTGAACTGAAAGTTTGTGCAGTGGTAGAAACCTAAACTAATATGTATGCACCCACTCTGCCCTTAAAATACCCACTGCTTAGCATAAGTAGTTACATTAAATATATAAATCAAATGCCCTTTCCTAATTCTAATTTTCTACCCCCTTCCAAGTCTGCCTTTTACCTCTAATTTCTTTATTCACACCGTGATTGTGCCTGGTGCACACTTGCACAGCTAGTGGCAATAGAAGATGTTGGCAGCTTCAGACTTCCAGTGAAGTAATATGGTATTAGTTCATTTAAGTATCACCATTCCCTCAGATCACCTTCATTAGAAAACATTTACTACAAAGCGAAGGGAAACCAGGGCCTCTGATCCCACATATTTTCTCATGTGTTGCTTGTTTTGAACAATCCAGATATATAAAAATAAAAGTACAGACTTTGAGAGATTTGGAAGAGGATCTTCTTTTCAGCAGTACCGGAATAATTTCCTCTCCATGGCTGTATATATTCACAAAACAAAACAAAGTATTTTTTTCCCTTTTCAATTAATTTAATGTCAGTTTAACAGCTTTAAAAGAATACTTTAAATGTTCCAAAGCATTTTGCATAGGAAAATTCTAAAAGTATAAATAAATTAAATAGAAATTTTACTATTCTGTCCTATGAGGGGCAATTCCAGCTTCACTGAGATACACGTGTGTTGTTGTCTGCATGTTTGTGCTGTGAATTGATTAGATAGAACTGTTTTGTTGCTGTGCTTTTTCAGCCTCCTGCCTGCATCTGTGTGCTTCCCTGCCTTGTCTCTGTTAGAGGCCTGTGTTGCTTAGAAATAGAAGACAATTGAAAATAATTAACATTTTTCAATGAAAACCTTTAAATGAGTAAAAGAACACCTTGTGCCCTAAGGAGCTGTAGAGAAGATAAAGTTACTTTAGTTTCTGTTGTTAACATACATTTTATGTCACATAGGGATAAAAGATACAAATTTTGTTCCTTTTTTTCAGTAACCTTTATTCACAGCTTAAGTAGAACTATTATAACAGTTACTTTTCGGTAACTTTTTTTTACTTCTTTTTTTCACCCCCACTGCTATATAATTTATAAACATTTTGGGCCAATTCCGTGCTGCATACAGTCATACAGGTCAACAGATTGTTGATCTGTGTGAGTGCTGTGAGTAGGATTTGGTCCCATAAAATACCCTGGATAAATAGGTAAGTAGCAATGTCTTCCTTTTACAACTGGAAAGACAGCAGAAGAAGAATTCATAAGTGACTTATCTGAAGGAACAAAGAAAGACATTGTTAAAATCAGGAAGCAACCTGAGGAATTCCTGACTGCCAGTTTTGAGACTGTGTATAGATATAAAATCTGTAAAGATTCCACTGGGGCCTACAGAGGGGGAAAAAGTATAAAAAAAAAATACACCATTACCTGTACAGCGATATCTCTACATCTTTTGATGTTTTAATTAGTGGATTGCAGCACTTTCTCTGAAAGTTTTCTTTGCTCTGCATCTTGCCTGTAAAATGATAAAGTAGAAATATAGAATTGAGAGATTCAGACAAGGTAGCCCATATGCATTAAAAGGTATTAATTCCCAAACTTCAGAGCATGAATTTTTGTGTGTTCTAATGAAACTTGGGTCACCCACAAGTATTTTCACATTTGGTTTTACACTTACAAAAATAGCACATGAAAACTCAGCAGATCTGCAGGGGAGGTGTTTGATTTGGGATTAAAAATATTTCCTTGCCCCCGCAGGTATGAATGCGTTTACTCAAATTTTATAGTCCTGCTTGTGGCTTTTTCTATGGCTTACTCTCAGAACATGAGGAACCTTGATATAAATGAGTTTTTTCCTTCCAGTTTGTTTATCAAGCCTGGATAACTGACCCTAAAACAGCTCTACGACAGAGGCGCAAAGAGAAGAAAAGTTTTGGGAAAGAGAAACGAAGGCGAAAAGGATCTGGGGATGGTAGGTAGCCTTTTCCATTTTAAAAAATACAGTATTAACTATTGCCTGTTGCTCCTGGTAGTGAAAGGCTGATGAGGTTTAGAGGACAAGTGCTCTCAGTGCTGGCTAGGAGCTGGAAAAATGAATGAACTTTGGCTGGTGGTCTTTCCCTGCACCAGGCCATGGCAAGGTCAGCCATAGCTGTGTCCTTCTGTTCTGCATAATGCACTCTGAGGGAAGTGAAGGGGAAGATGGGATATATGTATTTTCCATAGAGCTGCAAGAGATGCCCTCAACTTTTGGTAAGTAGGAAGATTCAACACATTGCAGAAAACATCAGCTATGTGCAAACATTTGTGGGAGTACTTGCAATAGTAAATTGTAAAGACGTAACTTTATAAAGCAAATAACCTCATAGTTAACAGCATTTCTTCAGAATACAGGAGTGTAAATTCCAGGTGTTTGGTCAAAATCAGGAAGAGCAAGGACATTAACCTTTCACTCCCTCATCTCCTAAAAAGGTTTGTCTTTCTGTCCAGGGATTTCTAGAGTTCATCAAAATCACTCTTTTCGATGGTAAAGTCATGTGTATTCCCAGGGAAAGGTGTTGAAGAACTGTTTCATGAGGGAGTTCCCAAACAGCTGTAGTTCAAGTGGAGCTGTAAAAAATATTTCAATGAAATAGCCACATATTATTTCTTTTGGCCAAATTTCCTATATTGTTCCCTGAAGAAGCTTGAGTTGATACATGAAGAAGAATATAAAGAAATGTTTTTAAACTCTCCACACTGTACTCACTGAGGAACCCAAATATCCATAAACCCCTAAATTCAGTAAATAGCAGAAGGAAAACATACTGATGTTTATTGGGGGTTTTTTTTTTTTGGCAGTGTAAAATCATTTATGCCTCTGAAAAATAAAAAAAAAGCAGCTGTTATAAGTGGTTTATATATCTTCAATTTTTTTTTCTCCTTTTCTAAGCTAGAAAATAGACATTCAAAAGCTCTTCTGGTCAGTATAGATGGGGAAGAGAGGGGCCCATACAGGCTTAGTCAGCTCGACATTTCCTCCCTTTGGCCTCTTCACCTGTCAAAAAGAAGGAGCTTTGGAACTGGCCTTCTTCTACTAAAACTGTAGCTGCAGTTATTGGGCATTAGATAGAAGGAGGGTCACTTATTTTTCCTCCATTTCGGTCTGTGATTCTACAGCACTCTTCTGCTACAGGCCTAAATAAATGCATGTGGTGGTGTCAAAACAACTCTGCTGTTTCATGTCAGCCTGAAGGTCCCACTCAATTCCCTCAGGTGGGTCAGAGGCAGGAGGAGATCAGAGCACTGCTCAGGTTGCCCTTTGCAGGAGATGAAGGAATGAGCTCAAGTGTGAGTCAGCAGAAGGTGAGACTGCTGAGTGTGGCTGAGGAGTGACTGAGAAAATATCCAGGTTTACACCAACAGATGATCTCACTCAGCAGCCTTACCTAGTAAGAAAATGCCACTTCAAATTTCAATAGAGGGATGATCATCCATGCACACCTTCACTGACAGGGTTGTCCCTTCACTTGAGTGCTTTAGAAATGGAAATGTGCTTTCTGTTATGGTGGTAGGTGAGGAACCAGTCACTGTTGCTTAGTACCTGTAGCATTTTCTAACTGCAATGGCATTTACGGCAGCACTTCTGTAGGTGTAACACTCACTGGTTTGCTCATTGTTTGCAGGGGGTGGCAATGATGCAGACTGTGAGGACAGCGAAGAGGAACCTGTCAAGAAGAAATCTGATGGACCAGGTATGAAGGCAAAACCAGGGTTTCCCTGCTGTTACAATGCAGCTGTGCCTGTCACAGAGACAGCACTGCAATGATCCACTCTGACTGATGCAGCAAGAGCTTCCTAACTACTACCAGATTTTCTGCTGCAAGATTTACAAGCCTTGAGCATAGGAACTTCTAGTTCTGGACGATTAGCTACTGCACTCACTCTCTAAATACTTCAGTAAATACACTTGCCAGCTCAGACTTGATCACTGCTGTGTATTTTACTTATAGAACAGCTTAAGCTAAGATTCCAGACCTGATTGCGCACAGCTCTGTGTTAAAACCTCCATTGATTTTGAGTATGTTTTAGCAAGTTTAGTATTATGCTTTTCTTGGTACTTGTCCATTCAGCAAGGTACAGTAATCACCTCTGAAAAATTGTATGTTCCTGATCTTACACGTTCTCATTTATAATCAGACTTAGGGCAGTTCTGGACAACAGAAGAAATGCCAGCAGTTTCCAGGATCTTGCCCACATTCAAAGTTTTCCTACAAAGAAATGTAATCATTGGATCATAAATCCAAGCTTGGCTCTTTGTTTCTAACTGGAGTAAAAGAATAAAACAGACTCTCCTCTTAAGTCTTCATCATGGCTTACCTTGAGTGAGACTTTGTTATCAAAAGCCATATTTCTTCTCTGTATAAAATTGTTTCCCACAGTTCCAGTTAGAATTGTGTCCCTGAGTGACTCACAGGGCAGAAGATGTTAGAAGGATGTGGGAGATGTCATTTCTATCTTACAAGAGCAGTGGCCTCAAATAAATGATCTGCATTGCTATGAGAACAGGGGGTGTTGCTGGGACTTGTATTTGTTACTTCCTGGCAGTGCAGCTATCTGTGTTAAAACACTGAAGTGAATCACTCTAATGCATCTCTAGGGACGTACTATTGGTGCTACACAGGAGTTAGGGGAAGAAGATGGAGGTTTCTAATTAATTTATATTGGAAATAAAATTTTTAAAGTGCTTTATATTTTTGTTGAAATACTTTGGCCATTCCTGGGTAAAATTTGTTAAAGAAGATGGCTAGAAAAATTAGCCAGTAATTGGTAATGAATCATTAGCATCATTACTAGCCTTAGATCAAATCCTATTTCACACTCTCAGGCAGAGAGAAGCCTTCTCTGTAGAAAGTAAACATTTGTTTCTCTTTTTGAAAATGCTTAGATGCAATTAATCCCCAAAAGATTATTTTTAAACAGTTTTGAAGGAAAACAAAGATGCCAGAACAGCTACAGTGTCATTAAAAATGTATGCTAAGACACCTCCATCCCAGGGAGAACAATGACCTTTCAGATTAGACTGGCAGTGCTTGGCACCATGATGACACTATCTCAGGCTAGTGATGGTCAATAGTAAAAATAATTTTAACCTGAGAGCAGTGACTTCTCCTGAAGTCAGTAGCAGAAGTTCCATATTGGAGAGGAAGAGTGTGGGTTAAAAAAGAATATATGCTGTAAATTTTTGTGTTTGTGTGCTGTTCTCCTATTACGTACTTGTAATATTGCCTGGAATTCAAAGGTGAGGAATGGTTCATGAAGTAGAAACAGCTTTCCATTTAATTTTTAATGGCAGGAATTCCTTAACTTCAAGACCTGCACATTGAATGACTAAAATTTAAGTGGATAGCTCATAAAAATACCTCCAATTCTAAATGGCATAGAAAAGGCCTGAAAAAAAGGGCAGAATGTTACTGAAATAATTATATGACCAAGTGAAGGGTGCTAAATGCGCCTGTGCTCAGTCCTAGCAGAGCAGATCCATGGCATCACTCAGGTAAATGGGGCATACTGCCACTTCAGCACCCACTTTTCAGGAAGGTACCACTAATGATTTTTACCCATAGTTTTTCTCCATGTAAATGTGCATACAAACCTGCCTGAACAGGGAAATCTTTTGCTTTATTATAGCTTCCCTTTTGCAGTCTTTCTAAGGAGCTGTGCACTCACTCCACAGAGTTTTGCGTGCCATCTTGTGGTACAGCTAAGAAGTGAGGTTGTCGATGATGCCTTTACCTGGGCTTAGAATTAAAAGTCAAACACTGTTAGAGGGGGAAAAGGGATTTTAATTTGGTGTTTATTTAAAGATCCTTAGATGCATCCAGGCAGGGAACACTCCACAGAGTGTCCTCCAGAGCAATGCACGGAGAATGCACCCACACGATGATTCACATATCCCATTATAGACCTTGCACATTAGCATATCTATCACAGATTTCCCAATGAGAGGCTCAAGAGAAGCCTCCTCCTGAGGAACCTTCCCTCTGGATGGGTTTATCTTAATTTACTGAATGTAAAGGGAGAGGACCTTGGGTCTGGGGCTCTCTGACCCCCAGCTGCGAGGTTTCCAAGATGTTGAGTCTCCTGGCTTAACAGAACTTTGGGTATAAGCTAGTTATCAGACTTAAGGAATTAAAAGTATATGTGCTAAAAGCACTAAGGATACATAAAAGCTGTATAAAAGGGTATATGAAAGGGTATATAAGAGGGGTATATGAAAAAGCAAAAAATAATCATGGCATTATTAAGAGCCTCATGCATGGCAGATTATTGACAGTTTTCTACTATTTCTTAGGCTGCTTAATCTAAAATGCATCTTTGCACCTGCTGCTCTGGGCTTTGGAACCTAGCAGGGACAGCTAGCTCTGGAACTGACTATTGGAAAGAACTTTTTTTAGTATTTCACAGATTCATACAATCATACAATGGCTTGGGTTGGAAGGGATCTTACAGATCAGCTGGTTCCAACCCCCTGGCCATGGGCAGGGACTCCTCCCACTAGACCAGGTTGCTCAGAGCCCCATCCAGCCTGGCCTTGGACACTTGCAATACTATATGAGAACTCTAGTGTGGTGTCTATGTTTGTGAGTGGATGAAAAATAAGTTGAAAGTGCTGCTTTTTGGATGAGAAATACCATTATTAATGCCAAATGAACTACTGAAATGAGAACTTAACTTGACAGATGTGTTGAGCAAAATAAAGCTACCATTGTTGGTATACACCCATAAGTCTTATTCGTGGGAAAGTGTACTCTTTTGCCAAAATGGTGCAAGAATAAAGTGTTATAATTATTATTGTTCCTGGTTGTGCTTGTTGATCTGAGATCACCGATGGCACAGTGCACCCTACTTAAGTAAACAGAGACTTTGGAAACAGCAAATACGGGGAAGTGTGATTCAAAGCGATGTGAGGTCACATTCAAAGACTGTTTAGGCAGGTAAGACTTTAAAGCTCAGCTTAGCCAGGTTCAAGCACAAAAGGCAAAGTTTGTGTGGAGAGAAACACTCTCAAGTAATTAGACACTGAAGAGGTTCAGTTCAATACATTGAGCACTTGTTTAGATCACAGGACCTGGGGATGTTGAATGCTCTCAGGAGATGGCCAAATCCTTGGGTTTCATTTCACAGACTGATGCATACAGTGTCCCTCTAAAATCAGGAACTGTTTATGTGACTAACGATTGCAGGACCAAGGACTCACAGGGTGGAAAAGAGATTCCAGATGATAGGCCTAGGCATACAGTCAGGAAAATGGTCCAGACAGCCAAAAGGCCTCCAGCCATCTTCAAAGACTCCTTAGTATGACAGGGTCTTGCAGCCCGGTATATTATTATTAGACAATAAAAGAAAAATGAATCTAACTCCAGGCAAAAGTACAATAAAAGATATTTGTGTTCACTAACTCTCTGTTGCTTTTGCTCTCCCTTAGATAACATCATCAAGAGGATATTTAATATCTTGAAGTTTACTTGGGTCCTTTTCCTGGCAACGCTGGACAGTTTTACAGCTTGGCTTAACTCCATCTCCAGAGAACACATCGATATCTCCACTGTGCTCAGGATCGAGCGCTGTATGCTGACCAGGGAGATTAAGAAGGTAACGCCTTCGGTCTTTTTTGTCTGCTAATGCCATTTCCAGCTTGGTGAAAAGCGAAAGGCTGTCTTTTCAAATCACGGCAGTGAGGAGGAAAATTATGAAAATCTCACACACACATGCATTTTAAAAATAAGTCTGGACATTTTTACTGCTTGCTGGTTTATAAATCCATAAATAATAAATTATTTGATTTATTACCTGGACACAAAACAAATTATGGGAAAAATAATTCTTTGAGAGGTTGATGTAAGGTTTTGGCTGAAGCACTTCTGTAGTATAGTGTGGTTCTGAAGGGACACAATAGATTCAAGAAGGGAGGAAAAGGCATGGTACTTTAAACAGCTCAAAAATTACCTCAGTCTGCATATTTCATTCTTCTTGTAGCTCAACTTGCACTGGAAATGACTGACAACATACAGGCATACATTTCTTCAGTGAGAATGAAGCTATGTGCCCCTTCACAAGCTAGCTGCATATTAGCAAAACCCATTATTAGCAGAGATTAATGTTGTTAATGTAACTAGAAATGCATTTAGATCTTCCAAATGCAAGTAGGTGATACAACTCTTATCCTTTATGCCAGGCCTGCAGTGAAGCTAGAACACAACTTGTGCCATCATTTAAGAGTCAGGATGTCATAATGGCACCAACATTTATCGCTGCAGAAGCAACACAGCTTGTACACAAACATACCTAATTAAAAACTTGAGTGTCAAATTTTGTTCTTAAGGTTTTTAAATTTTTTTTCACAAAACATCAGATTTCAAGTATTGTAGTTTTGGGACACTGTAGAAGACTAGAATTGAAATACTGGAAAGCGTTAAAATTAGTAAAGGAAATACAGGCAATATTTTAGACTATTTTTATTATCTTAGCTGGAAAAAGTCCTTGCATAAGGCTTCATTATAAGTTAGAAAAATTACTGTTCAAGAATAGCAATCTCCCCTCTCAGTGTATCATCTGAAGTCAATGCAACCACTAGTGGAATGAACTGGATGTGTTTCTGCCTAAGAACTGAAAATTCTCAGTTTTATTCTTATGATGCACCTTTACAATTCTGATTACAATATCGCAGCCAGAAATTGATTCTGTGCCCAGACCTGGTCTGACAGTTAATAAAACTATCCTTTCAAACCAGCTTGATTGTGAAGCCACAGAGAAAGAATAAAGGTCTTCAGTGGTTTTTTCATGGTTTTCCATCTGTGTCCATAATTCATGAATAAATTTTGATTTTGGGACACTAATTAATATCTAGATCAGTTTTTACATGAACAGTTTCTTGGGTTTTTTCTGTTTAAAAATTCTGCTGTTGGCCACTAATGATTGTTCTGAGAGTCAGTAAAGCTTTCTAAAAGAGATCCATCAAAAGTTGCTGGAGTACACATTGAGCCATGGGCGCAGTCCACTCCTCATTCCCAAACTGAAGGATCTGCAGTCCATCCAGCAGAGCTGTGGTGGCTAAATATAGCCTGAAACCACGTGGGTTGCTCCAGTTTTGCTTGAAAACCAAACACTTTGGACCATGGTAGTTTAAATCAGAATCTGACTTGCACTCTGAAAAGGATCTACAGGTGGGAGTTTGCTATTTACTAGGAAGGTTTTTGCACAGTCCTTTATCTGTCAAGCTTACCCAATGACAGAAGAAGCTGCTTCCTCAAGGAATACGCCTCCCCCTGGCCATGTATGTCAACCTCTACTCTCTTCCACAGGGAAATGTTCCAACACGGGAGAGCATCCATTTGTATTACCAGAACCATATGATGAAACTTTCTGAGGAGTCAGGACTGGACACAATTGATAAAAATCCCAGTCAAGCTTCTGGTTTGCAAGCATCTGAAAGAATGGATAGTTTAGATTCAGCAGCGTCTCGTGACAGCATCTCCAGGTATTGATTTAATTTTATTCTGTGAAAGACAGAGGGATCATGCAGTAGGTGTAATATTAGATACTATCTAAGCACTGATGAAATTTCTATTCAATGCTGAATTCTATTTTGATTTTTCCATGCCATCTTAATAGTGAAAACTACTCTATGTTACTCTTCCTTTATAGTGATGGACTCAGTTGTTGGCTTAACTTCTTTTCCACTGCATGGCTACCTCACTACTTTTAGTTTCCTCTAGAATTAGGAGGCATTGGCATTGGCATTCTGTTCTTGTGAAAAGCAGTGGAACCTAAGAGGTGCTGAGGATGCTTCTGTGATAATGGTTTAGAAATTCAGGCATGTAATGAGGGATCATTCATTGTGAACATTTTGTCTTTGTAAAATAAATTGTTGTCTGTTGTCCACAAATCAGAAAAGGCTTTGCATTGAAAGTGATTCTGCATTTGAAAGAACAAAATCCCCTCTCTTACCCACAGGGCAAAAACCACCTGAAGAGCCTGGTTTCCCAACTGCCATGATTACAGTCCAGCAGGGCTACATGGTTGTTAAATCAAATACTCGAACTAGTTAAGGAAAACCACCTTCCTCATTCTTTTCTGAAAACGGATGCCATCAAGTCCCTTGCCAAAATTACTGCCTGCTCCTGCTGCTTCATGCACACAGAGGCACACACATTCACTTCCTTCTCTTACAGAAGCAGTCTGTTCCCACCATGTCCCTGGTGTTCTTGACTTTTAAGATCCTGCAGAATTTGTATAACGTGAGGGGGAGAAGGGAGGGCTTTAGAAATCCAGCTGTTTCATAATCCATGGCCTTCTGCTGTCTCCTTCTGTGAACTGTGGCAGTATCACATTGTGTTTGGTACTCCCAGCTCAGAAACTCAGAAACTTCTGTGTACAGTAAATTATACATAGCTTTTACTAATGACATATGAGTAGATGTCAGCAGACTGAAAATAATGAGGGGTTGCCTTCCTTTTCAATAGTATTGAAAAGCAAGGGTAAGAAAGTGCCTGTGAGTATTATGCTTGAACTAAATATCCAGAAATTGCTCTTCAGTGAGCACTGGCCTTTGAGAGGTTCACTTCAATAAAAACACCAAATCTGAGCAAAATTTTCTCAGTGGCTTGTTGCCTAGCTGAGCAACACCTTTGTGTTTTGTCTCAAAGTTTTACAGGAGTCAAATGATGTGAGAAAAAAGTAAAGTCAAATTCTGTTACCAGCTCACTTGGACCCACTTCGATATCTGGAGGGCAGATTTTAACTCCACAAAGTTCAGTCTCACCTAAAGCATTAATAGTAGTATCAGTCCTGCTTTCATTAAATAGTTTTTAATTGCCCTATTCACTGTAGATAGAAGTTATCATTACTATACAATCATTAGCAGGAACTTTAACCATAAACAAAAGGGAGCCAATTCCAAAATGAATTATAAAAAAGAAAAATAAATCTTGTCATTTTCATGTGTAGATTCTGACTCTTCAATGAGATGATATCCAGTGTTAAACTCCACCTGTGTCTTTTCCTTTTTTTCCCCAGAACCACCCATTTTTCACCCTGCTTTAAGCACATTTGTACATTTAAAATTTCTTTCCAAACCTAGAGAATTCAGTGATTCTGTGGTGCTGCTTTGCAACAGAAAAAGTTAAATCTTTCACATGGGTTTCTGTCATCTCCATTTCCTTTGAAGAAGTCACAGGGTTTATAAACAAAGGAATAGCAAAGGCAGAGTTATGACTGATTTCTCTAATCTCAAATTCTCTTTCTGGTAATGAACAATCAAATATTCTTGCACTGAGTATTACGAATTGTGGACATCTGCTATAATAATAGAGGAAGCAATAATGAGTCTGTTGATTGAATGATAATGCCATCTGTCTATTGGGGCACTCTTGCATATCTCTTCAAGGGATTACAGAAGTGCCTGTGATGTTTTTTAGAAAAGTGAAATGTTTTAAACTTGTTATGAGTTTATTGATTGATTTTTTTTTTTAATTGCCCAAACAAGAGCAGGTGGCAGTTTGTATTTTAAAGTAATGATTTTCTGTAAATGTAGAAGTGACTAATTAAATCTAAAGCATTCCTGTGATTATGGATCTCAGGTTGCAATGGAAAACTTTTGGGAAGGGGCAGAGGCTTTCTGTTCTGCTTATCCTTTGGTTGCACTACGGAAAATTCTGTAATGGACATTAGGTCCCTGAGTAAGGCGAACACATCTGGAAGCACACAGGAATGCTGGAGCACAGAAGCTATTCCATTATAATAAGACATAATCCTCAGTGCTCAGGATAGGAATTACTGTAGGTAAACACTGGATAGCGAACAAGAAAAACCCTCCTGATCAGCTGCAGGAACTGTAAATTTCTTGTGAAGTTCAGGGCTGACCCTCATAAGTCTAATCCAGGGATGTTGCTCTTAGCCTGGATAAAGCTCTAAATGGACTTTCGTAGAGTATCCTTTGTGGGGTTTTTTCTTTTAGTAGGGCTGTCATTTATTTTTAGTCATTTTTCTACACAGCAGAAAGTATGAGATATTCATAAGGTGTTTGTTTGGTTTCTTTTTCTGTATAAATACTCTCATGTATCCTAAAGGCAAAGTGCAAAGTTCATATGGGCCAGGAGGAGAAGAGACTGATGCTGTTCCTTACCAAGTTCTTTGAGGAACACCACCGAAGGGACTGGGATCTAGCAAGGCAGAGCATTTGCTGCAGTTTGTTTCCACTTGACTGATGACCTGTTTATTAGGTTAAACAGCCTGTGAAATTTGGTGAGATGATTGGGAACTTACTAAAACTAGTTGGCTGCCTTTATGGGCCTTTGCCTACAATTATGGAATAGCAACTAGACACAGGTGCTAAGTCAGATTTCAGATTATCTAAGGTTTTGTATCCAGTTCAGTTTGTATTCATTTTTGTGCAGCACAAATAATGTTTTCAGCTCCTGACTCTACCTTTGTGTAAACTTTTATAGGAGCTGAAGGAGGAGGAGTTTAAACACCTGTCAGGGTGTTTGAAAACACCACCTTTTATCTGTGCTTCCCTTACTAGAAGGGAGAATAGGGCTTGAGGCAGGGAGTGCTGGAGACATAACTTCTGCCTAGGGAGGCAGAAGGAAGGATGAAAGGAGAACCCCTGTTTGGGCTGGATCAAAGTCCAGTTTAGGTCTGTGATTGTTAGGGATTGATTAGGATTTTTTCTTGGAGTCTTGGGGAGTGTAGTAGTAGTCCAAACAAATAATGCCAGTCTGTAATTCGCCCATGAACAGGAAAAAAACCCCCAAAAATTGTAATTCTCCTACTAGGCTAATAAACTCTTCGGGAAGGGCAAATTTGTTTAGCAAAAAGGAAGTCATAAACTTAAAAATTTCCCATTCACTCAGGTAAAAACATCCCTGCTATATATGTATCCCTATTTAAAATGGATACCTGATCAACTTTATATAAAACATTTGAACTTGGGGCTTTTAATGAGCATTCAATTTAAAAAACCTAGTCACTGTAAGACTTCAAGACGCTAATGCTTTCAAGGTCTCCAAAAACACAAATTCGAAAAGTCTCTCAGGAAGATATGCTTGGATCGAATTTATGTGATAGGCAATGACTTGAGGCAACATCAGCTTTGCTCGGTGTGCATCTCCCCACTTCACTGGTGTTCTCATTTCCTCCACGTTCAGAAGCATGTTCCTAAAGCACATAAAGGATACACAGACTGTGCTACAGGTGCTGACTCATACACATCTCCTGGCACTCGGGGATACAGTGCAGCTGCTCAGTCAGTAATTACTCTGATGATTCATTCTTCATTTAAAACAGCTTTAAACCAAACGTTGCAGGCACTCGTCTGGACAAATGTTTTTATCTGTTGGGATCAATAGATGTTTTTCCTTTGATTTTTCTGAGAGCAAGGTCAGAGCTGGCATGTTTGGGAGGGCAGCTGGCATATGTTTCTTCCATTGAAAATATATGAGTGGGCATGTGAACATGAACAGCTGCTCTGCTTAAGGCCCTTGGACGGTTCCCTTTGAACTAATTTAAAATCCTTCAACACCTTAGTATTAGGTGTTGCCCTTCAAGAGAATAAACTCAGCCCCTGAGACCTAAAATAACACATGCACAAAATATTGTAGCACATAGACAGAAAGGTCATCTGCAAAACTGTATTGTCTCCTTGCTGCCATCTTCCCATATTTTAGCACCAAAACCTTACCGATAGAACAACAGCCTGGCTCTATTCCATACGTGTATGTGCAGAGGGAAACCTCCTCCCTCACGAGCCCCCTGGGTTAGTAACACTGAGCTTCAGCTGACGCCCGTGCTGCTGAATCACACCTCCAGGGCAGACCTCCTGGGTCCATGTCACAAACCATACACCATTCCAACAGCCCTCCAAGGTTTTGTCTGGAGGGCCTTGTGTGCCTTTGTGCACACACAGAAATAATGAAGTGGCTTGTAAAGGGTTTTGGCCGAGTGAACTGGCAGGACAGAGGTGCCCCTGCCACTGAGGCGCTTCTTAAGGAAAATATTTCACAGTACCATTGGTATCTTGGTGATTCTTCTGTTCAAAGGCCAAGGTATGCTTTTAGCCTCAGTCAAAAAAGCCATTCTGTTGAAACAGATCATCAGTGGGGGTAGGCCTAAGAATAACTGTTTCTTCTCTCCACATACTTTGTTCTTTCCCCTTCATTTTCCTAAAGGCAATAATTGCAGACTGTAACTTCATGCCAGCAGATTTTCTTTCCTCACTTCAAGCTAGCAAGACCAAAGTAACACAGAAAACACCATTGCCCTTCTCTTTCTTACCTCTTTCCCAATTCTCTGTACCCCTGGACAAACAAAATACTTGCCAAGGAAGCAAATCCCCTGCTGCCACTTTTCAGGTGTAATACAGATGGAGTCAAAAGAAGAAAAGTTGTGTGTAAATCGTGAATTTTGGAGTCTTTTCTTCTTTCACTCTACCTGAGAGACTCAGGCAGGTCACTGCATGTGTTAACACACCAGGCCACTCAACTCATCTCATTGACATCTGTGTTTGTCAAAGATTTTTAGAGGAAAACTAATCTTTTTACCTACCATATCTCATTAATGTATTTGCTTCTTTCCTGTTGCTCTGTTAAATGCTTGTATTTAATTATGTACTCTCTTTCTCATAACTCATCCAGTTCTTCTTTTCTCCAGTTACACATGAATGCTCAATGTATTGTGTATGTCTCTGGTGTCCTGTTATATTTGATAAGTGAAAGGAGATAAGGGTTTATGATATCTGTTCTTTATTTCAAGATGTGCATGTTACCAATTTTGAAATACTGTGAATCAATGAAATCTTCTGGAAAGAATCATCAAGGCTTCCTAGTAAATATCAAAATAAAAGCCATCCCATACAGAGCAGGTTATATTTGGCATGCATTTACTGGCTAAGCAGCATATCCGATTTGGCTCTTTGGTTTGGAAAGAGGATTAGCCAATGTCTGACAGCTATTTTTCTATTTGTGGAATATGAGCTTACTCAGTTTTAAGGGCTCTTCTAGGAAGTTGGCTTGTACCTGTGTAAAAAGGTTCAGCACAGTCTATCTAATAAAATAGAATTTGTACTGAAGAGGTCCCTTTCTAAATCTTTTGGAAATTTCCAAAAATTTCCCTTTTGGAATCTGGAAATTTCAGGGGTAAACAAACAAAATAAAATCTGCTCACATATGTAAGTCTGTTCCCCTGGAAAGCAGGTAGAGCACTATGCTGGTTCCATATCTGCTTGAATAGTGGATAGATGGCCTTCTGTAGCCCCCATGTGAAATTGACCATGACTAACCTGTGCACAGAAATGTGTTTCCATGGTGACTCTAAACAAATCCTTATCTTCTTTCTGAACCTTTTTTTCTCTGTGTCAGTGTTTAGCTGCATGGCGAGCATATCTGTTTACTGAACCATGTGTACCGTGATACCATTTGTATTTAACACTGTCTCTGTAACTGTTTGCGCTGCTGTAGCTGCTACACTGAAGCAACCATGCTGTTCTCAAGGCAGTCAACCCTTGATGATTTAGATGGACCAGACTCTGTTCCTAAAACAAGTGAGCGCGCTCGACCTAGGCTTCGTAAAATGCAGAGCATGGATATGTCCTCCTCATCAGCTGACAGTGGCAGTATAGTGTCAAGGTGCTTAACTCATGCATGCTTTGTTCTCGTTTACCCATACCATTGTTCTGACTGCGGCGTACGTACATGGGTCTGCGTGTGCAGACACGTGGTGTGCAGAGTGGTTTGCATGGTTAAAGGAAGCTTTACTCCCTCCTGTGTCGTGGCACGGTTCTGAGAATTGAAGGCAGGACCATAATCTAGGATTCATTTGCTGTTTCAATTCTTGTTCTGGTTTTTTTTCGTTTTTGTTTTCATCCTAAATTCATGTATTTTTCAAAGTTGTTCCATAACACTACAGTGGGTATATAAAAGCAGGCTAAAGTCTGTATTTATCCAACTAAAAAAGTGTCTTATTTTCAGACTTACTGAGCTGATGGTTGTTCTTAAATTGGAAGCTGGAAGTTAAGTTTCTCAGCTAATCAGTTTTCCTAATAAGGATGGAGATGTATAATTTTAGAAACTAAGATAGGCACCATTGTGCTGGTTTTTCAAATTTTATTTTTCTCCATATAGGAAGGATTTCTAAATATGTTTTGATTACTTTAACATTGATTTACAGTAAGGTGCTGGAGTTAAGAAAGGGAAAATAGTTATGAAAAAATAGCAAATCATACTAATATCCAGTGCAAGAGAAAACTGCTCAGAGCTGTTCACTCACTTTTAAGCAGGTAAAACCCAGGGATTTACATGACATTTTGAAGCAGTGTTTCAACTCATTTTATAAATATAATAATACTGAAATTTTATGTCATTTTGCATCATTGTTTTTCAGTGTTGAAAGTGTTTGACAAATTTTTGGAGTCAATCAGTTTTGAAATTTTGGGATTCTATGATTCTGTACATTTTAACCAGGATGAGCCCTTCTGTGAATCATCCAAACACACATCATCATAAGTGTTACATGTTCTAATTAAAACTCTGGTACAAATAAAGTGATCTAACATAGCCACAATAAGCTTGGAAGCAGCGTAAAAGGAAAAAAAAAGGAAACTTAATTTTTAATTTTGGCAGAAGATGGTAGTGCCAGTGGCTTTGACGATGCCAGTTTTCTCTAACAGGTTATAGTTTATGTGAAAGTATGGCCCCATTAATTTCATAGGAGCTACGTGAAATCTTGTTTTGTCTCTGTGAGATACAGGGATATGCAGCCAATGAAGACACTGAGTTGGTGCCTGTTGTCTAGGCTATGGAGTGGAATGAGACTAAAAAGAGAAAGAAAGATGTTCAAGGAGAGAGGTAAAAAAATACTTGAGAGGGAGGGCCACAAATGTGATCAGAGGGCTGGAGCACCCCTCCTGTGGAGACAGGCTGAGGGAGCTGTTCATCCTGGAGAAGAAAAGGTTCCAGGGAAATCGCAGAGCGAACTTCCAGTATTTAAACGACGGCTACACAAGAGCTAGAGAGGGACTTTCTACAGGGTATGAAGATAGGACAAGGGGAAATGGCTTTACATTAAAAGAGGGCAAGTTGATTAGCTATTAGGAAGAAATTCTTCATTCAGAGGGTGGTGAGACACTGGAAAAGTTTTCCCAGAGAAGTTGTGGATGTTGCCTCCCTGGAAGTGTTCAAGATCAGGTTGGATGGGGCTCTGAGCAACTTGGTCTAGTGGGAGGTGTCCCTGCCCATGGGAAGGGGGCTGGAACGAGATGATCTTTAAGGTACTTTCCTACCCAAACCATTCTATGAGTCTATGCAAAGCCAAGAGTAAGGAAGGTCAGTTGAGCAAAGAACTGATCAGAGTGCATCAGACAGTTGAATAAGGAAATAGATACAGAAGTAAAGCAGGCAGGTAAAGTAAAAAGGAAGACTGTATTGAAGAACACAGGGCAATCTAAAGGTAAGCAAGATACCCTGTTACTGGAACAGTTTTGTAATTTGGTTTGTATTTCTTCAAGATAGCAATTTACACGTTCTTTTATTTGAATCAGGGTTGATACGTGTGTGTTCAGTTCATGTTCCAGTTGTACACAACACTCATACAGCGGTTGTTAAAAGCATTGTGTTTAGAAGCAATCCCATGGCTGCCTATCCTTCACCATGGAGCATGTCTTAAATAGATGTAATAGCAAGTCTTGACTCTGTTCAGAAATGTTTGAGCTACTTTCAGAAAGATAGTGTAGTTTTTCTTGTTGATAATATTAATTTGCCCTTTGCTGGTGATGAAAGATGGTGAATCACTGTGATTTCAGTGGGATTTTGTTCAGGGAACAGATGGACCCAGATGTTCCATCTGTGTAAGAGGAGATCAGGATGATATCTTTTCTAGCAGATCATATGAACTTTGAAGGCCTGGGAATGCAATGAGGTTGCTCAGCTGTCTGCATAAAGGTACAATTAACAAACTTTGCTTGATCATGGGTCTTGTAAACTTCAGCTCACTCTCTTCATCCATCTCCAACAGTGAACCTACACAGGTCACCATGCTCTATTCCCGTCAGGGGACCACAGAAACCATTGAAGAGGTAGAAGGGGAGCATGAGGAAGAAGGAGCTCATTCTGCATCAAGGCTGGAGGAAGAGGAGGTGGAAGATTATAGCCTGGATTCAGAAGGAGCTGCATATACTCCCGATACCGATGTGCCATTGTACTCCACGGTGGATAGCAATGCAGAAGCTCCTCCTTCCTATAGCAAAGCTGTCAGCTTTGAACATCTTCCCTTTGGCTCCCCAGATGACTCAGCTGGTAAGAGCCTCATGATGGTGAGCCCAGACGACAGTCGGACAGACAAACTTGACACGATTCTCCCCCCACTGACGCACGAGCTAACAGCTAGTGAGCTGCTCCTGAACAAGTAAGAATCCTCATTCAGGAAAAATTGTTGGTCACAATGTGTAAAGTTTTGTCATTACTTTGGGTTTTTCTCTCAGAACTAGCCTGCGGTTTCTGATACAGACCTTGTGCTAAGTTTGGTTTAAGGGAAAAGTTCATTTCCTGTGCAGTTGTTCTAATTACAGATTTCTAAAGTGACTCAAATTCATCTTGGAATGAACCTCTGCCTTCTCCCTAGATACCATATTTAATTGTTCCGATTAGCATTGAATTTCTGTGCTGCAATTGTCTTGGGGTCAAGGGCTTTTCTAAATATTCTTTGTGGAGACAGCTTCTCTTCTCCAGGCAGCTATGATTTCAAATGAGTTTCCTCCAGGGCTATCTGGGAAAATGTTTCTCCTTTAATTATTTTGGATCACTGTAAGGGAAACTCTGACCTTTGGCAGTTTTTGTTAAAGCAGTTGAGAGCTGAGGGTTATGTAGAGACACCACCTTGCTAGGTGCTTTCATAAGGGAGAGGATGTTCCCTTCTTTGCCCCTTAGACACTTTGCTCAGTAGCACAACCAGCACTGAGGTGAGGATGGTGCCACTGCACTTCAGCTGCTTTCCGGCCTGACTCAGTTGGAGGGGCTTCCCCAAATACAGGGGCAAAATCTTTAACCACGGAACTGCCTTTCAGCCTGATTGCACCTGGAGAGACAGAGGGGGGTGGTATAGACCTGACTTTGTCAGATGCAATGTCTTGTCTTCTGGTTTTCCATAGCAATTTTTGCTTTTCAGTGAGATCTCTTCTCAGGCCAGGAAACTTTATGAAAAGCAGAGAGGATTATGAATGTCACTGCCTTTTATATTTATTTGAGTCATATAATGAGAAGATTGGGCACATCCAGTGCTCAAGGGCATTTGTTATGTTCTAATCCTATGCCCCTGGATGATTCATAGTATAGGTCTTATGATGTACCTCTGTTTTTTCTCCAAATTCCTATCTGTGTCAATAAATCAGATGTGAATCCACACCAGTGTTGGGTGATTTGCATGAGATATGTTGGTTGGGCAGCTGTAGGAAAGCTGTGTTTGTAGAAGTTCTTAGGCCAGGCTGATTTTCTTTCTGGGTAAATTAAAAAACAGCAAAGCAATGCTTCTAGTTATTCTACCTGAAATTCTTGTTTTCTGAGCTTAGAATCAGGCTATTTGATTATAATACCAAATCGCCCCCCCTTTTTTTTTCCCCTCCACTGGACTTAGCAGGAGAATTTAATACTTTCCAAAGGAAAAATAGTAGTAATTTGAAAAGCAGCTCTTGTGAAGTTCATGTTCAGTTCATTTGTGGTATTCTTCTTCTCACAGGATGTTTCATGATGACGAGTTGGAGGAGTCAGAGAAGTTCTATGTTGGTCAGCCTCGAGTCTTGCTCCTTATTTATGCCCTGTACAATACACTGGTGGCCCGGTCAGAAATGGTGTGCTATTTTGTGATCATCCTTAACCACATGATCTCTGCCTCCATGATAACCCTGGTGCTTCCCATCCTTATATTCCTGTGGGCCATGCTGTCTGTTCCTCGGCCGAGCAAACGCTTCTGGATGACAGCCATTGTCTACACTGAGGTATGCTGCTGGCTTTGCAAGCCCATGTCTAACACAGAAAACTGGAGTTGTAAGCTCTGCATGGTCCCTTTCCTGGTTTTGATCTCTAGGATCAGGGGTGGTCCTTCAGCCCTACACAGTAAAACAAATATTTTCTAAAGCCCTCAGCAACTTCTGCCGTATGGAATGATCTTGTTTTTTATTTCCTTCATTGCAATGAGCAATATCCTTCCTGGCATTTAAAGCAGTTCTTACAAGAACAGACCATTTGCAAACTGTTGCTATGTAATTGTTAATCAAGAGACAGAATCCACTGCTTGTGGTATCTCAAGTACCACTGAGTATCATCTGCTGGTGATCGTTGATTGACTTTATTACTGAAGAAATGTGAAGTGTTATTCCTCTGTAGTAGTGAATATGCTTGTTTATGTTCTCATAAAACTGACAAAGTAGTCATATTTTATCCCTCTTATTGTCATGAGGCTATTATATCTGACATGCTTATAAAACACCCCAAGTGTGTTGTGTTTCTGAACAGGTGGCCATCGTCATCAAATACTTCTTCCAGTTTGGCTTCTTTCCTTGGAATAAACATGTGGATTACACAAAAGATAAACCTTACCATCCACCCAATATTATTGGCATTGAGAAGAAAGAGGGTTATGTGCACTACGATCTTGTTCAGCTTCTTGCTTTATTCTTCCACAGATCCATTTTAAAGGTAATCTGGGTTCAGGTAGTTTCTTATTTTGTCTTAATTTTTAGTTTCCATTTTTTAAGTCATTCGTGTGATACAAGGAAGTAATTCATTTGGATATCAGGAAAAATTTCTTCCATGAAAGGATTATTGAGCATTTGAAGTGGCTGCCCAGGGAAGTGGTTGAATCACTATCCTGGAAGGGTTTAAAAGACATTTAGGTGTGGCACTGAGGGACGTGATTTAGTGGTGGACTTGGCTGTGCTGGGTTAACTGCTGAACTGATGATCTTGAAGAACTTGTGCAACTGAAGAGATTCTATGATATCCCGACACACTGAATTTGGCTGCTCCCTTAAGAACGCGTGACTGAGCTGAGCAGTGCCTTTCATAAATACTGTGACAGAAATACAGGCTTGATATGTTCTCTCCTTGTTTTTCCACTAGTGCCATGGACTGTGGGATGAAGATGAGAAAGGAGACAGCTCCAGTAATAAAGAGGATACTGATGATGAGCTCTCTCTGACAGGAGGCAGGAGAGACTCTTCTGCCTCTTTGAAATCTGTCAATCTTGCCGCATCGGTGGAGTCCATCCATGTCCACTTCCCAGAGCAGCAGACTGCCATCAGGAGGAAGAGTTCTAGCAGCATATCCCAGCTTTCTCACAGGTCCAGCTTCTCCTCACACAGATCTAAGAGAGGTAAATGTCATGGCATTTCTGGGATTTGAAGGACAAATGTTCATTTCCCATAGGATCATTCTACTGAAACCTTGGGCTGGTTGCTGCGGAGCTCCCAAGGGCTACTGAATGCTGCTGCTTCTCAGTGATGAAATAGGATATGAACCAATGTATCTTCATGTTTGAACACACTCCAAGCCTTCCTAAAGTTCAAATGGAGAGCCATACTTTGTGATTCATTATGTTTTTAAAATGACATTATCCAAAAGCTGGGAAAGGAATGCTCAGTGTGGCCCAGATCCAGAAATTCTGGTCCAGCATAATCTCCAGCTGGAGGGAATGCAAAGCATATGTATTTTTCATATCTATATTTGTAGAAACTTGAACTGAGAAAATGTTTTTATTAGGTATATTGAAACAGATTACATGTCCCATCTTGTAAAAATGGCAGGGGTACTCTAGCCTAAATGTATATAATACCAATTGAGGTGACTGAGTCAGATCAATCAAATACTTGCTTTTATCACTAGTCTTCTTTTTTACAGCTATTAGTCAAGTTTTGATCTGCCAGTGACTAAACCTTTACTGGATGCTCTAAAGATTTTATCATACTGAGGGTAAAAAAGCAGAAGAATTCAATTCAAAGCTTCTTTCAAATGTGGGAGTCATATGAGATGGAAGTCTCTAAGTTTATTACTTTCTAGCTTTAGTATTTAAACTCTTCTTTTAAACTGACTTCTCTTTCCCTCCCTTTTCCCCAGGAAGTACCAGTACACGGAACAGCAGTCAGAAGGGAAGCAGTGTGTTAAGCATCAAGCAAAAATCTAAAAAAGAGCTTCTCATGGAAAAGTTTCGAGAACAAATGATCAAAGCCAAGGCTTTTACAATTAAAAAGTGAGCAATGTGAGGAGTTTTGTAGGTTTGGGGGGAGGTTCCTAACAGTAAAGCAGTAAGCCAGCATTTTAAAGGGAGCAGGCTACTACTGATGTTAATTCAAGTGTTCGTTGTATGCAGATGTCCCACCAGCTGAACGTCAGAAAAATCAGCAGTTGTTCAAATAGCATCTGCCTGATAAAAAAGCTAAATATCCCATTTGAACTTGGTTGGCTATGTATATTTCTACTGAAAAAATCCTAATACAGTGATTTGGAAGCAATCAGAAGAAAGGACTGGTGTCTCTGCAGTCCGGTGAAGGCTGCCAGAGTAGATCTTAGATATCTTTAAAAATATTAATTGTACCACACTCAGCCTTTATTCTCTTCAGTGCAAGTTATGTGATATTAAATCACACTGTGGTCTCTGTTGTTTTAGGACTCTCCAGGTGTACGTGCCCATCAGACAGTTTTTCTACAATCTTATTCATCCAGACTACAGTGCAGTGACTGATGTGTACGTGCTGATGTTCCTCGCAGACACAGTGGACTTCATCATCATTGTGTTTGGATTTTGGGCTTTTGGGGTATGTCACAGAGGCATCTATCTGTAAATCCTCAGCAGGATTTACATGTTGTAGATGCTAAATATCATGCAAGTGTCCTTCTTCCTTGACCACCCTTATATTTTGCTTTTCAGAAACACTCTGCTGCAGCAGATATCACCTCTTCACTGTCAGAAGACCAGGTCCCAGAGGCATTTTTGGTGATGGTGCTCATTCAGTTTGGTACCATGGTGGTAGATCGAGCACTGTACCTCAAAAAGACTGTCATGGGAAAAGTAATCTTCCAGGTCATCCTTGTTTTTGGAATACATTTCTGGATGTTCTTTATCTTGCCTGGAGTGACAGAAAGGTATAACCCTTCTAAACAAACAATATGGTTGAATACTGATGCTGTACCAAGTTGTTTGTATTTAAATTGGTGATGTTTATAGCTAGGCTTTGGAATCATGAACAAGTTTCTTCCTCGGCTCATTTCTAAGCAGAAAGTTGGAATGCATTTCCATAGCAGTAACTGTGGCCAATATAAGTCTGAGGAAGAATTAGCTATATATGTACAGAAATATTCTCAATTTAGGCCAAAATGCAAGCAGGTGAAAGAGAAATTGCCTGTAATTGAGTGATTAGAACCTTCAGCTGAGACAATGTTGGCCTCTGATCCAATTCCCTGCTCCCAAAGCTGCTGCATGCTGCTTCAGAAGAGCGAGTAGAAAATGTCTCCCTCAGAGTAACTTAGCACTTTCCTGAAATGTGTGAACTGTGAATTTAAATCTCCTTAAACTGAGGAATGTCTAAAATATGTGTCTGTTCTGAAGAGCGAATTTCTCCTCCCGTGCTCCTGCCACTTGGAGGGGAGTTAGCCAAACACCAGGGAGAGAACCTTAACACCTCTGCACTGGAGACTGCAGTGGTCAGTGCCCTGAGCCATGAAATGAGACACCTCAGAGTTGGGAGTGAGCCCAAATCTAAAATGACCAGGCATGTGACACAAAATTTCATGCAGCAGGTGACCACCTCCACATCACTCCCCTCTTCCTACTTTAAGTTGCATTGAAGTATTTCCCTCACTCCATTGACTGTCCATGGAAATTGAGTGTGTCACCTGGGCACCTTACACTTCATTAACAGTCAAGTTATTTTACAGGGAAAAATGAAATAGGTCTATAGTGTAAAGAAAGACTGAAAGTCTCACTTTCTCTCAAAAATAAATGTTTTATTTTTCCTCAGTGCGGTAGCAATTGTGCCCAAATTTGAAATTTAAAAAAGGCATTTTTCAAATGGATCTCTTATCTATAGCACATTATGAGTTGTTACGAAATAAAATAATTTTTGACTTTGTGCTTTTGGAAAATCTACAGCAAGCTGTTAATCTCAAATCTGCATCTAAAACTTCCCATACTCCTTCTAAGTCAGATTGAGTCTTAGAAACCCCTGAAAATTTTTTAATGAAAATAATTCTGCAGGATTTAATTGAAAATATTGGATTATGGCTGGCTGAAAAATCCTGTCCTTCTTGAGGCATCTGCTGCAGATCCACTGGGCTATTGAACAGCAACCAGAAGTGGCACATGTGAGGAGAGGTTGAGCATTAGCTCAGTCTGGAGAAGAGAAAGTGAAGAGCTGTCTCCAGCTGCCTGTTAATAGGGCATTGAGAAGAAGCTAAGCTGTTTTCAGACAGCACCAGAGGGCATAAGTTGGAAAAAAAGGGAAATTCCAGTTAGATATCATGAAAACTCTTGATTTTTGTTGAACACTGGAACAGGTTCCTCAGACAGGATGTGGGATCTCCATCTTCAGAGATATACAAAACTCAGGTTTCTGAACTATTTGTTGGAATAAGTCAAGCAGGGAAGGGTGAAAAATATTTTCACAGGTCACTCCATCTTAAATTCCTGTATGAGGCACTGCCATGAACACAAATAGCCACTAAAGCTGCCTTGATTGAGCCCCTACCCAGGGCTCACAGAGGGTTATGCCATCATAGGGGCTGAGGCAGGCTGGTCTGTGTTGGGCAGCAGGGGACCTCCAGCATCCCAAGGGAGAGACCAGTGCCCAAAGCCCTCACTTTTTGGGGAGTCTATTCCCAGTCTCTCCTCTGTGACACTGAGGTGGCAGCAGATGCTGGTTTTAGACTTTCTCTTTCAGTGTCTTTCCAATACTGTTTTAACCCTGCCATGAGGTCAGTGACCAAGGGTTTTTCACAGGACATCAGGAAGGGGAATCTGCCAGGAGCAAAAAACATTTCAAGCTAATTTGGTCACACACAGATACAAAGCTCATCATTTTCCTTTGTCTGTCTTTTCCTTTACAGGAAATTTAGCCAGAACACAGTTGCCCAGCTCTGGTATTTTGTGAAATGTGTTTATTTTGGCTTATCAGCTTATCAGATACGCTGCGGATATCCAACTCGTGTTCTTGGCAACTTCCTCACAAAAAGTTATAACTATGTCAACCTGTTCTTATTTCAAGGGTAAGCATAGACTTACTGCCTTTCTTCTTTCCTTTGTGTAATAAGGATCTGCTATAGTGAAATGCTGGGGCTATTCATGACTTTTCTTCACAAGCTGATGGAAATAAGACAGTAAATTTTGCACAGCACGCTCTGTATATGCCACAGGTCCCCTCTAGTCCACAAGAAAAAAGAAAAATCTACCTCTGGAAGGCACACTTCATAAAATTCCATCTCCCAGTCTGAAACCAGAAGCCTGATACACCAGTCAGCCTTTCAGTCCCCTACGAAATAGACATTTTTAGCACTTCTAAGAAATCACCTTTGCGAACAGAAATAGGGGCTACACATTGTGCTAGAAAACAGGTAATGTTATTAGTTCTGCAGACCTAAAAAGTAGTAAGGTGTCCAATCCCAAGGAGACCTTTGGAGCAGGTCTACAGGCTCTACCTCAGCAGGTGAAAAGAATAGAGTGAAAGAAAACACACTTGAGAAATAAGAACTAAAAAATAGGCACAAAAAGAAATGTTTGCTTTGAGAAGAGTTGCACATTTGAAACTCTCAGGAGGTCAGCGTTAGTGCAAGGAACAGGCACAGCAACACCTGAGAGTGAAAGGTGGTTTTACAGAGGCAGACCACCCCCTCCACTTACACTGTTACAGTGGTCTTGTGACTAAGCCAGTTTGAAGCATATATGTATTTCACAGAAAAAAAAACAGAATAATTTCAGCCTTTTCACAGTATTTGCAGTATGGGCTTCTTGCATTCCAAGGAAAAGTTACAGAAGAAAGCTTTCCTCACATGAAATACTCTTTGAGATGTGGCTGATCAGGAAAGTGTGGGACTGGGAAAGGGAATGATGCACTTTGAACATCTGCTCTAAGTGTGTTGATTTCCTGTTGATTTCCACCTTCTTCTGCTGCTTAATCCTGAGTCACAAAGCCCAGTTACATGTGCAGCTGAGGGCTGCCCACCTACTGCAAAGATGCCATGCAACACATGGTGTAAGGAGGTATAAAACATTCCCAGCATCCTGTGGAAAACATGTCCTCCACTCTCAGCTCAGAGGAATTCAGAGATACAGGAAAGTCTTGTACTATTCTGTCAGTGGCTCAATCACAATTACTGGGCATAATGATGTAAAAGCATGTTTATGGCCTGGCAAGGAGATCTAGAGTAACATGAGCTATGGCAATTTCAGGATGTGATTGTATTTGTGTTTACAAAATCCCCCATTAAGCTCTTTTCATGTTATCTTAATTCTCCCTCTTGTCATATATACACTTGCTGTTCTTGCTGGATATGATGCCTCTATTTCTGACAAGTCATCTCCTGTGGTCTCCCTTCAGGTTCCGCCTAGTTCCATTTTTGACTGAGCTGAGAGCAGTAATGGACTGGGTTTGGACTGATACCACCCTCAGTCTTTCCAGCTGGATCTGTGTTGAAGATATCTATGCTCATATATTCATCCTGAAGTGTTGGCGAGAGTCAGAAAAAGTAAGGAAACCCCATATAAGTGATTCGGACCTTCTCTACCCATGCACAAGGGAAGACAAATAATCATGAGCCCCTAAATAATTGAGAAATCCACCATAAAAAGTTTGTTGGAAGATGTGCCTGGCACTTGTGTTCAGAAATATTCAGACCATTGGGCACTTTATGTTAGTTGGCAGCCACTGCCAGTGAAACTTCAAGTGGCTTCTCTTTTGTGTCCAGCTGATCTTTCCACCATTAACGTGAACTCCACAAGCTGGCTTAATTGCGTGCCTGGGTTTCAAGGCTGGGGTTGGAAGTCCTGATATTCACAAAGTCTTACACGCAACTAAAAGAGTAACCTGGAGCAGCAGGGAAGCTGCAGCTGAGGACAAACGTCAGTAGAAGGAAGAGCTCATGCCCCACAGAGTAGGTCCCAGGGACACCGGGTTCATGTAACTGCGGGGGGAACTCAGCTGGCTCCTTTGTCTCAGGAGAGTCCCTGCACATCCAGAACTGAACTGCAGGCCAGATAAACCCACCATTTGTCTCACTGAAATTTCAGTCTCTTTAAATCATTTAAGCTTCAGTTCAAATTAAACTTCCAAATTCTGGATTCTTTATAACTGCTATAAAGATTGCAACCATATGCTTGCTTATTTTGCCAATTTGAAAAAGAAATTAAACATTATTTTAAGAGTGACCAAACCAGTCAGAAATTCTACATCTGCATTGAAATGGATTTATTTTTAAGTGTTACTGACGTATTTCTACTTTTATTATAATCCTGTCTCTTAATGGCAATTACTTTCCAAGTATGTCACTTAGATTAACTCAGAGCTGAAGGGCACTCAAGTCTTGCATACAGGCTTTTTCTCTCTGATTCCCACTTCTGCCATGAATGGAAGGAGTTCTGAAGAACTTCAGGAGTCAGAGAAGTAATAACCCAGCTCTACTCTGACTCTCCATCTCACCACATTTTCTTTTACGCTACGACTCACCTTATGTGGAGCAGAGATCGGACATGGTGAGATTTCCATGTCTAAGCTGGCATGTGTGTGCTAATGCCAAACAGCAAAATAACTCTGTCATGACTTTATGAGTGCTGTTCAAGGTACTTCGGTTCTCTCTCTCTCACTGAGTGGTGTGCCTAAGTACTTGGACTGCTAGAGTCTCTCTGAGACTGTATAACATCATTAAAGGTGCCTGAACTAATCTCCTGCAGACAAATAATATACCCCTGCTGATTTTGATACGATACTTTAATGAAAACAATATTCTGTAGCACGAGACAGATTACTTGATACACTGCTTTTGCAAAGTAAATAATTGGTTTTAAATATAGCATTGTATTACAAAGTTAATATTCTCATAGGGCTTTATGGATTCATGTTGCAAAGCAAGAACAATTTCCTGAAAGCCAGATTCCTGGTGTGTTTGAGGTGCAATGCAGTACAGTGCATCTTTATCTTGCACATAGGGTATGCAGTGCATGGAGCACAGGCTACTAAACACCACAGAGTTAAACCCTGTAAGAGAATTACACCAAAATAAATTACAGTGAAAGTAAGACATTTTACAGGATGACAAATGTATTAAGAGTATTCAGTCATGAGGCAAATAACAGAGGACAAGAATTATGGGCAGAACAGATATGCCATGTGATCTGCTTTGAAGGGAGAAGAAAAGCAGTTACTTTTGTCCTGAGAAGCTAAGAAAGAGAAGTATGTTACATCAGCAGTATCAAGATTTTAGGAACAGCAACAAAATTTTAAACAGTGGTTAACTGCAGTTGGTGTGGAGTTCACTAGAAACATTTTGGATCAAGCCTGAGAACTCTTACAAATACTTTAAGTGAGGTGTGAAATGAATGGGGAGGTAGTGCAATATCAGATATTTTATTAATTGTGTATGTCAACTGCTGGCAAACAATTTTCCTGCTCCCCCCATGCCCCACAATATACAGTTTGCAGCATTTCAAGATCTATGAGAGGAAGTCTGCCTTAAGGAGTTTTGATATAAAACTTTTTGGAAGTGCAAGTACAAGAAAATGGGTCCCTCACAATAGCAGTTTCTGGAACAAACTGTTGTATCAATGTTTCTGCTATTATTTTTTATCTTGTTGTGTGAGTTCATGCTTGCACTTAGACAAAAAAAGAACAAATTATCCTACCTAATTTCTTCATTCTTTATGGTTGTGAAGAATCAAAATCACAGAGGCTTACAATATTTTTCACACTGGACATGAAATTGATTTGGGTTAATTTGTCACTTTTCTCTGTTGTCATCAGAAATCGGGTGTCTGTGTAGGTTTGGCTAAAAAAAAATCTCAAAATAGCTTGCCTGAAATGAAACAGCAAATTACAAGAGATGGCTTAAGATCATTATATATTCACCATCAAATCATATGAAGTGTACCTCTGATAGAAGAGACATTACCATATTGCTATTTGCTTTTGCAGAGATATCCCCAACCAAGAGGCCAGAAGAAAAAGAAAGTTGTGAAGTATGGAATGGGTGGCATGATAATCGTCTTGCTGATTTGTATTGTCTGGTTCCCACTGCTCTTCATGTCTTTAATCAAATCTGTTGCAGGCATCACCAACAAGCCTCTAGATGTATCAATCACAATAACTCTAGGAGGTTATCAGGTAAAAAAGAAGGAACACTACCAGCAAACTCTTGTTTTTTACACCATATATCCTTGTGCTATTTCTTTTTCCTTTCATTGAATTGAACTCTCCTGCTTTATGTAAGGTGCCTGGCAAGCTTCCACAAATGACCCCTTTTGGATTTAAAAACATATTAGTTTATCACTGATGTAAAATATTATCTTTATTTTCAAGTTAAAACCAAAATCTGCTGGCAGTGGAAACCGAATAAATTATCCTACAGGTCAACATGGTAGATATAAGATAATTGTAGGTAGCTTGCATCTCAGTGGAATGACACTGTAAACTTGTCTTGTTGAATTGAGTGCCGTAACTGTCTCGTACTGTGATGCACAGGATGCTGTGCTGTGTGCGTAGCAGTGAATGTGATAAGCATGTGTTCTTTTGTTTCCCAGCCTATTTTTACCATGAGTGCTCAGCAGAATCAGCTCAAAAGTTTGGATCCGAATGAGTTCAATGACTTTCTGAGAAGCTATAGGGGTAACACTGTAAGTGAACTGTAGAATACCTCTTTACTTAAAAATGCGTGCATGTTTCCATGGAGGGCTTTTGTGAGTTTTGTTTGTGTAGCTGTAAGTGGTCATCAGTGCTGTCATCAGTTGGAAGATATTTCTATAAAGAGGATTTGCATGAATAAAGATTCAGACACATCATTTGTCAGGACAGGGCTGGGTTATGGTGAGACAAGCTACCATTAATGTAGACATCTTTGCACAAAATCCTGGAAGGCAGAAACCCTTGTTTTCCTGTTGTCTGAATGAAACCCTCCCCTCTAAATGACACAAACCTTCAGGAGATGTGATGCTGTTTGTGTACTGCCAAAAAAAAGTGCTATGGGGACACAACAGTGTCTTATGCACTTTTAAGCCCCATGCTCCTTCCCAGAGCACACACATCTTTCACCTCCCAGTGAGGAGTGGTGGTGCTGTCAAAAGAAAGCGTGCATAGCCTAGAAATGTTTTGGCACTAAAATGTCAAAACATAAGCATTTAAGGATAGTCTCAGTGTTTCATGGAGCAACATGCACAGTTTTCACAAGTTTCTACAGGAAAAAGCCTAGTAATTAGTAGATGCTGTTGCATTGCTCATATAACTGGCATTTGACCAGATATAACTTTAAGAGAAGTGCTTGCTACTAGCCCATTCAAGAATTTGATACTAGAATTTTATATTAGATCCTACCAAATAGCCCATGTATAATAGCACTAATATTGTAACTTAGATCCATTTGGAAGTTGCAAGGTTCAAGTTGCTTTGTCCTTTGCAGACACTTTCCTGTGCAGAAAGATACTTAACAAAAGACAGAGTAAAATTTTAACTCAAGTTTAAATAGACTCTACAGAGTTCACTTCATGAAATTTCAGACTCACTTTGGCCAACACGGCCATCAAACAATGAGGCCATTTTTGTTTTGCCTTTTTAGCTTGGCTATACTTTGTTGAATCCCCTTCCTATCTCGAGCACCAGTTGGTACCTGAGGAAAACAATCAGTGCACACCCCTGCACTTACAATTAATCAAACATTTACAAATCTGGATGACTGGGAAATGTGGCTCTGTGTCTTGTGAATATCACTGCACTGAAATTTTCATTCCTCTTCTGCCCCCACAGGCTGCTTTGCAGTTTCTAGAGGGCTATGCAAGAGAAGATATAACTCGAGCAGATCTAGAGGGAAATTCAAACTCTTTATGGACCATCAGCCCTCCCAGTAGACAGAAAATGATACAGGGACTTCGAGACACCGATGCTGATTTCACTGTAGTTCTTTCATGGACCATTCAGAGGTAATTAAAACTGTTATGAGGTGGATGGACCATTTGCCAAGCATTCGCTCAGTAGAACAGTTCCATGCTGCATTTTTAGTTTAGTTTTTCAGCAAATTCTATTGTATGGCAGAGCAAAAAACTGAGAGTAGGAGGGAGAGAGACAGAGAGAACTCACTTTAGTTACCCAAGAAAACATTTGTTGCCTGCAGTTCTCAAAAAATAAAGAAGTGGAGCCACAACCAAGTAGATTATTTAAAATGTAAAGGTGGAATTTTCAATGGGACTTGACAGGAAGGAAGAACAAGTAAGAAAATTTTAGCCAGTTTTAGATGGAGATGTTCAAATGAACTGCCCTTAACAATAACCTTGTTAGCATTTGTGGAAAGTGAATACTTAGACCTAGTTAAGGCAGAAAACCTATGAGGAAATACAAACAGAAGTCCTTGATCTTCTTATTAAGGGAGTCTGGAACTGACACACGCTATTTTTATGTGTAAATACCATAAAAATGGCACAGATCCATTTTGTTGAGACCTTTGTCTGTTCATTTGAGACTCCTTTGGCCCCAGTGAACTAATTTTACCATGGAGTTTTTGAAAGAGACAGCGTAGAATATAAAGTTGTTGCACGCAGGCTAGAGCACAACAAGTCATCAAGGTCATTTGCTGGCTACTGTCTGCCAGCTGGGATTCCTGTAGATTGCTGGATTAAATTGAAGTCATCACTCCATGGAAATTAGATTCCTTTGCAGCCTCAGTATTTACATGTTTTGTTTGAAGTAGAAGCAGGATTGTTATAAGGACAGACTATGCACAAGAAACAGGTCAGCTGAATCACTGTGGGAGCTCTAAACATGCTAGGTCCGTTCTTCCACAGTCAGAAATAGGCTTGTAAATGAATCTGCACCCTTAATTCAACTTTATTTGACAGACCCTCCCCCTTATTTTCCTGGAAGCATAGACTGTTAGCTAGTGAATTACATCGCTCCATCATTTCTGAGCCTCATATTAAGTTTTAGTAGTGCTACTCATACACTAGTGGAAAGAGACCTTTTTCACCCTCAAATTTTATCTTGTGGATTACACTTGTGACCGTGAATGACTGAAAGGGTTACAGACTTACCACAGTGACCTCCTACTTAACTGCTGCCTTTCGTCTGGGCCAGGAGGCCACAAGCAGCAGTAAGGTGGGCCTGTTGTGTCACTGAGGCAGCATACACCTTTTCTGCCCTTGCCCATCATCTGCCGGGGCTGTTTCTCTGCAGCCCCCAGCAGCCCAGGAGCTGCCTCACCCAGCTGCTGCATGGGCATGGCCTCAGGCATTGTGCAAAAGCTGATCTTGCCCCAGTCGTATTCTACAGCTGGAGTGAAGCCTGGGGGCAAAGCAAGGTGGTCCTGTCAGTCTGTCAGACACATCTTTCTCCTGGGCTAAGGTGGGAAGCTGTAGCTAACTGCAACATCCTTAGTTGTCCCGGCACCAGGTGGTCCCATTGCCTGAACTCAGCAAAATTACATTAATCTGTCATCCTTGTCCTGTAATACATGCAAAGGCACAGTCAGAAAAACACACCCTGCTACATATCCTCTGTGAAACAACCACCCTATCTCAGGTACAGGTAGCATGATGCTTTATCACAGACTAGCCAGGGTGAGTGCAGCTAGACTAGGTAGACAACCAGCTCTTGCATTCACCAAACAAGTGCTTTGGTGTTGCTCTCATTGTACGTTGTCAATGTGTTTTCCCTTTTACTTCTGACAGAAATCTCTCTCTTGGTGCCAAAGCTGAAATAGCGTCAGATAAACTTACCTTTGCACTACAAAAGCATACCAGAGAGGCTATTGCTGATATGATGGATAAACATCAACCAGAAAAGGTGTAAGTTATTTTCTTTTTCTATTTATGTGCAAACTTTCCCCTCTGAAGCCTGATTTCCTAAGGTGGTCAAGCTCGTGCAAATATTTCATTTGTCTGCCTATCTATCCCCTTCTAATAACAGATGCCAACAGCTTTGAAGCCAAGTAATAGTAATATTAAAGGTAAAAACTTGTTTCCTATTATAAATGTAGGCTGAGAGGACCACGAACACTGTATCATCAACAACAAGCATGATGAAGCTATTAGTAACTTTTCTTTGATTTGTTGGATAAGCACAAGTTCAACTCACCTTTGAGTTACATTTGTTCAACTTTGATCTGAGGATGTTGTATTGTGGATTTTTTTGTTCTAAATAACCATCCAGACTGTATTTCACATTGTTACTCTTGAATAGTACAAGATTGGCAAGGAAGTGTTAAATCACTGCGATCAAAGGGTAACATCTCCAGTCGTCTTTGACATCAGATCTTTTCCTGTGATGGAAATTCAAAAGACATGCTCTTCATATGAATATCAAACATTATTCTACGGATATAGCCTTATAGCATTAACAGCAGTGGTGCCTCCTTTCAGATTTGAAAAGAGTCCGGCTCTTCCACCTTCTCACTGGGGATTACTTTACAACAGTAGTTTCTAAGTACTGCTAAGCCAACACATCATCCCTGAGGGCCACTTGATCTGATTTGTAGCCACAGGAGTTGAAAAGTTTAATCTGAGACCAACTGGGATTGTGAAAACTCTGACAGGTTCCTATCTGTTAGTAGGTAGAAATTAGATTTGCCTTTTCTGTGCACAGCTGTTTTTTCCGCACCCACACACACCTGAACATCCAAACAGACTGCTATTGCACATGTGATCATTGCACCTAAAAAATACTTCATGCCTCTTTTCTGCTGCGTGAAGATACAGCAATATTTCCTAAGATGATGTAGGGCCACAGAGGGTGGTTTTTTCTCATTTGTGGGAAGAAGTAATTAACATAATTCTCTCTTTGCAGGAGGCAAGCAGTAACACAGATGATATAGCTGTGTTTGCCTGTCTTGCAGTAATTTTGTAGATTTCAGGTTTTTTTACTTGGTCATAAAGGAAAAGTGGTTGTGACAGCTATTAGCCATTCAGATACTTCAGCAGGGAGCTTTCTGCCACGACCTCTGCTGGGACAATTTAGCTGCCTAGCTGTAACCTTTTCTTGGACCTGCTGGAGTGATCAGAAGGGATTTTCAGTTGGCCACCCTTGTTCTTCCTCAGCCTGGTTTATGCAGTGTAGCCAAGTGTCACAGGACTTCTCTGAGAGCTCCTCCTCCCTGGAATTTTTCAGTCATTTGAGGAAAATGTTAGGACAATGTCTCTGCTTTTAATGAAATGTGTCCCCCTCTAGATACTGGTAATTTATTCCCACTGAAGATTATTTGATTTTGAGTCCAGTGGAATAACTTTCACAAACATCTTTCTTTCTAAGTTTGAAATCCTCCTAAAAACTGAAAATATTCCCCAATGAAAAATTCTGGCAAATATTCTCACTCTTTTCAGGTGTTCAGGTGTGAAACACCTTGCAATTCCGAAGTAATAGCTGTGCTCACCACATATTTTTCTAGCTTGTTTACTACTGGTGATGTGCTGCCTTTATTTATGACTCTATAGCTGAATATAAAAGCAGCTTTTTTAAAAAGGGGAAAAAAATTTGAAGTCTACATTCCTTGCAAACACACATGCCCCAGGTATGTGGAATTCATGTGTGTGAGTGGTGACATTATGGATGGAACTCTCTGCTGAAGTTCTGACAAAACATAGCTGAAAAATCCAGCTAATTTTCAGATGTCATATCTGAACACTACAAAATCATAACTTAAGCCAAGAATTACTGTGAAATGTGCCTAGCACTGTTAGGTATTTCTAAATTATTTTAGAGGTAAAAAATATGAAATATTTGATTTCTCTTTTTTTTCCAGAACATTAGAGGAAGTGTACCCGTACTACATCAAGGCTCCTAGTGATTCTCTGGCAAAACCCATAAAGCAGCTATTGAAAGGTATGTCTCTAGACCATGGGAAAGAGAGTATGGTTTAAAGGAGTGCAAGGCAGCACTCACATTTGTACGCTCACAGCTGTTATGGGGCACCTCAGTCTGAAATGCACTTAAAATGGTTTCTACTTGGTGGCTGCGAGCTTTAGAAGAGATAAGGTAATACAGTATAAGGCAGAAAATGCATCTGCATGTATTTGAGCTTTGGATTTAACAGTAAAGACTCTAAGGATGAACTCTGTCTCCTTTCTTTCAAGTCTGCTTTAGGAACTGTTTTCTTTTGTTTTATGTGTAAGTGATCTCAAGTTTTACTTCTCTACATCTCCCTGCTACCTTACTGTGAACAGTCAGTAGTGTTGCATGTCTGCAAATAAGCTTCTTAGCTTAAATAATGACACTGCATTGTTTTTTATTTTTTTAAGCTATTCCTTCCTTATTGGCTACAAAGAATCCACTTTAGATAAATCACTGAATTTCAAAGTGCTGTTACCCGATCAGAATCCATACAGGTACTCACAGACATACAGAATAGGTGCACCCATGCACATACACACGTGTGAAAAACCTGTTGGGTTGGAAGAGTAGGAACAAGACTCTTTATCTAAGAGAAATTTTCTCAACAGAGGCTAAATTTGGAGCTCGAGTGTAATAGAAGCAGTGCTACGTTACATATTCCTGTCAAGGTTCAGTGATTAGATTCATTGGGAAAAACAGTTCTTGAGGCTGAACCCAGCTCTGTGGGTAGCAATAAGTTATGAGTGCTTCACTGTCACTGGTCAGGTCCCTAATTTGAGATTCTTCAGAAGGGCTTTTAATGTATACACTGCTAATGTACACTCGGGGGGACCAGAGTTCATCTCCTGTCTGTGTGATCGGTGTGCATAAAATAGCATGGTATCCTCTTTTTGATACAAGAAAATATCTTTTATACCAGACATAAATAGTTTAAGGTGATAGTTTCACTTTGAGATACAGAAGCTGACTGCTATCCTTCCAGGTTAAACATGTTTCTCTAGGCCTGACATGCAGATGTGATGAATGCTATTGATATTTTGGCCTGAAAATACCAAAATTAATTGACAGTTGTACAGAAGAGAATGTAGGTGTGATAAAATATCTTATTTATTTAGTGCAGATTCAGATGAAATTTGCAAAAGAAAAAACACAGAAGTCTGGGTTTTATACTTTTGTATACAGAAATAATGTAAAATGGAGTGTAGAAGAATTTTGCTTCTGCATTGCTCAGTCATTTTATAATGCAGATGTTTGAGGTATCTGTCTCATAATAGTTAGATTTTTGCAATTCTTGGTGTATATATATTAACACCTCTTTTTTCAATAGACTGCAAGTGGGAAAATATTACAGTTTCCCTTGTCAAAAATGGATCTGAAGAGGGAGCTCCTGAGTGGTGGGTTTTGAATCAGCTTGGAAAAAGACAAAAAACGTCTCAGGAGAGTCTTGAACTCTTCATATTCAGTGATAAAGTCAGTCCACCGAGCCTTGGATTCCTAGCTGGTTATGGGTAAGGAGAAATCTTTACATGAAATTAAATAAAGTACATAAGAAAGAAGTAGAGATTACTTTATTTGCTGATTTGGGGGAGGTATTTCTTTTTTGCTGTTGTAGTGTTTGAACATTACAACATTTTGAAAAGGGGTTTTGTGAGATTTTCAACTCCATGTCTATTATTATTATCTATAGAAGGGTTAATATTTGCAAGGTTAGTGTTACCCCTGATAACATGCTCTCCAGTGGGAATAAAAACAGAAGTATCCTTCACACCAATTTCCTGTCGAAGTGAAATAATTCAAAATATGTTAGTTTAGCTGCAGGTCAAGTTCTGCCCAAACTCTGCCTGGTTTTGGTGACCTTCCCAATCTTGTAGCCAGGACCCTGGATGTGAAACAATTATGAAATAAATCTCCACAGACAGAGGAAGGCAGGAGACTAAGCATTCCCAGGAGATACACCTTTCTGGTAGGATTTTGGAGAAGCCCCCATAGAAGGATTATCAGGGGGAACAGGTAAATATTAGTTTGTCACCAGTTACATATACCTTAATAAAAAACATTAGATATGAAACCTGACAAATTATTTGCCTTTAGCAGCCACCTGCGGTCAGATTTCCAATTGTGACTTCCAAGCTGTAGCAGGCAGGACATGCACATCAGCAGCTGGGGTTAAACAATTGAAGTGAGCAGCCTCAACTGTTTATGATTCCAGATTTGTGTGGTGTTCGAAGAGATATTACTTTCTTTCATCCTGCAGCACAGCAGAAACAAGATCCTAACTAGAAATTAATGTTCACCCAGCTGACAGACCACAGTTAGCCATGTAGATGAGCTTCCTCACGCTTGGCAGCCCTTTTACAAGGCACGATCCAAACTCTTCCTTTCTTTCTTTTCAGCATTATGGGACTATATGCCTCAGTTGTCCTGGTGATAGGGAAGTTTGTCCGTGAATTTTTCAGTGGGATCTCTCACTCCATCATGTTTGAGGAGCTACCCAACGTAGACCGAATCCTGAAGCTGTGTACTGACATTTTCCTAGTGCGAGAGACTGGAGAACTGGAACTAGAAGAAGACCTGTACGCCAAGCTAATATTCCTGTATCGCTCACCAGAAACCATGATCAAGTGGACTAGGGAAAAAACTAATTGATCTCTTAGGCGTCACACTGCAAATCAAGTTGGTTTAATCTGAATTTTAAAGGAAAAAGAAAAAAAGCACAATATTCTCTTAAGAGCTAAGCCTTTTATAGTTGGGTAGCAATGATTTTTCACTGAAGGAATCCTGGAAGCTACGGCCTTAGGAATCCATGCTGCCTTTCAAATTAAGGATCGACAGTGAAGAAGGTTGAATGATTTTTTTATTTTTAATGTGCCACTCCTCTACAATCTGGGGACTGCTTTGTAATTTAGTCAACAAAAAGTTTGCATCTTTGTCTGGCTAATTTAATTTTCCAGATGACCATTAACAACTTAGAGAGAAATGAAAGGAGTGAACCCACAGATGACTTCAGTTTACCTTCTTAATCCTTTCTGGAGCCACACAGTTTGGATTGTGCAATATGCTGTTGTACATCACTGACTTTCAAGCTACAGTAATGGGATGCTGACACGCCTTCAGGACACCCAACACCCAGCGCCACAGTGGGAACTGAAGACATTCTAGCCATACCCATTTGTAGAAAAGCAGAGGTTTTGATGTACAAAGGACACTGTGGACAAGCCTCTGACAGCAAAAAGAAAACAAGTAACAATCTCTTGAAATGCCTTATTTTATTTGTACAGTCACGGGAGACATTTCCACCAAACATCAATGACTTTTCTCAGGAAAAAGAAAAAGCAACTGAAAACTTGACACTTCGTCAAGATTAACTAATGGCTAGAATAATTATGGTGAATTATGGGGTGTTCTGCTGGGCCATTCTCTTCAGAATTACTGCTTTCCATTGGATGAGAAAAGAAAGTGAATTCAATGACCTAATGAGCTACTTCATTTCTTATAACCCTTTAAAGACTGAGTAGTGTGTGCTTCTCTCTGCTCCCCATGACATGCTTTTTCCCATTTCGATGATTTAAGGCAACTGTTGTTTTGCTGTTAGCTGATATTCTTCTTCCAGTGTTTCAGGTATATGAAAATGTTTACATATTCCAAGTCACATTTTTACATCCGAGACGGGTTTTTTTTAAGTTCCCAAATACAGACATACATATGAGCTTGAAAAATGCCCTTTTTTTTAAAATTGCTATTATTAGTGAAACAAATGGCTCATTAGTGAACATTGCAGCATGAAAATTTATAATTGCAATGTAGGTGTCTTTCCATGTTAAAAAAAAAAAACTGAGAAAAAAAATCATTGAGTGGGTAGGGTATATTAAAAGGATATACTTGTAGTTTTGATTCAGTAATGACTTAAAATAAAGCACATGTTGCAAAGTCATTTTAGAAATATTTTTTCCTCTGCCTTTTTACATGAAATGGGAAAAGTTTGACATTCTTCTAATTCTGTGACAAATAAATCTCTTTCTTGTAGTTAGCTGCTATTTATTATATGAATGATTAGTTAATCACCAGAAAGAAACTAACATAATTTGCTGGCACATTTTACTGCAGAACTTCATAAAACAGCACAACTAAATGAAGTTGAAACATACTCTGCTGAGTGCTTCCATGACAAATGCTGTCACATCCATTCTATACTGTGAAAACTAACATTTTGAGCACCTTGACGTGCACAAAATAAAAATTGCTTCATGATATTGTAACAATAAAATAATTTGGTGACTGGAACTCACTGGAAGACAACCTGATTTCCTCTGAAGTATAATGAAAAGGTGGCTGCTCATACAGCCAGGCAGCATTCCCCCCTGGAAAGTTTTTCTCCATTTCTTCCATAGGTCCTGTGAAGGAAAATTAAAATATACTGGGCAGCCCTGACGTAGCACTCAGATGTCCTTTATAGTTAGATGGATCCTCTCCTGGGTGTTCAGTGATTTTAAGGAGACCAACACTGGAAGGAGAAGTATGAAGGATGTAGTGTATTTCTAAAGGTACCAGCCAGCAGAACCATGCTGGCCACAGCTGGTCCTGGCTCCCTTCCTGGTTCCTTCTCTTTAACAGGCACTTCCTTTCTGGTGAGAAAAATCTGTCTTCAGAATGAGCTGTACAGTTATTTGGGCTTTGCAAAAATGTGCTGCTCTTTCTTTCATGGATTGATTGAACTTTGAAAATAAAAGGATTCTTCTGTTGGGTTTTTTTATTTATTTATTTTTTTAAACGGCCTATAGTTAAATCACTGATCTGGACTGGGTAGCTACCTGCAACAGGTGAGAAGTGTACCAGACCATCCTCTGAGCCCAGCTGTCCAGACAAAGTTGAAGTGGCAGCCACTTTCCAGGGGCATTCTAGGTGGTCAGTCCTGGGGCCAGTACCATCTAACGTGTTCCTGAACATCCTGGAGGACACGACAGAGTGCCCTTTCAGCAAGTGCACGGACTTCACCAAACCTGGGTCTGGGGAGGTTTGTGATAATGCAAGTGTGCCAGCTGCTCTGCTGGGGCATGGCCTGGGCAGTTGCTACAGTGGGGGCACGACTTCCTTGAAAGGCAGATCTCAGGATGCTGGAGAAATTATCTGCTGGGTACTTCATGAACTAAGGCAAATGCAGCAAAGTCCTGCCTCTGAGGCAGACTGACCCTTACGGCAATTCAAACTAGGTAGATGGGTTGGGAACAGCTTTAGAATAAAAAGAGCCAAGACCAGGGGTGGGAATTGCAGTGTGCCCTTGAGGCAAAGGAAAGCAACAGCATACGGGACTGTACTTACAGGAGCACGGCTGAAAGTCAAGGCAGTTTATTAGTCCCCTCTATTCAGCACTTGTGAGACCATGTCTGGGGAACTGCATGCAGCTTTGGGAGCTCCAGTGCAAGAAAGATACTGACATAGTGGACTGAGCAGCTATCTGAGAACACAACATGTGAAGAGAGGCTGCAGGAGCTGGGTTTGTTCAGCCTTAAAACAGAGAAGTCTCATGGAAGAGCTTATTGGTGTCTACAGCTACCTGATGGTGAGGTACAGAAAAGGTGGAGCCAATCTCTGCAGAGCTGCATGGTAGATCGGATTAAATAGAAGGAAAATTATTTTTACCATGAGGGCAGTCAAACACTGGAGCAAGTGCCCAGAGAAGCTATGAGATCCTCAGCCTTGGAGGTTTCCAAAACTTGACTGGGCAAGCCCTGAACAACCTGTTGTAAGTGGCCGTGCTTTGGATTGTGTGTTTGATCTGAAGCCTCCTGATGTCCCTTACAATCTGAATTATGTCACCATTTTAAGCTTCTGTCAGAGATGCAAAGTAACTTGCTGGTGTGCTTTCCCAGTCTGTGGATGCATTAACTCTCTGGTTCTGCCCATCAGTAGCCCAGACATAACTCCATAAAGCAGGAGGAGAAGCAGATTTCAGCTGCAGTTTGGCTCTATTTAGAAACCTGCATGTGCTTACACAGGCAGTGGTGTGAGTTTGTAAGTCAGAGCAAGGACAAGTGCTTTGACCAGACACACCCAGCTGTACCACCAGGCATCCCAGAATTCTCACTTGCCTGGCAAGGCAAAAGGTTCAGCTTGCACTGTCTGTGTAATCAAAGCTTTCACAGTTTTCCCTAATTCTCTAAACTGGCTAATCCCTGGGTAACTAATTTAAATAGATAAATAAATAGATAGAACTGCTGCTGCTCTGCCTGGCACCGTGTGATATTTAAACAGGGTTTCTACTCTGGGTGCATATGGGCTATTTTAGATCATGTTTTGTTGCTTCCTTCTTGAGAGGAAGGAAACCAGAGAAAATCTAATGCTTTATTGAAAGCTTGGGGAAAGCAAGGGAAAAGCAACCTGTGAGCATGCAACAGGAAAGGCAAATTCCCTGTTTAGTGGCCAAGGGAGCAGGACCTACAAGTGCAGTACAACCCTGACCCACTGTACTGAAGGGCTACAGGTTTCTTAGGTTACATTAAGAGTTAAGGTGGACATTTAGGACAGCAGAAAAAGAGCTGGAGAAGAAATAAGTATTCAGAATCATCCAGCAAGACTCCTATGACTGAAGAAACTCCTTCAATCCTGTGTTTCAAGTTGATGAGGTTCATGGTATTAGAAATCATTCACACCATAGTTTAAGATTTGTCTGAGGAATGTGCTGCGAAAGTAGAACGCCATGCAAGGGACCACCAAACATCTCTCCTTGCCTCTCCTGGCCTGACAGGCACCTCCCAAGGCCAGTTCCACTGACTGGTATTTAGAACTGTTATTAAGCAGAAATCTAATGAAAACAACTTTCTCCTATGGAGAAAACTAGTTGGAGATTGATGATGAGGGAAACTGCACTTTCCTCTCTTCAGAGTAATTGGGGATGTATGAAGGAAATTATCTTTTTGCCTCCTCAATATGGAGAAATTGCTGATACACTTAATAAAATGCACAAAATGAAAGTAGTAACCCTGTTCCAGCCCAGCCTCTGGACTCACCAGGTCGTAAGCCCAAACCAGGATTGGTTATCTAGAGGGACACACATCACGCACAGAGCTCAGATATATTGTGACCATCTATCTCTTCCTGCCTCTCCTCCCTAGCAAGATCACACACATTCCTTTCATTTCCTTGGTGTAGGGAGCCACAAATGAGCGTATGACAATCCCCTCCTAGCATAAAGCTCTTGGTGCTTGGTTCCAACCCAAACCTCCTTCAAAGGCTTTCATGAGGTAGTATCATTTTTCAGAGGGAATCTGGTTTTACTGTGAGGAATCTGACACCTCCACAGGGCCTGAGGCAGCCCAGCTGTGCTGGATGTGCTGCATTGCTGGGTACCAGCTAATGCCTGCTATGCAGCTTTAGCATCTTGCCTTGCATGTTCAAGTACATCAAACACGCACATGCATGGACAGTGTGCATCTGTGCATGTGTGTGTGTGTCTCTCTCTCTGTTTTTCAAGAGCACAATTTGCTGTATTAGCTCTCATTAGTATTTCAAGCTGCTGCCTCCTGCAGCTCGTGCTGGGGCAGAAGAGGGAGCTGCCAGCAGACACAGATGTGACCGTCAGACTCCTGTAGCAAACATTCAGGGAAAGCACATTTTCAATGTTCTGGCAGCAAGGGGGAGGTCATGCAGTTAATATATTTATGAACCCTTTCAGCTGACATCTTTAAATATCTTGTAGAGTCTAAACTTTGGAGGTCAAGGCAGTGTGTGAACTAGATATTCATCCAGCTATAATATTTTCCCTGTTTTAAACAATGCTGGGGACAGGAGGGAGGGAGCGAGGGATGGGCGGATCAGAGAGAGAAAAGAGACGGCCACTTGTAAAGTTCATTTTATATCAAAAGGAAACACATGGAAAGTTTGGACAAAAAATTGGACTGTACCTTTCTCCTTTTCACAGAAAGCCTTCTGAAGTTATCTTTTAAAGGTTCAAAATTCTCTTCCTCAAAAATAGTCACAAAATAAGAATGAACTCCAAATATTCCAAGCTTGATACAACACCATGGTTTTAACCTGGGCTGCAAAAAGGCAAGTAGGACCTGCAAAAGATCCCACTTGGTTTTATTCTTATTCCATAGCTCACCATCAGTTGGGCAGAAACATGGTGCTTACAGCTGATGGCTTTAGAGATGAGCAGCTGCTTGTGGTCTTGTTATTCAAAGGGGAAGGGGAAAAAAAAGAAAACATAAAGGAACAAATATTTAGATGAGAAAAAAACTCAAGAAATGCTTCCGTCTACCAATTGCTCTGATGGACAAATAGGCGAAGTATAGCACTTAAAGTTGTTTCAGGGGCCCCTAGAGATCAAAAATCGTCATTTTTGCATGGTTTGATTCTGGTCGCTCTTTTCCTCATGCCTACGTGACCAAGATGGCTTTTACTGCTGGGCTCCATCCCTTGTCATCAGGTCTCACATGTGCCACATCACAGAGCCCCTCCCCTGTCCCCTAAAAATCTTCACAAGTTCACAGCTGCCAGGGCTCTGATGTAGAGATCCCAATGCCAGCCAGCCCTGCCTCCTCCCCAGTGCTTCCAGCTCAAGTCCAGCCTCAAGCTCTCTCTTGCCCAGGCAGGCTCCCACTCCTGCACCAGCACAAGGTACTGGGAGACACCAAAGGTTCCCCTGTGAAATGGCACAGTTGTACTCCCACCCCAGTAAAGGACATAATGAAAGAACTGAGGAAATCTAGCAGAGCTGAAAGTACAGCATTGCAAAACAAAATGACTGAAGGTTATTTGTGAGCAAGGAGACAAAATGCATTTTCACATGGCTTTTTGAATCATCCTTTTTTATCTATCTGAGCTGTTTCTTTTACAGTACTCAGCCCATCTGGTAATTAGCTCATGATGTATGGATTCAAGACATATCCTTAGTACTTTGTTGATGAAGTAATATTTCTCCTGCTTGTTTTGCTTAGACAAGACTCCACAGCCATTCCACCAGGTCTGTGGGATTTATGTAGCCACTTCAACAACTTTCAGCTAAAAAAAAAAAAAAAATTTAAAAATTGGTGATGGTCTCAGGGTCCAAAGGAGAGGAAGGGCACTGGTCTCCACCAGGGTTTCTGACAGACTCTGAGTCTGCTGTGCTGGAGCAGAAGGTGAATGCATTTCTCACCTCCCCTGCTCCAACCATCCCTTTCCTTTTCAGCTGACCAAGCAGAGATTCAGATGGCCGTGGGTCTCCTTCAAAACACATCCAGGGAGGTGCTCCCTATGCTGAACACTTCTCAAGGTCTCCTGGGCAGAGGCTGGAGTCACCAACCAAAGTGGCCAGCCCCAAACAGAGAGTGCCACCTTCCACTGAACTCTGTAGGAAATACTTCTGAACCAAACGTCCTGTCTGCAGTCTGGGGAAGCCAATTTCAACACCTGCAGTATAAGGCAGAGTCCCTTTTTCCTGTGTTTATACCCACACACTGAGCTCAAACTCCTTGACATGAAGTAAAGAGCAAGGCATGCAGAGCAGTGAAAAGGGCATCTTCCCAGCCAGCAGCCTCTGAGGGATACATTAGAGCATTTCCCCGCAGCTCAGCACACCTCACTGAGGTTTCCTTCTCTTCCAGCTACAAGAATGTGAACTACAGGAATAAGGATGTAAGGATTTGGGGAAGCAGACTCTACACAACCAACTCAAAAGCAGCAAACCTATCCTAGGGCTCAGTGACTGAGGAAAGAGCTTTTCTGCCTTTCAGGTCGGGAGCAGAATAAGTGGACTGAAACAGACAGAGGAATTAACTTCTCTAAAAGGGATCTCTAGAGGATGTACCCAATTTTGAAGTTTTTCCTTATTAGTCATGCACTGGCTCCCACCAGAACTATTCAACATGTAAATAGTTGTGAGCCTTCATGTACTACAACCCTTCATCTTGCAGTATTAGTAGGGGTCACACGGGCAGGAGAAGACAATAATTCTGCTTGCATTTGGGGCTGCAGTTCAACATGATATCTAGAAGATAAAAACACACACATACATATATATGTTCTGATGGTCACTTGTTGAAGAGATGCTTTAGTCACTTAGCAGCAGCACAGAACAATGATTCAATACTTAGTTTCATGCTTCCTATATGGTTGAGGGCAAACAAGAAAATGCATGAAGAAGATCATGCATACTCTGAACTGGGGCATCTCCCTCCACTGACCATGCAAGGGGCTGAAGTATTAAATGAGGGAGCTAAAGGATAGACCTAAAGCTGCGCATGTGAATATATTCACCCAAATACAGTTCTCAGCCCTGCTAGTTTTAGACATCTGGTGCAGTTTTCCATTATATTCTCATTGTCCAACTTAAAGGTAAACACACAGCAATGTGCGATTTCACTCGTCTCAAATCACATTGGCACTATTTCTGGAATACTATGGCAACAGGTAATATGGAAAAATGATGCAAGGGTGACCAGACATGAGGGATTGTTAAAAAGAAACTACCAGTTTTAACTCTGAGGGAAAAAAATCAAATGCAACCAGTGGTGTTTACAGAAATGTGTTTTCTGTTTCACCTGGCAACACCTACTTCCAAAACCATTCTTACTTCACTATTACAAATTCATCTGGAAGGTCCACAAAGCAGAGAGGTTAGCCAGCTCTCAGTGCACTGCATCTTGCTGCTGACTAGGAACTGAACTTTTTTTTTCCCTCATCAGTTTTCCCAGCCTGTAGTTATGAAACCTATCAGGATGGATCAAAATAGATCAAGGACTGTTGTTCCTAATCAACAGCACAATTTGGCTGCGCTTCACCATGATTCAGACACTGTGTCTCAGACTGAGCCAACACTCTAGTTTATGACTTTGAAAAACCTGCTTCCTATGGTTGAGTTTAACCCACAGATGCAACCCACCCTTTTTTGCCTGCAAAATCCCCAACTCACATAAGCCCCACAAAAATGAGGCAGCAGTAAAGAGGAAATTAGAGGGGCAAGCGCTTCAGAGAGGGTGAGTTGGGATGATTGTTAGAGGTGACAAATGTAGCTGCACCTACACTTAGCTGACAAGGACTCTACACTGCACCTGTCCCTTTTTAACCCTACAGATGCCGTGGAGGGAAGGCTGGTGTACAGCCTTGCAGTGGCAGCAGCAGCACTGCCACAAAGGCTCCAAGACTGACAGAAGGCACACCTCTGTCCAGGTGCACCTGACTTTCACAAAGGCAGACACCACCTGATTCAGTCCTTTATGCCATTCAAAAAGCCATCCATACCCGCTTATGTTGTTGATATAACAATTAAAACATTTGCTCACAGGTGTTTATAGCCTTGCTCAATTTAAACGCATAATAGAATAGTCAGATCGAGAAATCAGACTCACAGAAGTCACAAAGTCCAAAGCATGGATTCCCAAAGCAACTGTAACTTATACCCCATTTTCATATAAAACCAGAAGAGAATTGGTTTGGATGTCAAGAGCAGTACAACTCAAGTTTTCATCTTCTTTTTCTTTTTAAGTAGACTCCTTTAGCCAGTGGAATAGGAACTGAACTCTGAACCATGGTGCAAGCATCTGATTATTTCTGTTTCTGGACAGTACCCCTTTACCTTCACCCTCTCTCACAAACAGTTACCAGTCAGCAAACAAGAGGAGCAGAGTTCCCAATATCTGCTGCACAAGCCCGTGCCCTCTCCACAGGACCACCTCCTGCAGCTGCAGAGAAACAGCTAAAAAAAAAGGATCAGACGCCACACTGAGCCACGTCAGGGAGTAAACCATTTCTGCTGGTACACTGTTATACACTTGGCCCTCCATCATGCACACTTCCTGAAAAACATCCACTCCGGGGGAAAAAACCTCCCTAGAGAAAGGATGGCTATGAGACACAACTGTATTGCATTTATTAAGAACATTTTATAAAATCTGACTCCTTCCAGCAGTGATCACTAACACGAGTTTCCAGACTTTTGCTATCTAGATTAAGTGCCATTCAGTTCCAAGCCATAGGAAATGTTTATGCTGATCAACCCAAAGGTCTAAAACAGGAGTCACCACACTTTCCCCATGACACCCTTCCTCCCACAAGCTCTCCTTCCACTTTTGGCATTCCCCAGGCTCCTCACTGGGATACAACTTGTGGGGCAAACCTACATTTAACGCTGTTTCCTAACCCCAGATCTAGTCTCTGGAAGCAACGTAAAATATTAAACAGTGTTAGTAAACAAGAATAGGAAGAATACTTGGGATGGTTAAAGGGAATTCCCATCTTCAACTGCCTAGTAAGTGGCTTTAGAGAGGATGGAACCAGACTCTTCCCCAAGGTGCACTGTGATGGAACAAGAGGCAGCAGACATGAGTCCCAACACAGATTCCCATTACATGGGAGAAATAATTTTTTTAACTATAAGGGATAAAGACNTTAGAGAGGATGGAACCAGACTCTTCCCCAAGGTGCACTGTGATGGAACAAGAGGCAGCAGACATGAGTCCCAACACAGATTCCCATTAGATGAGAGAAATAACTATAAGGGATAAAGATACTTGGGGGATCTCTGTCCTTAGCGATATTCAAGTCCAGCACCTTGCTGCAAAACTCTTCTACTGAACTTTCCTCTCCTTGATCGCATCAGACTCTGTTTTTAAAGACTTCTGCAACACACTATCACCATCTCCTGGGGAAACGTTTTTTCTTCAAACTTAATTCGCGTGGAGAGTGCTGGTTGCATTTAGGATGTGGCTACTACTTTTTCAATCCATCCATGTGCTTATTACAGCTGATAAAATGTCTGAGGGTGGTTTTGAAAAGGAGTTACAGTTCTGTCAAAAACAATGCTGGGGTGAAACTTTATTAGTGGTGAAATGCTTCAGGACTCAGCAACCAAAGCAGACGCTGCAGCCCACCCCAAAAGTTCTACAGGCACTGCTGTTTCTGACAGTCTTCTCATGCCTCTCCCTTTCCCCACCCCTCGTGAATATTGGCTTGGGAGGCAGGAGGTGAAAAGAGAGAGGGGGGAAAAGTTATTTTTGGCTTTCAACTTTTTATGGCATGCCTGTCCCATAAAACTCTTTGGAGCTGTGCGTCTCACCCCAGGTCAGAACAAAACCAGGTCTGAAATGGCAGAGAAATGTCTCCATGAGACACGAGCTGTCCAGCTGCCAGCCGGTAGCAATAATGTCCCACAGCCCCGACCCGCTCAGGGCCAGCAAAACGCGGGCACAGAGAGCCTAGGGATAGAAAGTGCTTACAAACCCACTGGATGCTTAAGCCCGCATTCGTCTCCGAGGTGAAATTCCCTCACCGGGAGCTNGCGCAGAGCTCCTTGTCCGAGCGTTTAGACACAGCATTACCATAAGAAACACGTGAGCCTCCTCTGAATGGACACAGGGAGGGCGAATGAGGTATAATTACCTAGGTCACACGATTGCATAGCACATCAAGAACTGCCTCTCTTCACAACTTCAGTATCAGCAGTGCCTGTCAAAAGCAAGATCAAGACTCCTAAAATAACACTTTGGAGGCTGGTATGGCACTGATTTTCAACACAATGTTTAAAAGCTTGAAGGCTGCTTACTTAAAATATCAAACACAGGTGGAAGACCCTGAACAGAAATGGATTTTAGGGAGCAGGTCCATGATGTAATTTCTCTCTCTCTCTTT
>VYXC01007337.1:49219-59674 GCA_013397175.1 Platysteira castanea | reverse complement strand
CAGTTAGTTTTTTCTCTTTTTTCAAACAGACCACTCAAGTTAACTGAATTATCACATATGCCTCTCCAGACACCATTCAGCACCTAATCAAGTGGTAGGATTCTAAATACCATGTGCTGCAGCAGTGTCTGAGCCTCAGTTGTTGAAGGTTAGATTGTCTTTACAGCTTTGCACCAGTGGGACAAAAAAAATGCATCAGGTAAGCAGTGATTTCATTGCATCAGGCAAATGCCACGCAGAAAATAAAGTTTACAGAAAATGTGGAACTTGTGAGTCATGCAAAACGACCTTTCTGCTCTGCTACTTCAGTAGTATAAGGCAGAAGGTACCTCTGAACTGCTGAATTACAAGTGAAATGAAGAGGTAACATTTCAACGTAAGCAGATCCCTGCCTAGGTAAAGCTCTCTGTCTCTTGCTGGGAGGCAGATACAGCCTCTCCACTCTCCCAGAGATCAACTTTCCTAATTGAACAAGCAGGAGATCTTAGAGGGGGGCAGAGGGAAAAGGAGATGTGGATTTTACCTGTGATCGTTGCATGCTCTTGAAACAACCTTGACAGAATAATTAAATGTAATTTAGAGAGGAAAATGTATTATTTATTGGATGTATTGCAATAACTTGGGGAAAAGTAGATCTTCAGCATTCTGAAGATAGGCAACTCCCCGAAAGAGGAATGAGCAAGCAACAGAGAAAGTAGACATTGCTGGATGATGTGTCTGTTTATTTTAAAGTGGATCCCAGAGAACACCCAGCTGAATTAGAAACAACTTCCCGGATTTCTAGGACCTCAACAAAAAGGCTGCGACTGAGAAGAGATACTAGATCTCCTTTTTGGGCAGCTATTTTTCCAGGGCTGGTAGAGGAAGTTAGTTGCCCGTTCTTCAGGCTTACTTAACTTTAGGGCTTACTTTCAGAGCCAACAAGCTTGTGCAGCCAAGTCTCTGTTCTCCATACTAGCAAATTGTTTATTTGCAGCTCTCGTGCCCTGAGTGAGATAAACAAGATCAGTAAGGCTCATGTGAAGGTGAAATAGTAGAGCTGGTCCTAGCTAAAGCCAAGTGAACAGGTTAGCCCAATGCCTGTATGAAGCAGCTGGCATCGTCTTGCAGGGAAAACAGAAGGGAAGTGATCCAAGCACCATCCAGAACTTCCTATAAAACACATAAATCCGTGGGAGCACAAGACATGCACACACACAGGGAAAGGCAAAGAAAGGTTGGAGCACTGGAATCAGCGAAGATCAGAAGGCAGTGGCACAAACAAGTACTTCTGAAAGGCAACAAAGGAATGCAGATTTGAGAAGGTTATAAAGACATTTAGTTTTTGAAGTCCTGTTATAGAATCATAGAACCAGTTAGTTTGGAAAAGACCTTTACTATCATCAAGTCCAGCACTGCCAAGTCCACCACTAAACCAGGTCTGCAAGGGCCATATCCACACATTGTTTTGAACACTTCCAGGGATGATGACTCCCCCACTTCCTTGGGCATCCTATTCCAATGCCTGACAACCCTTTAAGTAAAGAAATTTTTCCTAATATTCAATCTAAGCTTCCCGTGGCACAACTCAAGACTATTTTCTCTTGTCCTATCACTTGCTACCTGGGAGAAGAGACCGACCCCCACCTCACCACAGGTAGTTGAATACACAAGCTCATCTCAAGAAGTTACATTGTGCGGTCCAGTAATTGATATTTCTGTGAGTTTTAGCCCATGAACTTCTGTATTTTGCATCTCTCTCTGCTGTCAGGTACAGCTTTGACTGCACATTTGCACATTCCAGCAGCTGTTACATTTTCTTTAGCATTCAGCCTTCTTCAGCTTTCATCACAAGGATCTCTAAAACAAGTCTGCTTTAGAGCTGATCTGGCAAAGAAATCCACAATGAAAAATTTCGTGCAAGAGCTCCCTAAGGTCTGCAGGTCTTACGAGTTTGGAGGACTTCCAGCCCTCTCCCAGGGATTCCCAGTTCACACTCAAAGAAGTTTCAGACAATTGGACTGACATTAAATAAAATTTAACACCCTAATTCCTCAGAGCCTGGAATAAAAAAGGAAAAATACATATAATTTTAGGCAGATGAGTAATTACACAAGATAGAGAGAAGAGCACTGGAGGGCTAGTGGAATTTGCTGCTGTCACAGCAGAATGGCCAATCCCAGCTCAGCTGTGGCCAGAAGCAACTTTCTGGGCCTCAAGGTGCTTACAGGAGAAAACCACAACATTTGCTGTAGGAACTTTGTGCTCTCAGATCAACTGGAGGGGTAGTGAGGGAAATGTCACTTCAGATTTAAATCTCACTTCTGAGGGATGAGTGTTAACAGCAGTCTTAATTTTAAAAAGAAGGCAACAATATGGGAGCCTTCAGCAGTGAAATCCCTCTCCAAAGAGTCACCTTTGTAGCAGAGTCTGTGCAATCTCTCCCATTAGATAGTGCATGTAGCCATCAGGAAACACAAAGATTCACAGCCATGTAGCACAGCTGGAAAAAACACACTCAAAGCTTCCTCATATGTGTCATCCCACGGCATACAGGAGTGATGCTGCATTAAGTAATTGTTGTATCATCTAACGCAATGCATATATTTGTATATTTTACATATAACCATACGAATTGCATAGATATTGTGTATAGATTTGTTACATTAGCAGGTTTACAGTGCGGGGTTTTTTCAGCAGAAGCAGGCCTTTAAGTAATTAGTGATTAAAAGAAACCAAACTCAGATGTTCCCTCAAGGCAGGTGGCTTAGGACATATTTGAAAATATCATGGATGAGTTGAGTCCACTTGGTAGCTGGCCTCTTTTATTGGGAGAATCCCAAACAGGAGTGTTTTAGAGCCGTCCCCCTGCTCCAGTGACTCGTGTCAGCAGCAGGTAGCAAACAGCTGGTTCTACCCAGACCAGCAGAGCAAGATCCAGGTAATGCACTGAAAGATTGCAAGCTTACAGAGTCCCACATCAGCCACCTTTTCCAAAAGCTGCAGATACCAGAGGTCACTCACTCTTCACACAAAAGATTCTGTCTCCAAGGTCAGCTCCACAAGCCTGTGTATAGCCATCTCTGCCTGGAGTCCCCAGCCCTACAACTTCTGGTGGCCACAAAGCAGTAACAAGGACTCTGCACAAAGGCAAGGCTCCAAAATCTCCCATCAGACCTGTTCCCCTTCTTCCCTGTCAGTGAGTGCACAGAAACAGCTACGGATCTGTGCCACGCAAGGCGTCGTGGCCTCCTCCCCAGGATGGTTCAGCCCCACTACGATCCAGCTGCAGAGAGCCATGACGCCTCCACAACCAAACACAGACTGCTCAGGGCCGTCTGGGACCAAGCAAGCACAACAGCCAGCTTTACAGCTGGCCTCAGGTTCGACAGGAGGCACTGCAGCTGCTAGGAAGGGCTTGCTTGCTGAATAAAAGAACATGATGCTTGGATTAAAAGAAGTCAGCTGAAGCGGGGTGATGAAGGCAGCCTGTGCAATAGTGAGAGGCTGCAGTACAGCTCAGAACTGATGGATTGCAGGTCTGTTTTCATCAGCCTGGTGGCTCTGCACAATATAGGATAAAAGAGTACTTGGTTGCAATGGGAATTTCACTACAGAGTGCTGCCGTGTTCTTGGTCATATCATAACCAAGACTGCTGTTAAAACTTTTCCCCTCGAAAGGAAAACGGGGGGAAAAAGAACCCCAAACCCTAAACAAATATTTCCAGTGCTATTACTATAAATTAATGCAGAGCTACAGACCACATCCAGACAGTAACAACACACAAATTGGAATGATACTGAAATGCAGGAACTTGTCAACCAACAGCAATTCATACAGAAGATTTAGCTTTTAGTTTTTACAGTAATAGGCATTAGTGACTAACATCTCCAGGTTTAAAAGCCTGAAACAAGTGATAAAGACATCATCTCAAATAAAATAAGCCTATTATTCTGGAGAATAAAGTACATCAGTCTAGCTTCCTACATGAAATTACAATTTACATGCACTGTAGCTCTCTAATAGAAATGACTGCATACTCGTGTCCCTGCAATGACTGGAAAGGGCTTCTTACATTACAAGATACATTAGTACTATCAGCATATACTGTCTTTATAAAGTGGCTAGTGCAGGGACGCTATGCTAAAAAATTTGCAATAAAAACTTCCAGTGGGTAAAAACTTAATTTCCACCTTTACCATATATTTGACCACTACAAAGGCTCATTTCACTTTAATAAGGACTTGATCAGCTTGGAAATTAGAACTCTAGCCTTTAAAAATAATAATAATAAAAAAGCCTTAACTACATACAAAAAAAGATGTCGAAGGTCCTGTACAAGAAAGCAGGCATTTCAAGAGTGTAAGGCTGCTGACGAAAGTCTGCACAAAGGTAGCTTCACATGCCTCATGTGACCAGCAAGATTTAAAGATCAGTAGTGTAACTAAGATTTAAGATGATCAGTGAACATCCAAAGCAATGCTGAACTACAGACTGTGCTGTCGGTCACATGACTAAATTCTTTCATGCAGCTAAACCTAAGTGCTTTAAAGGATTCCCTCCCACCTCGAAGCAATTCTCCAGATATTATATGGCTATGAAATATGTTTAGAAGAAAATCTTGTTAAGTGTTGCTTAGTGTGAAGGTATCACAGGGCTCTCTGGGGACTCCTCTTTGCTGTAAAATGAAAATGTCTATTTTCTTGTTAGTGGTGTGTCCACAGCAGAAGCACTGCAGTTTGGATCTGCAGGGCAGGACTGAGGGCAGCTTCCCAAGCAGATCCCTCTTACCAACCTCTGATTTGTGTTATGAGGTGGTTCTGTAGCACATTGTCCGAATCTGTTCCATTGGAATCTAACGCAGAGGGTGCTCTGCAGGTGCATATTGAATGTGCTGTAACCTCTAACAGGTAATTCAGTCCATGGGACCAAGCTTCTTCTGCCTTCAACACATCTCTTTCTGAGGAGGAGATGTGACAGGGGTGGTCTTGGAGGAGTACAAAAGATGATGCACAGGACCAGGCTAGAGCTAGATCACTGTAAAATACCCAAATCACACATGATGTCAGTGCTAGAACCTTGGTATTGACTGTTTATCTCACTGGTGTATCCTTACTGTCCCATCCTGTTCACAGGTGTGGACAGGAGCCAATAGGAGCTTTCAGAGATTATTTAAGAACCTTGTCTCCTAAAAGCAAGAGGTTGAAGTGATGGTCCTGCTCCAGCCTTTGGCTTCTGCACATTTTCATTTCTCTGGTTCTTATCCCTTCATCCCCACTGCCTCTATTTCCCCTTCCAGACTTCAACACAGGGTCTTACAGATCACCAGCACACTGATGGGACGGTGTGACTGAAGATAGGGAGGTCTACTGTCCTTTCCTTGAAGGAGAGTCCCACAGTGCCCCTTCCTCATGCTGTAACACATCTGAGGGAAGGCACGACCCAGCTTCCCCTGAAGCCAAGGCTTGCTTTATTTTGGTGGTATAAGGAAGTTCAAGGTCAGGACTTTAATTTTTCAAGCTGTCCTATTAAGCCCTAGGGAGCAGTGATACATGGGCATTAAAATACTTGCTTTCCTCAGAAGCTTTTGTTAACCCCTCCGACTACAAAGCTGCTGGCCTCAGGACCAAAACCATTTGCTCTCCCAGCAACATCACCCTACGGGTCAAAATACATCAATAAATCACACAGGCCTTAGACCAAGTCAGACTCCCTAAGAAACATCTAGAAAGGAAAAAACTATTTTCAGGCTCTCATGGCTGGAATACTTCACAGCAATGTTATAGCTACAGCAAATTCCTCTCTAGGAGGAAAGATTTCAAGCAAAAATTAAAGAGAGGATTTGATTTATAATGGAAAAAAAATTACAACTAACTGGCCAATTTTGCTTACACTGAATAATACTTAGCACCTACATAGGAAAATTCCCACTGACTGTAGTCAGAGCAGATCTGAAGCATTAAACATGCAGTTTCCCCTTCATCTCCAGAATAGCAGTGCTAAAAATTAGGTGTCAGACTGGGACATGTCCTGCTGATGAGGAAGAGAGAAGAAGTGGTATGCAGGGAGCCCCAGCTTCCTCCCGGGGAAAAACAGTCCAAGGGCTTTGGCCCTCAAAGGGAAAACTGACTGGGCAGGTCCATTGAACACCTCTGGGAGAAGGCTGAGCACTGGTGATGGTGCTCAAATGTATGTTGGAGCTTGTGGCTCCAGGGAACAAGCTTGGGGAGAGCCATTAGGGACCGGCTGAGCCAGAGTGGGCCATGGTTGTTGGGCTTAAGCCAGAACAGCTATGAAAATCTGCATTTTGCTGCAGGCAGAGAGGGCAGGTGACTGCCAGCCTTCTGCTGCCAGCCATGTCACAGGGGCAGCTGCCATCCCCTCCCTCCCAGGCAAGGAAAGGCAGAGAGGCCGGGCCTGCGATCCGAGATCATAGTCCCGCCCTGGGTGAACAAGGCCTAAAGGGAGCGAAACTCTTTGAACAGGATCCGGCTCAGCTGTACTGCCTGTAGCCGTACCTGTCCTCCAGTGTGCGGAGCAATGTCAGCGTCACGTGCGCTCCGAGAGCAAAGCTGCCATTTACGGCCTCGGCGGCCAAGAAGGCAGACAAACCTGAGCATCTGCATTTGCAATCTCCACTCTTCCATAAAAGACAAGGTCAGACAGAAAACATGTGTTTCATATTTGAAAATCTGAGTGATTTATATTAGGGGAGCAGGACTGGACTGCATGCAACCTCTAGGTTGTTAAAATTTAATTTACTAACCAATTACTATCAGATGCTTGACTTCTTCAGCTGCCCCATATGAGGAGTTTAGTTTCTCACAGTACTCTGCCTTGATTTCATTGCTCTATCTCCTTCCAGGGGCTGAAGAGAGGTGAAATGAAGTGGGTGAGCAAAAGAAAAGGACCAGTCAGTCCCATGAGTTAATATTTTATATCCAGAGAAGCCACCAGAGCATTATCTCCCAGTTTTTGTGGGTCATCCTTTTCCCATTATTTGCAGCTTTACCTGAAGAAGTAGATGGATTAAAATGAATGGTACATCTCTCAGCTCCAGATAGAAAGTCTGGAGGAGACTGTGTCCCTAGCTCCCTCTCCTCATTCTGGCTGGATGGCTTCTCAACCATCACTCCCAGTTTGAAGCATCTAAAACATTATAAATGCCTGTCTCAGAAGATGAAGCAAAATAAACCAGAGTAAAAAGTAAAGGCAGAAGCCAGATTCTTGCAGATAAGCATCCTTCCTGTTTCATGGGTGTATGAGGTACAAGTTGGTTCTCCTGTGCTGCACAGCTTTGGGTTGCAGGTTCACAGAAAGTTCTGACCTTGGGGCAGCAATGTGTGTGTGTTCTTCCAACTCTTCTTAACACTGAGAAAACAACATCAACCTAGCATTGGCTGAAAAGTTTTTCAAATGTTCTCCATTAAAATTAACTCAATTCTTGATTAGTAAGTCACGCCTGAAATGAACCTGGCTTTCTTTTAATGTGGTGATCAGAGACCAATAACATTTTGAAATTATGGTTGAATTGCCAGCTCTTCTCTCCAATTATGTTATATCTCCAATGCTATCTGCATTTTGAGTGACAGGTTCCCTGGGATTAAGTTAATGTTACTACTCTTGGAATGAAAGAGGAAAATATTTTAAACTGGGGAATAATCAATCCAGTCCAAACTTTAGGATGGAGAATCATTCATATTAAAACATGAAACTCTTAGAATTTTTTTGTCCCAACAGATACCCAGCAGGTCACAGGCAGCTGGACAACTAACTCCACCATGGTAATTCATGAGATTGTCTTATAAAGCAGAGAACTACTGTGCTTTTTTATCATTTTTTCTTTTTTTTTTTGGAGGAAGGGGGCAAGGGAAGGAGGCAGGAAGGGGAGGAAGCCAAAAAATGTCGGACTCCAGGTCTTACGAGTATTTTAATGTCAGCAATTAACTAAGGACTGACTGTAATATACAGTATATCAGACTGTGCTAAAGATTTCAATGCATAATATTCAGAGGGGTTTTTTCATATTTATGAATGACAGTACTTCAGATATGTTTATACCTTTCCAGAATTCTTCATTCAGCCTTGGTTTCGCTAAAGGCAGAATACAAATGCTGTTGACCTGAGGTTACCCACTCACTATAACTGGAGAGTTACAGCAGTGTTACTGTCTGGCAGATTTATTCCTACCTGACACTACTGCTTAGGAACTGTCTAATTAACAGTCTTTTAAACCAACAGAATGAAACATGGCAGTTTATATTTAACAAACACAAGGAGAGCAAGCCAGTATAGGATCACTGGGTGTAACAGGGTTATGTCCACAATATGTGACAATAAATTCTCATGACAGAAGAGAAAAGCTGAACCAAGGCATGTAGCAGAACCAGAAGTGATGACGGAAGGCTAATCAGTCCAGCAATTAGTCTAAACAATATCAAATTCCTATTTTAAATCTATACTGCAGTAGTATTTAGAGAGAACTATTTTTCATATTGTAGCACTGTGGGGTTTCTGCATACTATTATGTTGTGGATCCTTCAGCTCTGGAAACTGCTGCATTTCATTAATAACTCAAACAGCCCCAAGAAGCTCAAAGACAATTTGCTTGGAAATTAATGACCTTGACAAATGGTAGATGTTGTTTCAACCTCCAGCTCATCCTTGGCCTCAATCTCCCTGTCCACTTGTCTCTTCCACTCAGTGCCTTGGCAAGCACAATCCAGCATTTAGAAACCCTGACAGAAGAAGAGAGTATCTTTCCCCCAAGAGAGGGAGTCTGTGACTGGTAAACACATACAGGAGTCTCAGCCCAGCCCTTGCCTGCCATGGAGGCCTGTCTAAGAGAAAGGGTAGAAAGCCAAAAGTTTGCAATCCATTGCTGCAGGAATTTTGGCCAGTGGGTACAGTTGGCTGCCTCAAGGCTGCACACCTTGCACAGCTGAGGATCTGCTGTATTCTGTCTGTAGGCAAATACATTAACAGGAAAGGGAGAAATTGAGAGAGAGAGGGACAGAGAGGTTACTGCTTAACATGCACTTGGAGAACACTGGACTCCAACTTATCTCCCACACTGAGCTCCAGGGACATTCAATTGATGATCCAGATCTGGAACTAGACTTCAGAATTTACTTCCAGCTCTGTGATTGCAACATTTGCTATAAAAGCATCCATAATTGTTTTTTTAAAAATCTGCGTCACTGAAGGGATAAAAAATAAATGCAATTTCCTTATTTTAGTTATTTCTTGTCCTTTCCTGAAGGTGATGTTTTTTAAGGCATATGCACTCATAGGTGCAGACAGATCTGTGCACAGACTATCACACTGTTTCATCCTCTCCTGCTGACAAAAGTTTCACCCTTTGATTCTTTTAACTTCAGTGCAGATGGGATGTGCAGCTTCCAGGCTCTTCATGGAACCTCTCCTTCCTACACTGGGACATTCATATTAAAGAGCTCAATCAGCAGAAACAAGATTACGAGCAAGAATTGTCCTAGACTTCTGCTCCAAACAATTTGATTACAGCCTGGCTATCAGAATTTGCCAAAGGTCCACAGGCTGCCAGTCATCCATCCAAAAAAAGCCCAGAACACTTTGAAAGCCATGAAGTAAGACAGTCTGACTCACATTGTTGATATGTAACATGGCATCACTTAAACAAAGTGAACCATAGGGACAAATGTAATATAGAGATTGACGAGGTGAACAAAAATGGACCACAGCTGTCCAGGAGTAGCTTAAATCTTCATCTGAAGAGAAAATCACTGCCAGATACTTCCAACCATTCATATAGCAATCAGGAATATCAAAGTCTTTAAAAACTACTTACAAATGAAGTTTAGGAAAATCGGGAAGAGAGCCAAAGACACAAATAACTACACAGAAATAACTTAGAAGACTAACAAAAACCATAGCATTCTTATTTTAAGCAATTAATTCACATTTAACCCAGCTGTCTCCAAATGTTAGAATACTGTATTATATGGCATGTACTATATTAGTGGGCCACACCAACTTAAAGAAGTATGAATTCCACACTCAAGAGAAAAAGAGTTTGGTGACAAATGAGAGCCCCTAAAAGCCTGCTTCAGGGTGCAAAAATAGTTTGTATATTTTAAATCCCAGCCTTCATTTGATCTGCCACAACTCTCAACATGGGCATGGCCTAAATCTAATGATTTTGCGTCATATTCACCCATTATTTATATTTGGTCAAAGATAAAAACAGAAAACAGCAACAAAATACCAGCCTTTCTGCCACCAGCACAGCACATCCTGGATTCCTGACAAAGACCATGAGTTTTTCCATCTGCTCCAGATCCATGATAGTACATTAACTCTACTACTGTTTGTCTTCAATGGACGCAAACCAAGTTCGGCACATTGTCAATTAAAAAGCCATGATTTTAATAAGGTGCTGAGAACCCATCAAGAAATGGTCAAAAAGGTGAAAACTTACTGGAATATCCACACAA
>VYXC01007337.1:32843-49145 GCA_013397175.1 Platysteira castanea | reverse complement strand
AACCCCCCCCCCCCCCCATAAACAAAACAACTACCCCAGAAAGTGATATACAGCAAAGCCTTCAAGGAACACGCCAGCTCCTGCAGCAAAGACAAAATGCACACAACTAAAAAGGAAATGAAACAATGCAGCCAACAGGATCCCCGTTATTACACTCACTGTTCAGTTGCTGTGCATCTGGGAACTCCACTGAATAAATGCATAATATAAATTTGACATTAATTGAAGGGACATCATAAAAAATGCTTTCCCCGGATGTCTTGCATCAGAATTATGCTCAAAATACCTTTAAGTGCCTGAGAAAAATGGTGACTTCTGTGATTTACACAAGCTATCAGATGTATGATTCATCTTGCTGTTCTGTTTTTTGTCAAACAACATATTATGCCTCCAGCTGTTCCTTCACCCTTCTTTGTGGCTATGATCAGGAAATCGTAAGAGCGAATAAGTACTCAGCACTGGGCTGGAATCCTTGGTTTCTTCTCTCTAAGTTCACTCTTTTCCATCCCACATTGCCTCCTTGTCTCTTTCTACACGTCAGTCATAATGAAACTGTTGATTAACATCTCCCATATTCTGGTTCATAAATATCAAAGTCCTAGTAGCTGTAGTATCTATATTTAAAAGTGGCCAATTTTTTTTATTATAGCAATACAATACAACATATAGTTATCAGTGGAATTATGCCAAATACAAACTCAGAAAGAGAAAGTCCAACAGGCACTATTCCTGAAATACCCTGAAAAAATTACTCTGAATTCCCACCTCCTACATTTTTAAAAAACTCTTTCAAAGTCCAGTGGAGTGATCACAGATGTGGAGTGTTCCCCCATATCCATTTCCTGCAAAACAGACACATAGAAATTTATCCTGGAAACAGAAACCTCCCTGAAAGTGTTGAAGCAATTAATGCATAGCCCAAATTACAGTAAATTTCAAGCCATCCCATTACTGCATCTTGTGAAGAAACACTACTTCTGAAATATGGTTCCTGATTTAGATATCCATGATCTTCTAAAACAAAAATCATCTTGTTATAAATGCCAGTAGGGATAAGCATAAAGCATGTGTGTGCATTCAGGCTGCTACTTGCACTTACTACCTTGGTTGCACGTCATTGATACCAGATTTTGTTTGGCCATAAGGCACTCATACCTGTTCCAATACCATCATGGCATCTCTAGGGAAAAGAACGGTAGCAAAATCACATAGATGTGAAGCCGTTTGACAGCCTATCCATGAAGAGATCACAAGCAGTTCTGTGTGAGCATACCCAGAACCAAAAAGTGACTAGTGTGTGCAAGAAATCTTTTGCTCCCTAATGGCTGCAGAATGACAGATACAGAAAAAGAGTTATTTGAATTTCAAATTGCATACTAACATGCATGAAAAACATCCTTAAGAAAGGAAAAAATAAATCCTTATATTAGAGAATATTAAGATCTAAAAAGGGAAAAAAAAAACCCTGAATCAACAGGAAAAAGGGTGATTTCTGTCACTCTCCAGTGTTTCTCAGCAGCACAGCCTGTCAGCAAATTCATGTCTTGTATCAGGACTAGAGTGAAGTGTTTCAAAGTGGTGAGAAATAACTCTCCAATGGTGTTTCAAAGAAAATGACTTCTCACTGGGTGCAGTATCTGGTAGAAAATGACTTCTCACTTTCCATGGGGTGCAGTATCTGGTAAGTTTGGGAAGATAAACATTAAGGCAGTAGCAGAAGTTACCAGATCATGTCTTACTTAAAGGAGAGTTTGAAAATATACTGCTTTTTCTGCAGCTTTGTTACTAAAGCTTTAAAATATTTTGCTCAGTTGGTGTTGCTACACAGCCAGCCACCTTACCCCCCAAGTGCACTCAACTTTAATCACTCACTCCTTACACACCCAACTTGTGCTCTGGGCTTCAGTGCAGCTGAGAGGATCCTCATTCTTTCTCCAGTTATTCAGTCTGGAAAATTATACATTGACACAAGAGAGGAGCCAGAAAATTACTGGATGGTGGTCAATTAAATAAAATAGTTGGCACCCATAAAACACATGGGGTACCATAGGTCTTTACACTTCATGAATTCTCTGCTCTATTATTACCAACACAATTACTCTGGGACATTTGTTGAGCAGCGCAGCACAGCAAGCATTGGCTAGAAAATTGTCAGCTACACACACAAAGAAGTCCCTGTCTGCTGCTATAAAGTTTTACCTTTCATTCCTGAATTCCAGTCAGTTAGTGACAGGCAAAGGATGTAATGTGTCTGTGTTCATACTGCCTCACAGGGCACACAGCAGCAGAACCCCTCCCCAGCATGAAGAGAGCAGTCATGCCAGTCCTCATCCTTCCCTCCCTGCCTCTCAGGAAGTGGCACATGTTTTTAAAGCAAACTCCTTTCAGCAAATTACAGCAGGAGCTCTCTGTTCCATCCATCAGCATACCATTGCCTGATGACCAGCTTCCTCACTCCTTCCATTTTCAGTTAATTTCCCTGCCCCCTATACTTGTTGATCTCTGTCCTCGAGGTATTTCATAAAATTTTGTGGCTGCAGTAAGAGTGCCAGCCATAGCAGAACCAGCCAGCCCTGGAGTTGAAAATTTCTTTTAACAGGTTATAGTCCACACTGGCTACTGTTTTATTCGCCCACCCACCCACCTACCCACTATCCATAACCTGGCTCTTAATCACTCAATTTCCCAGGCTCATATTCAGAGAAGTGAAAACACAACAACCCACGCTGTCTTCGTAACTTGACTTCTACGACTCCAGGCAGGTGTTTCAAGCCACGAGAAGCAGCAGCAAGAGCAGGTCCCCGTGTGGATATTTCTACCCAAACCAATACTCCAGCTGAGCATCTTTGAAGGCAGAAGCTGTTCTGGACATGGAGCGGCGGCTCCCGGCCGCGGAGGAAAGGCCCGTGGCAGCTCTGCGGCACCATCTAGCGCTAAGAGGGAACAATGCTCTGGGGAGAACACATCCAGAGCTGTGGTAAATCATTACGCAGAGCTCAGAAACAACGCAAAATAAAGGCACGTAAATACAAATCGAAAACAAGCGAGGCAACTAATGGCAACCCATTTTCACTGTGCACATGCCGGGCCCCGCTTCTGTCACTCTAGGACTGGGATGTTTCTATTGCGCAGTCCAAACTGGTCGCACAGCAGCGAAGATGCTGGCAGCGCGCACTGCGGAGTCCGGCCGCGCTCCTCACCACAATTCCCACCGGACCCAGCAGATGAATCACAACAGCCACATGTTCTCAAAACGTACGTGCAGCCTTGCAGCTCCCTCTCCGCTCCCGTTCCAGGCTGACGCTGGAAATCACGGTGGAAGGGCAACAGCAGCGGCTCTGAAACAAGGACCGCCAGCCCTGCGGAAGGAGGTCAGAGACAACTCTCTGCACATCCTCCAACAGGTCCCGGGGCAGAGGAAGAGACGAGCCCAGCTCTCGGGCACGCCGGCCTCTACAGACCATTGACTCAGAGATTAATGTCCCTGCTCAAGCTCAAACCACAGATCCCAAGCGGTTCCCTTCTGCTCTCTAAAGTTACATCTACTTCCTCCAATTTTATTACCACTACTAGTCGTAGAGGTTGGGGTCGCTTCTTTTTTCCATTTCCTGCATCCAAAAAAAAGTTCACTACTTATTATAAATTTAGATGACAAGCTTTTTTGGTTTTTTTTTTCCTGAGAGCAGCTTAGTTCTTATAATTTTATACAGCTGCACATTTGCAGCATCTAAGGAACAATTCCTGTTACACTGTAGAACTCAGTGCCAGATTCTTCAGCCTTCACATATTCCAGCAAGTTTCAGTTTAAAATAGTAGAAAAGGTGATTTTTCTACAATTATGAAGTCTCCAAAGAGTTACAGAATTTGCATCCTTGAACTGTGTGAAATCCAGCTGTTTTTCAAACTCCCCATTGGATCTAACTGAGTAATGACAAGCTTGCATTCTCATGCTAAAAACCACATTGAAAATCTATCCCAGTGACAAACTGAATATAATTAACACTCATTTTCAAATGGTGGTCGTCAGCAGGACCTGATCAACAACAGAGAAAGCTACCACATATGCATTAATTTCAAGTTTTATTTTTCATGTTGGTGAAACACACAGCCTCTTCTCAAGAGGCATCATCTGTAGAGCTGTTACAAACACATTTTGTACTCTATTACACCACAGATTTGGAAAAAGAACAAGTAAAGCACAGGTTTCACACTGCACTTGATCATCTGAGTATTAAGTTACAGATAATTTAGAAATCTTCTGATTTTACATATACATTGCATCGGCCATTGCTCAGCCTTCATGCACAATTTAGCTTTATTTTTTTCTTACAGTCAACACTGGTTTTGGAAACTCTCTTGCTGTAAATGTTATCTTTTCCATTTTAGATCACTTAAATGGTATTTACATAAGTGTGCAAATTGCTTTGAAAGATAGAAACAAACACTAACACATAATATACAGACAGTTTCTTCTATAGTTAAACATTTACTAAAAGGCAGTTAACATTCCTAACACACTTTCACTTGTCTAAAATAGGAGAATAAGTTATATAAAATAGACCATCTTATTTTCAGATGCTTCCATTTCTGCAGATTTGGTCTTTGCAGCAACATTGCAATTAAAGAGTAAGATTCTACTACTAAGAATCAGAAATGTCAATTCAATGGCAGCTTAACATGTTTAGTACCAGTCACTTTTGTCCCAGATTTTCCACACTTGGCACAGAACAAAAGAACAGCTTGAGGGAGAGGGGAGGACAGTGTTGCACATCTATTTTTTTTTTTTTTAAGCCATATTGGAAGCATGTTTTAAAAAGGTAACACATAAATTTTAATTTTTCTTTTAAGGGCCTGTTAGTGTTACAAGCACAGTTTAAATAAAACTGCAAATTCTTCCACAGAAGCACACAAAGTTCCAAGATTTCTTATGCACCTCATCATTTCAGGTACATGCAATTGTTCACACATATAAAGCAGACTCCTTGGGATCACACAATAAAACTGATTTCAGAACTAGAAGGAGCAGGAAATGCTTGAAGAAAATTACTTAAGTGTTCCCTGAGTTCCTGCATGTGCATTTTTTTCTACCTGTTATAAAGACTCTCCATAAAAGGTGTATGTTCAACTTGATTAACAAATCCAGAAGGCAGAAGTTAACCTTCAGTTAAACTGAAGTGAGTTGCTCCAACAGCAAAAATTCTAGAAGAGCTCTAGAATTCTAGGAAAGTCTTCAAAACCATCTTTCATATATACCTGCAAACATTCTCAGAGAAAAGCAACTAATTTCCTAAAATTTCATAGCGCCAAAACTTTTATATACATCATAAATAACAAAGGGAAATTACCCATCAGATAGTGAAGAACTACAGGTGCATCTTAAATAGCTTTAAAACTCATGGTTATTATTACGCAAGACAAAGACAATACTGGTTTTTGAACACCCTTTAAATTGAATAATGTGACTTTCTACAGCAGCCCTGCGTGCAAATTATGCTGCAGTTTGTGCTCCCATCTCAAAGCTACTGAGTGCTATCCACCCCAAGGAAATGAAGCCTTAGCCCTCTAAAAGTTGAACCTTCATCACAATTACACCTGACACAATTTTGTCAGAGATATGCTTGATATTTTATATGACATCCAATTCCTTAATATGGCAGGAACTGTCACAACACTTAAAACTGTGCTTTTGGTCTCTTGTTTACAGAGCTTTGGGCACCACACACAAATCCCTGCTGGATTCCAAGTGATGTCACCCTAGTGCAGACCTTGATTAGGTCCTGCTGAAGAAACAAGCCACAGTCTAGAGTTGACAACTTTTAAGCATAACATGGTGAAACAGATTTAAGACGCTAAAGAAGCTTGCAAAACACATGATGACTTGAAACCAAATAAAAATAAGAGAGGATGCATTAAAATTTGGTTACCTTGGATTCTAAGCTAGCTTGAAAAATGCTGCTTATAGGAGATACCTGTTCTATGCTTTGAAAACATGAAAGAATCAAATGTCTTCATAGACTAGCGTACTGATTAGCAAATAAACACCTAGGACACTCACAAACTCAAATGTATCACTGAAACATTCCAACTAAATTTTTGTTAAACATTTGTCTTCGGAAGTTTATATTCAGTGCATGTTATCTGCTAACTTCAGTTTCTTTTTTTTTGGTTATGGCACACTTCAAGAACACTGCTAACAATGGCTGTTCACTCCTTCCTTTCCTAAGGTGCATGTCACAAACACTATGGAAACATTTCTTTCCAAAGACTTCAGGTCAATAAAGTTCTTAAGAGGAAAGATAGGTGAGTATTTTTAAGCTTGCAAGATAACTTCAATCTAGTTGGCTTAGTGTTTTCCCCACTCATATGGATACCGCTTTTAAAGAATAAGGTATTAAAATAACAACTCCCAGTGGAGTGAAAACATATTGAAAACAGAATGCTCCCCCTAGTGCTTACACAAGTAAAAATCCTGCCTGGCACAGTCTGCCTTAAATGGTCTTAAACAGGAGATAAATAGCCAGATGAACAATCACACGTTTAACTCCAAAAGCAACCACAAACATCTTACTGGGACCGAAAGTGTCAGCTGTTGAAATCCAGCATTTAAAATATTGTACCACTCTCCCTCCAGGGCTTCTGAGGTTTTGGTTTCTTTTAAACTGTGCTTTTAATAAAACTTTTCTCAATTTTTTTCCCATCAGCTGAAGGCAGGGCCCTAAGGAAGCTCCTATCAGGTAAGAGATGAAGTCCATAGATGTTTCAAGATGGTGGGCACAATCATGCTTTTTCTCCTGCACTGCACCCAGAAGCTGCCAAGTTAATATTAGGATTCCCATATCACAATTGCAATGAAGCTCTGGTAAATCTGGTACCTTTGGATAAGCTCAGCATCACAAGTCAGTCAGATATTTAAGACAACCTAGTCTGTGGCTAGCATAGTCCACCAGAATATTCATCCTCTTCCTCATCAGCATGAGAGCCCACTGCAGCTGGTCCTCTGGCTTTGTCTTGGGCAGCATTTGGCGATTTCTTCTTGATTCCACCTCCTGGGACCACCAAGGTAAGACCAAGCTTGGCATACTGGCAATAACAAGGCAAGTTTAATTTCTGTACTATCACAGAATTGACTGATGCTCACAATAAGCAAGCAGACAGCATTCAGTACAGAAACAGAATGATGATGCTCGCAGGGTGTATTTTTCCAACTTGGAATAAACATCCATTTTTCATTGCAATGGTTCATTTTTCTCTCTCTCAAATATTCTCAATTGATGCTGCTTATTATCCAATAAATTGGCCACTAGCTTCTCTGGGTCAAGCTTTATGTAGAAAAGAAGTAATTCCAGTATGCAGCTCTTCATACATTACCTAGTATTAGATCATGTAAAAAGCCTTACGAGTGTTGTTCAGCAAGACTAGTAACTTAAATTTTACTATTCAGTGAAGTAAAGTTAGTCAATATTGTTACAAGGTTTGGCAGGGATGCAAAATCTTTGCTATCTTCCTACAGTTTACAAATTCAATTAAATAAAAAATGGTGGGGAAAGAGACACAACTACTTGCTCCAAATTCAAAATCTTTCCTAAGTGAGTACCTTGCTAAGAATAATCAATGGAAAAAAAATTCAATGATGCCATCCTGGAGGCATCATGCTCTGTTCATGTTTATGCACACTTATCTGCTGCATGGTATTTCTGAGAAGAAGCAGAAGCAGCAAACTGTTCTGGCCTTTAAGGAAGCAAGCAGAAAAGGACTGAATTTTTGTCAAGTCATTAAACAAATTCAGCAAATCCTTAACAAGCTGTTCTTTCACCTAATCACTCACACCATCTGAAAGGCAGGTAGCACCATCACTGGCAGGCAAAGTAAAAGAACACAAGAAGCTCAGCCACAGGGCAGTATGACAGCAAGTCACAATAAATACATGGACTGTGCTCTTCCTATTTTCCTCTACTAGGCAAAAAAACCCCTCTTAACCTGAAAAAAAAAAAGCAATCATGGGATCTGCCTACTTACATCATTATCCATGTATTTGAAGAGTGGAGAATTACAGACTTCAGAAACTTGATCCTGATCTTGCTGATCATACCCTTCTAAAAGTTGCTCTAGTGCTGCACAGTCTTCACTTCCATTAAATCCTGGTATACTGAAAGGAAATTAAGAGTTGATTTCTTCAGGTACATGAATCATAGCCATAAAAATTAAACTTTAAGCAATATTAGTTTGCACGCTGAGAATAAGACCACAATCATAGTCACGACAAAACAAGAATATTAAATTTTTTTCCTGACTACTCAATAAACTCTCTTTCCACTTAACATACAGAAGAATTCTGTCTTGAGTTTCTCTATATAAAACTGGAGATTTTGAAAATACAAGCAAGATGTTTAAAGACTTATTCTGAAAGACTATTTCTAAAAGTAAAGTAGTACAATTTAACTTATACATACGTTCATTTCACTAAAAACACAGTTTAAGTAAAAACATGTTGTTTTGAGATTTTGCTACTTAAGTTCCAATGAAAGTTGAAAAGAATTGCCAGGGTTAAACACTAATCCACATTTTGACACCAGAATTTTCTCCTGTAACATGGGAAGAACTTCTAATTTCCATCTCATTTCTCCTGTCACAAATAACTAGTTCTTTATGGCTTTGAGGTTAAGAAGAATCACTGCAGCCATTACAACTAAATGTTATGCGTGAAAAAGAATCCTGATAGCCATATACCAGGAAACATTATTATTGTACTCTAAGTCAACAGAAGAGCAGGTTAAAATTATAGGAAAGAGCAATGTCAAGCAAGATAGATCTACACTAGTGAAACATTCAGTTTAAAATTATAGCACACAAAGTAGACTTACCTGTAGCTTTCCCTCACACATCTTTCTGCAGCAACATAATCATTTCTATGAAGATGAACTAAGACTTGAGCAATAGTTTTCTAAACAAAAAAAAAAAAGTAAGCCTAATTATTCTTTAGAAATTAACAATAAAATATGAGAAAAATAGTAGACTGTTAATATCTAGTATAAGAAAGGTCATTACAATCCACAATCATCCTAAGATACTCACACAAGTGAGTCAGAACAATCTAGTGAAAAAGTAGAGAGCCATCTCCTCAGCTGGTATGAAATAGGTTATCTCCTATAACATTTAAATGAACTGTTGTCCCAAGTAACAGTTTTTGTAGTTTGCTATTTTTGACAACATCGTTATTTTTTATGTGTTGTTTGGTTTTGACAGCTCCTGTAGGTAACAGCAACTTAAAAATTATAAAAGCACAGCTAAAGTTTAAGGAAACACCACTACCACAATCTCTCATCATTTAGCAAGAAACTTATCCCTTAATCAAGAGGTACCCATCATCTGTCAGATGTCAGCTGTCATGAACTACAAAAATAAAAAAATTGAGATGTATTATCAGAAGCTGTCTCTTAGAATTTACCTTATAGCAAGTGGGGTAGTTTTCAATTTCCTTATAAATACTTTTCTCCTTTTGAAGAGACAATGCAGCCTCATCTAATCTAAAAACCAAAAAAACAGGAGTATCAGTGCCAGGAATACAGTACAATGAACCCAAGGCTAATTACAAAGTGTTCAACTTATACAGTGGCAAGTCTACTGGAATAAAAAGCAACACAACTAAAAATCAGCAGTAGATCTTACTAACAGAGTAGGTAAATATATAGTCAGCAATTCCTTTTGTGTATGTGCTAAGAACATCTCTGGTATTTATTCAGAGAAACCTTGGTTTTTGTAATGTTGTACAAGATTAATGCTTTGTTACATACCCTAATGCATTTCTGTACGTCCTGAGGTTACTATAAGCTATCAGTAAGTCTGAGATCCATGATATCCACAAACTAGCAATATCGTTCTTAAAGGACCTAAATGTTTCAGTGAAGCAAGTCTAAGATGAACTGACGGTCAAGTTTGGTGCAAGCAATTTACAATTAAACTTGTCTCACTGAGACTCCAAGATTTACTCTTCTTCAAGAAGTCCAGAATCAGACTGCTGCAAACTGATTTCTTTGCTCAGGTTAGTCCTAACTCCTCTGTTTTATATCCCACAGCTATAGAAGACTTTAAAGTACTTTCTACATATTAGTGTTGGGAAAAAAAAAACAAACAAACAAACCGCCCCAAAAAATCCTGAAGTAGTTTAGGAACCAGTGAAAACGGGTCTATGTGCTTTCAACAAACACAGAGCAAGAGTCTTTCAGCTCACATTCTCCCATCACAGAACACAAAACAAGTGGTTCCTGGATGAACATGGCATATCCCACAGAAACTGGATCTTAGTTTGAAGCGTGTCTCAAATAAGAATAGTACATAAACCCAACAACAGCAAGACAAAAATCCACAATCAAAATCACATTTTAAGGTGCAATTGCATTAAAAGAACAAAAAGGGATAAAGCTATACCTGCGTCCTCTGACCAGAAGTCTTGATGCCTTCCCTAGCATTTCTAATGCTTGACGTAAACGTTCTTCATTCTAGAAAAGAAAAAAAAAGAATTAATACATTCTTATTTCATTTGCACACAATTAAGACCACTAGACCTTAATCTAAGTGTGTTACCTGTAACTCAGAACAACTATTAGTTACTATGTCAGCAATTCACACACTCAAGGGAAACACTAAGTCTATTGGTGCTCCCAGGTTCCACGGCCAGCTCCTGTATGGATCTGCTCAGCAGAGGAATGTCAATGCAAATTTGCTAATCTGGAAAGACGTGACAACTGACAACAGAGAAGTACATCAAAGCCACTTGCAAAAAGGAAAACCATTGGCTCATGGAATGCGTAAAGCACCAAGCAAAATCTTATCTTCTGTGCATTCAGGGATTTCAAATTTTGGGTTCTAGGACTCAACAGAAGACATGTTCTCTACCCTCTGTGCTGCCCAACAAGAAGCAGAAAACTCAATCTACAAAATTCAGATTCCATCAAGTCCTAAACTGAGAAAAAGGTAAAGCAAACTGACTTCTAACTTTTGTTTTCTCCCTCTCTACAGCACGAGAAGCCTTCACCTTCATTACTCAGACGCTGATGTAAAATGAAGGAAACATAATTTAGAACCTAATCTTAGGCTTTTCCTCTACTTTGTAGCTGAAAGAAAAAACCCAACAAACCAAAAACACCCACAAAAAACCCCCACTTACTTCAAACACTGATGCTGCTTGCTGATAGAGCTGCACAGCCTTCTCTGGACTCACATTTTCTATTAACCTGTAATAAACATCAATACTTTCTCTTCAGATGAAAGGAAACTATTTTTTACCTGAAAGCATCAAAAAGACATAAAAGAAAACCACAGACATACCCATGCCCTGCACAGATTCTAGCCACCAATAACTCAGACTCACTTTCCAGCCCGTTCCAGTGCAATGGCTGCTGTGTCTGGTGTGCCATTCTCCAGGTACATCATACTGGCTTTCTCAATCAGCTGAACTGCTTCAGGGAGCCTCTGCATCTCCTACAAGGCAACAGTCACAGGAACACTGTTGTCAGGAAAGAGCTTATGTGCAAGGACACAAATCAAAGCAAATCGCAACACTGCATTTATTAATACTATAATTTTTATTTACAAACTTGTAGAGCTAATGAAAGTTGACCATCAACTCCATAAAATCCACTTTTAAGTATTAAACTTTTGTGTCAGTTATGAATTCGTGGCAGTTTAGAGCAAAAGCAGCACCACTCTTCTGTTACCCTCTGACATGAGGCTCTCTTCTTTCCTTCTACAAAAGGAAAACTATTTTTCCCCCCAAATACAGATGTTGCTTTCCTAATCTTCTGAAGGTATAGGTGGGGACTATGAGTCAACAAAAAAATTCCACTTGAATATGCAATTTGCTTACATATATTTGTAAAATGATCCAGTGCATAATACTCATCACTATAAAACAGAACTTAAAAATAAAACCTAGTAAATGACAATACCTTTAGCATCATGCCAGCTTGTTCATAAGCTCTGCAGAGAAAAAAAATGTACAATTTGGTTAGAGATGGTGTATTACAACAAGCTGTAGTTATGCAGCAAAAGTTAACGTGCACTGACTATCTAACATCTTCACTTTAATATTTAATGCTTTGAGGATGTTTCAAGTGTTTTATTTAATGACACAGCACACATGTAACTTCATCTTCCGCAAAATTCAACCACACTCCACAGTAAAAATCTATTCTACCCTGATCCCCAGGCAATATTTGAATTATTGTAATCTCTGAAGTACTCCTTAATTAAAAATTTCATAATAAGCTCAACAGTGTAGAATTTCAAAACTATGAGAAGTTCATCTAAGAAAAAAATATTTGCTATCAAAAGGTGCTGAAGAATGCCAATATCATAACTTCTTTGGGTGGCCATTGCAGGTTTTCAAACTTTCCTAGCTCGAACTCATTTTGAAGCAGCATATTTACTTGAATCAGAAGACTTACTACACTGAGATCAAAATGATAGTTCATGCCTGTACTGTATGTTAAAAAAGCAGTTTCAGATTACTTAGCATTTCTGTACTTACTTGGCAGCATGAAAGAGACTGGACATAAAATTGTCAAAGTCAAGGACAAAAGCCACAAAAATATAATGCAGGAAAAATATTAATGTACAAAATCTTACACAACCACTAATTTCAAAGCAAGGAACCCCATAACGGCAAATCTTACCTACTACAACTTCAGGCAAGTTTTGTCAAAAATAAATAATTCTAAGGACAGAATAAATGCAATTTACCAATGTATAGCTGCATATAAAGTTGTAAAAAGTACATTTATTTATAATATGTTCCTGCTTATTAAATAGTAAAAGTACTGCAATAATGTCAGAGCTTCATTTAGTTTATACTATGCATTAGTAGGTAATTAAAAAACAAATTTCTGAAGCAGTATCGAGATTTCAGGCACCTGTCAGCTGTTATTGGGGACAACACTGATTTTCTAACTGAGAGTTCTTTCATTTTCCCACTCAGAACACACAAGGAACAGTCCTTTAAAAAGCAATTCTGTTGCACTGACAAAATGTGCAAATATATTAAATCACCTGCTACCAACCCCCACTAGTCCAATCTAAGTAGCAACTAGTCAGCTTCTTAGAAATAAAGAATCTCAGTCAATGAAAAGATACGCTTTATTGTTTTCATGTGCCTCAGCTTCCCGTAAACAGGCTTCCCTTGCCTGGTCAAACTGCTTGGCATTCTTAAAAGCAACAGCTGCAAGAAAACAAATAAGAGTTTTTATTTACAACTTGACATTGTCTTCTTTTTACCAGTGCTGCCTAAGAGTTTAGCTACCTAAAGATGCAAACAGGCTCTTTAAATGAATGGCTACTGTTTACCAAGGTCTTTCCAAAAATCCCAGACAATTCTCCTTGTTTCATTGGTTACGTAGTTACCGTTAAACACATTTATTGTCAATGCCACTTCCATACCATCACAGTATCATACATAAAATCATACAATGCGTTTAGCTGAACTTTGAAACTCACTCATTCTGTATTTTAATTACAGAAATGGAGGAATGCATATTTATGTAATTTTAATCATTAGAGGTTATACAAAATCAGTCAGTACAGTAGGAACAGAAGTGTGCCACCAACAAAGCATACTCATAACTTCTTCAGCACAACCACTTCAGGGTACAAATATGTATTTCTATCTCATTTAACTGATAAAATACTAAAGTAAGATTTCAATTTATAAATGCTGCAGTTGTTCTTCCAAGCTAGTATCTTTTTATTCAGTCTTAAATGAATAAGTAGGAATGCCTAGAGTAAGAAGCCAAGAGACCACAACAAATTACTAATACCAGACAGAAGCAAATGTTTAAGAACAAAAAGAAATCGACTAGTAAAGATTTTATATTCGGTGTGTCACTTGGCAGTGGAAAAAGGGAGGAAAGAGACCTCACTATGCCTGAAAAACACAAACCAAACTGGCAGCATTTCACCTTACTGAGACAATCTTTGACGGGACTTATTTCATAAGATGATGATAAAGCAAAATTTTAAAACCAGCTTGAACATCTGTTGTTTTGTAGATAAAGTCATAGGATTTGGGGGTGGACAAGTGAAAGAAGGAAAGAAAGCTTTATTTTTGTCACATATAGCAATCTAAAAAATAGAAGTTGTAAGCTTGAAAAAAAAAATTGGTTTTGACAACTTCCAGATCTCCAAGTACAACATGAAATTTATTTTACAGTGCTACCAAGAGGATTTTCTTGTTCTTTCATCTTACATTTAGTCTTCACAACAGTTTTACTTACACAGCAATGTAATAAAAATATGTAAAACATTATCAGGGACTAAGCTCAATAAATAGTTCGATACTATGAAATATATATGGCCATATTTACAGCCACACATACCTGCCTTCCCATATTCAGTAGCTGCACTGTCATAATCTGGTTTCCACTTTAAGAATCCAGTTTTCAGGCTAAAACACAAGAAATAATTAGTAAAGATTTTGTTTTACTTTCAAGGCACTTCAGATATATTTCAAACTTCAGAATACCCCTGGAAAGGAGCAATTACCTACATGCCAACACTAAAGTGGCATCACTACTGTAAAAATAAATCCCAGCACTGTTAAGAATTGCATAAAGCACTGCAATTATCTCCCATAGTTACAACCCTCACCTTTACATGCCTTCACTATTCCCAGAGAGTCTTCCCAAGTCCATCTTCTCAGCAGTAAGGAGTCAGCAGAAGAAAAATACTTCCTCCTACATCAACATGATATCTCCAGACTTCTAATACAATGACACCTGACTATTTTTTTTTACACATCAGAAAGTTTCCAGCATTCCTCTACAGTATTTTTTTTTTGCTGCTGAGAATTACCAAAGACTTTCCAATGCATACACAAATAAAAGAATTTACTTACCAATACAAAACCCACAAAACCTCATATGTCATTTATATGCCTAAAATAGACCGTGACACTAAAAGGTGCCACACATAGGCATAAATACATAGGGGAAAATGTACACTGGAAAATCAGGTGAGTCATGAGGCAATTTGGAATTCAATATGTTGACTTCCTCACTTCTAAAACAAATTAAAAAATTGCCATAACTTTAGAGTCCACTTGCATACTTGTAGGCCAACACATCATATGCAATACATTCTCTACTTGGGAAAACAGTTGTACATGGATCCTAAGGTGGTCTTATGGCCTTACTTGGATGAAGACCACAGTATGTAACTCAAACACAAGCCTTTATATTGTGCTATTTTTATCACAGAGAGTCTCAAAGGCATCAAGCTGAAATACACAATGCACTCAATCGACACACAATTTGAGGTTTCAGTGCCTTTTATTCCAAGTGCTCCCCAGATAAGCTTAAAATTAATTCTGCTGGAGGGCACTTTCAGCCAAGTAACTTGAGCAGATATGCTGGGGGTTTTTTTGATTTCAAAGTCTTCCCTCTGTGACATTTTATACTTCTGATCCATGATTTCCAGAGGGCCTGTCACTATTCTTACTACAACTATGGCATCCTTAGATTAGTCAGCTCTATTACATCTATACTGTAGTCCATGTAATTGAGACTTACTAGCAAAATGACTAATATTTAGTGTTAAATTACACAGTAACAAACTATCATAGATGTTAAGCTTTCCAAGATAAACGCCAGTACAGGCCTCTGAAGCCACCTAAAAAGCAAGCATCACACACTTCTCACGTGTAGGAAACAAACACACACAACCTCAGCAGAGTCAAGCCCTTTTATCCAACACGGTCTCCATAACTCCTTTCTGCCACTTGTCTATAGTGTTAAGATGTGCCAGGGGAGGTTTAGGATGGACATTTGGAAGAAATTCTTCACGGAAAGGGTTATTAGATATTGGAATGGGCTGCTCAGGGAGGTCACCATCCCCAGAGGTATTTAAGGAAAGACCGGATGTGGCACTCAGTGCCCTGGTGTAATTGACAGAGTGGCGTTTGGTCACAGGTTGGACTTGATCACGTCAAAATCCCTTCCCAACCTAACTGATTCGGTGACTTGTCTTCCTCCCACTAACTTCAGCAGAAGGGCAGAAGTGACTGCCCTCGCCTTGCAGTCAATGGTCGGAGCAAGAGAGGCCACAAGGCCCTAAAGGAAACTGCTCAGGCTCGAGGCCTCTGAGCCGCGCCACCTCACCGACCCCAGTGTTTAGCCTTAGGCCGCTTTACTCTCCCGGTCCGGGGCAGCAGGGCCTCTACAGCACCCAGACCCCGCAGGGAGGGCCCCCTCAGCCAGAGGAGGGCCCGAGCAGCCATGCCCCCCACTCCCTCCCCGCCGGCCCCGCCACCTCCCT
>VYXC01007337.1:8187-32490 GCA_013397175.1 Platysteira castanea | reverse complement strand
CCCGGGTGCCCGCAGTGCTGCGGGGCGGCCCCGGGCGCGGAGCCGGCGGCACGGCCTCTGCGGGCAGGGGTGCCCAGCGCTGGGGGGCCTGCGGGCAGCTCCCGTGCACAGCCCCGTCGTGTGCTAGGCCGACAGAAGGTTTTTTAATAACAGAGTCACACAGAATCCCAGAATCGTTAGGGTTGGAAGGGACCTCGGAGATCATCTGCTGCACCCCTCCTGCCAAGCGGGGTCACCTAGAGTAGTGACACAGGAACGCGTCCAGATGGGTTTAGAATGTCTCCAGAGAGGGAGACTCCTCGACCTCCCTGGGCAGCCTGTTCCAGTGGTCTGCCACCTTCAATGTGAAGAAGTTCTTCCTCATGTTGAGGTGAAACATCCTGCATTTCCTTTTGAGGCCATTGCTCCTCGTCCTTTCACTAAGCACCACTGAAAAGAGCCTGGCACCACACTCTTGGCACCCTCCTTTGAGATATTTATATATGTATTGATGAGATCCCCTCTCAGTCTTCTCCAGACTAACCAGGCCCAGCTCCCACAGCCTCTCCTCAGAAGATGCTCCAGACCCCCAGTCGCCCTCTGCTGGACCCTCTCCAGTAGCTCCTTGTCTTTCTTGTACTGAGGAGCCCAGAACTGGACACAGCTCAGAGCAGGAATGAACAAGACCTATGTTTCCCAGGGTTTTCAAAAGGAGGCCAGTTTTTTAGCAGTAGACAACTCACAGGCCAAAATCTGAGCAGCACAATGTGCCCTGCCTTCGGGAAGCCTCCGGAGGCAGTTCTGCTGAGGCATGATCTTCTGTGTTGGTGAAAAGAAGAGGATGTCTCCAGCCGGGCTGGCACAGAGGTCTGATGCAGAAGGTGTGAGTGGTGGCTGAGCACACCAGAGCTGCTGACACAGGCCACACAGTCATGCGAGATACCCAAATTATACGCTCAGTAATTGAATCAAAAATGCTAAAGCCTCTGTTATTGCTCATATGTCCAGCTTCCTTGACTCGTTAATTTTGTTAATCTGAAACATCCCTGAGTAACAGAAGATCATTCACTGAGCCCAGGAAGGTGTTTATTCTCTGAACTTGGACATCATTATTTTGTTCCAGTAATCTGAATAAGTGAAGTATTTATCAACATAGGAGAGAGAAACCAAAGTGAGAAGCTGGTTGAATGCGCAAAACTTCCCAGAGCAAGTCACTGAAATGATCCTTATGGGTCCCTTCCAACTCAGTATTCTGTGATTCTCTGAAAGTCCATACCGTTTACAGGAATCAGAGCTTTACAAGTTTCTACATCAAACTGGGAAAAGAAGCAATATTTACATGATTTGTTTTACTCTAGGTAGCCATAAAACTCACAAGTCTGAATTGCTTTCCATTCCTTTTCCTTTTCCCACATTCCCTTGATGACATGGACACTTAATTTTCTGACTTGGGTTCTTGCATTGCACTTGAGAGGTTATCATCTATTGCAGATGGTGGAAAATCCCCACTAAATCTTAAATACTATTATTCTGTGTCCTAGATCAAAGTAAGGAAAAAGGTTGTAGAGAGGTTTTCTGCTTTCAAAAGCAGATGAGTGATCATGGGAGTACCAGGAGAATATAGCTAGTCTTGCATAATACACACACAAAAAAGGATTTTGGCAAGGACTCAGTGGTAGCAGGTATAAAGCAGACTAAGCTATGATCGGAAAGATTCCTGTGTCATCATGTCTGTCTTTTCTTTCCCTCGTAATGTCAGCCAGGATAGGTCTGGCCATATGACCATGAGCTTGCTGCAGTGCCTTTCAAATAAACCTGCGTTAGCTGGGAAAATTAAATCCTGGACAGCAGCACTAAATGGCAGAATAACCTCAGACTGTTGTTCTGAAGCACCAAGTTAATGACTTATAGTTTGTGTGTTTGTTTTTGCTAGGACTTCTGGCCTGCTCTGTTCCCTGGGTTGTAAATATCTGTTCACTTTCTAGTGAAACTGCACATGTGCACTGTCTGGTTACACTTTACACTGGAATGACCAGACGAAAGATTTCCAAGACTAGTATTAAATGAAACAGGATATTCTTGGGTAGCTTTTATTTTGTGGGCATGGAACCTCCAGAGATTTTACATCTGGGAAGGATCATATCACAGCATCTGGTGCTTGGCTGTGAATTAGAATTTGGTGTTGAAAAATGACCAGGTACAATGTGAAAAAAAATTTCCAGGGATAGCAGTTGGAGCGTCAAAGATATGAACCCTTTAAATAGCTGCACCAGTAGAAGTCATTGATCATTAGCCAGCTCTCATCTGCCCATCACTACACCTTGCAGAGAGTTTCTGTCTCCTATCTAAGCATTTCTTCGTGTGCACCATGGCAACCAAAGGCATCAAGCTATGAGAAACAAGGCACATAAGATGTTATAACTCGTTTGTCTGAAATAGGTTAAAAAGCACCTGTGTGAGACTTCATGGGGCTAACCTCTGGCCAAAGGCTGGAGGCAAGCAGCTGGAAACAGCACTTTCCACCATTATGGCCAGGTCCCCCACAGCCCTGGCATCAGGGCAGCCTGGGTGTCCTTCAGAGAGCTGTTGTTAGTTATATGAAACTGTCAGTACAACCACAGCTAAAATTTGTTTCTTAATTAACTCTAACGTTTCTATAAATATGTTGTGTTCTTTCAGAAAGTCAGGACTGACAGCAGCAAAATGTACTTTAAATCAGCTGCCGAATCCTATCTGCTACTCCACTGGGTCTGGAAGGTGAATTTAAGTTTTCCTGGACCTGGATTTCTCACCTCCATCTGGTACCCTTTTATGGCAGCAGAACATGGAAAGTTCTGCCGTGTAATTTATTACTGTCTGAAACTGGAGTCATAACCACAATACAGCTCCACCACCATGCTGAGGAAATTATCTGGGAGTAAGGGAGAGGGATCTGCATATTTCTTCTCCCAGGCAGACTGGGCCATCACTAGTGGTCTAATGTTCAATTGGGTCAGACAAGTTTTGGGCCCACAATATACACAAAAATGTGCTCTGTGATCACTCCAACCCAGTGCCAGCACCTCAGTGCTCCAGTACCTTTCCTTTTTTCCTGTCTTCAGCATTAAATCTATATAACTCATTTGTTTTTCAGACATTATTGTCTAAATGGATACGGCAGAAAGCAAACAAATAACTCCAAGGGCAGGAAAATTAATAAAGACTGGTTTCCCTAGATTTGTGTCTCCCTACTGATTGTCTTTAATTAAATACCAGAGGACTGCAGTATGAGCATGCCTTTTATTAAATGTCAGAGAATAAAGAGAGAGACATTATAAATATCCCAATTGGGGTAAGGTGGTAATGTCTAATTGGCTTTCCAGATTCACTGGACATGAGAGAGGAGGAGGGCATTCTAGTAGGATGATCCAGTGTGAATCATTCATAATGCCTTCCACACTTTGTTGAACATACGTAATTTACATGCTCCTGTTGAAGGTTAAGTAAGGTGGCCTGTCCACAAAGGTAAGGCAGGTTGATTTTGTCAATAAGTAGTAGGATGATGCATCTTGATTATCAAGAGCCTTTGAGCCCTACTTACTATCCTTCTAGTCTGCCTTGCTTCCATTTCCCTCAGTCACGACAACCCTCAAATTGTAATTTATTTAAAGTCAAATTAATTTTATACAATAGTTCATGTATGACTCACAAATAAATGTACAGTATTTACAGATGTGAAAAAAACTCTTCTGGAGAAAAGTTGAGTCACCTATTCCTGCTGAGTTTTTGAGAGCCCAAGGCTGGATAAAAGCCTGTAATTGTCACCACACCGCTTCCCACATGTTCCGATGGGAATGTGACCAACTTGGTATTTTTGGCATTTGTCACCTCCTAGACTTGCTCCTTGATACCTCCTTATCGTCTCAGCCCCTGCATCAGAAATGATGATAATTTGCTTTCAATTTGCAATAATAATTTCCAGTCAATACCTGATGGTTGTATGCACCACCAGTGCCTGACCCACTCTTAACAAGTGCTTGTAGAGCTTGTTTTGGTGGTCTCATAGAAGTTGTTACTAATTTTGTATTTTCCACTGGTGGCAATTCCACAGCCCTGGCAACCTGTTCTAATTAAAAGTATCTTCCTTCTACTGGTTACTAGGTCTTGGAAAGATGACCTTTGGTGCAAAAATTTCTCATTCTGAGACTGAGACCTCACTGCAAACCACTTCTGGAATCACCTAGACTCCTTCTGGGTCCCGGTTTTTTACTGTTTTTGGCTAACCTCTTCCTAGGCTGGCTCTGTTCCCTCTGGCAATTTACCAAGCAGTCACACCTGCACAAAGAGGGGGCAGGAATATATGGTGCAGGCATGAATTGCTTAAGTCAATTTAATACCACATCATAAATGTGTAATCATACCTTTGCTTTAGCTTCTCTTTCTGTTGAAGTAACTTGCTTAAGATAGAGCACATACATAATTTAAAAATGTGACACCTTTTCTGCTCCAGCTTTGCAATTCCAGAACCTCTGGAAACTTCTCCCATTTCTCTTCATTCTCCCTTCTTTCTGAATTGTTCTCTACAGAAAACTCTCACATCACACTCTCCTGGTAGAAAGCCAGCTATTCCTCCCACAGAATCCACCCAGTGTTAATGGCTTTTGATGGATCTTTCTTTGCATTGTGGCAGTTTATCCACAAGATGCTCAGTGCCTCATGGAATGACGTGTAGCATTGCTCCCCAAATCAAGAGACATTCATAACTTGACATGAACATGTATTCTTCCATTTTTCACTGAAATACTGTTTGAAATAGATCCCAGAACAGAGGCAGGAAAACATAACAGTTTTCATCAGCTTTGAAAGCATTATTAGATTTTATGCTTTTCTATAGGATGGCCAAATTTTGTAATGACTGGTTCTTCCAGGTGCCAGCTTTTACTCTATACCCATGCACAGGGAAGTGAGATCACTAATACCCAATGAAATCAGTAAGACTGTCCTTTTTCAATGATACCAATAAGCTTTTGTTCGCTTTTTTTGACAGCATAGTTTTGCAAACGTGAAGCAAGATCTGCAGAGAAGGGATAACTTTTTTTGTTGTTGTTTTTAATTGGCTTAACCTTTTTCAACATTGTTTTCCTTAGTCTGCTTTAGAAGAGCATGTGTAGGTCTTCTATACTCCTAGCTAGAACCAGGAATGCAAGCCTCGACAGAAGCTGCTACGCCGTACTCGCTTCATATGAACTACAGATGAGACATAGTACAGAGCAGTTCCACTTGCTAGGTTTTGTTCCACATGGCAGCATGGAGTTAACGAAATCATCTGCTGCATTCCCCAAATGTTTGATTCCTCAGCAAAAAAAGTTTCCTGAGAATAATTGCTTTGGTCATGTATCTGAACATCCTACCTCATGAAGCCATTGATTAGATAACAATATCAAAGCCTATTTCCCCCTGTAGTGGAGTCAGTTCTCCTGCTCTGAATTGTTATTTACATCCTCTATTATCATGCTGCTGCAGTACACATCTACAACAGCCCAAACTATGCACTTACTTGTAAGTCTTAGTTCTAATGACCTCATTATCGAAACTGGTGTGGCAGCCACGTGGGGGTGCAGCTGAAGGCCTCCCAAGGTACTGAACTCAGTTCCATGGGCAGCTCAGTGACTGAGAAGTGAAGTTCTATTGTTCTCCGTGTAAACATCAGAAGTAAAGAAAATAAACCTTCCGGTTCGTGTAGTACTGTTAAAGCTGGTGATTCTTACTCTCAAACATAGTAGTGAGATAGTTTTTAAAATGTTAAAGGAGAATTTGATAACAGGATTCCATGTGATTGAGTGGCCTGAAGACTCCTTACCCCTTCAGGATAGGGGTAGGTCTTGGTCTCTAGATAAAGGTAGCAAAAATCTCCTTTAGAGTTTTTCATCTGTGGAGTGGAGAAAATCTCCTTCAAGTCACTATAGTGACTGAAATTTCTATTCTGTAATAAAAAAATCAAACACCTCTAGCACCTCTGTGTGAATGTGTGCTATTCAAAGCTGAAAGAAGAGTTCAGTGGGCTGCTTCATACCGATACACTCTGATGTGCAGTTTTGGGTTCACTGATCATTATGAACCTTTGAAAATTTGTTTAGATGGGTTGAACAAGACATTCACAAAGTGCATTCCTACTAGTCTAAACCGTAGCCTGTTGTCTCCATTTAAAGCTTTTTATTCAATTCCTTCCAGAAAAAATTTATATAGACTTTATATTTAAAGTCTGTAAAAATCTAGGCAAGCATTAGATGTTTCATGTCATTCTCCCACCAGATCTTAGACTTCTCTTCCAGTAGGCCTGTAGTAGTTAAAAGTGACTTTATTGTATAAACAGCCCTTTTAAGTTAATGACAAACATTTAGAAGAGAGTGAATGTCTTGGTTCATTCAGAATAGTTAGCTGTGGCCCATTCATGAATCTCCCTTGAAATATAGAAATAAATATTGAAATAAACTTTAGCAAAGTTTATTTAACTTTAGCAACATTATTTTCTTTTCTATAGTCCTTTCTAAGTCATATGCATTTTTCCATACTTAACTAAAGCTTTGGATTTCACCTTAATCCTGTAAACTAGAATATTCTAAATTCATTCAGTTCAAATAATCCACCATCTCTTTTGTGTGACTTACTTTGATAAAAATTCTGACTTTGTTTTTGGCTCCAGAGTAGACCTTTAATTACTGTGGTGCATGTAGGACAGAACTCAGAGCTGTTTTTCTCATGAAAACAAAATGTTTACTATTTTGTGAAAGTAATTTTTAATATCCTATCCTTGGGCTATCCACAGATACATAATTAAACTGTTTCTCATATGCTAAAATCATGTGAGCATAGAGAATTCTCTTAAATGTAATTGCCATTAATGTCATATCCTCTGAAAACACTAGTGGGAAAATTTCAATCTGGGTAAATCAAAACCTCCTTGTAAAATTCATATTCTTTGTTTACGCTTAATGTGGGAAATGAATTTATGAAAATGGGGGTAGGTATCTACTTTTATTTTGAAGAATTACAGGGTAAATCAACTACAAAGTCTTTCTTCTCAGCTGCAAAATGTATTTTCTTGTCTCTAAATCTGCTTAACAAAGAGCAATTACTGAACTTTCAGATCTGCTTCCCCTTCACAGATAATCAGTGAAGACTACAGATGGACCTACAGAGGAGGAAAGGTAACTCAAGGTAGCCCTTCCCTACAGTTCTGCATGCCAGATCTTCCTTGTGATGGATTTTATGTCTTTCAGTATTGCAGAGCAGTGTCATGCCCAGCTTCTGTGCGTTGGCTTTCTACCTCCTAGATTTTTTACACTGTTCCCTCTTTCTTTTCCCCATTGTCTCATCTAGTTTCTGGGTTGGATTTTGCTCTTTTGCCTGGTAGCATCTTTCTTCTCCTTTTTTCTTTTAAGTCCTGCTTCTAGCAAATGTGGCCTGTGATAGTACCATTAGACTAAAATACATATATTATTACAGATGGAAAGGCTGCAGAAGAGAAACAGAAGCACACGTATGCATGGACCATGTAATCTTTTCCACACAGTTGGATAAGAGGCTACAGCAATAACAGGAGAGAAAACTACTTTAAGTGCAGCTCCTCATTTCATGTGGCTTGTAGACTAAGGTTACAAGAGGGATACCACCTATTCCCATGTCATTTGGAGAAATGTCTGTATGATTCAAAATTATACAGAAAAACTAGTGAAGAGTTATAGAATCACAGAACCACTTAATTTAGAAGCAGTCTCTGTAGGTGGTTCAGTGTATTTCCCGTGCTCGACGCATGATCAACTAAAACAGGCTACTACAAGGCCATCTCCAGTCAGGTTTTGAATATCTCAGTACAGAAGGGTTGCAGGAATGAATCATGAAAACATTCTGCCCTGCCAAGAAGGACTGGTGCTGGTGGATGAGAGGCTGTACATGAGTCAGCAATGTGCATTTGCAGCCCAGGAATTCAACTGTGTCCTGGGCTGCAGCACAAGCAGCATGGCCAGAAGGGTGAGGGAGGGGATTCTGCTCCTCTGCTCAGCTCTGGTGAGACCCCACCTGCAGTGCTGCATCCAGCTCTGGGGACCCCAGCACAGGAAGGACATGGACCTGTTGGAGCAGAGGCTACCAAGATGACTAGAGGGATGGAGCACCTCAGGAAAGGTTTAGAGAATTGAGTTGGTCAGCCTAGAGAAGAGAACGCTTTAGAGTGACTTAATTGTGGCTTTCTAGTACCTGAAGGGAGCCTGCAGGAAAGACGGGGAGGGACTTTTTATAAGGATGTGCAGCGACAGGACAAGGGGGAATGGATTCAAACTGAAAGATATTAGGTTTACATTAGAGATTAGGAAGAGATTTTTCACTCTGAGGGTGGTGAGGCACTGGAACAGGTTGCCCAGAGAAGCTGTGGCTGCCCCATCCCTGGAAGTGTTCAAGGCCAGGTTGTGTGGGGGTCTAAGCAACCTGGTCTGGTGAAAAGTGTCTCTGCCCATGATCTTTAAGGTCTTTTCCAACACCAACCATTCCATGATTCCATGATAAAAATCATAAGCAATACTTATAATAACAATTAAATTACTGATATTTATAATGCCTACCACTGAAGAATGGTGTAACTAAGACACAGCTAGTGACAGATTCTCACTTGTCACCTTTTGGAGCTTGGTACAGTATTTGGCAAGTGGAATTCAACAGTCCATGTTGTGTAAATGTGAGAGGACAGGAGCTTGGCATTCCCTTCTGGATCTCAGTCTTGTTGATGTTAGGTCAGTAAATTGTCTCTCAGATGTACTGGCTGTTGTAGTGAAACCTAGCAAACACAGGAGGGCTCTATGTGAACACGTATTAAGAAATGTTTAGGTTGGTGCCAGACAGGAGTGGTATGTTCTGGTGTTACATAACCTTAAGTTAATTTGCAATGCAGTTTAAAGAAGCAGAAGATTTTGCTATGAAATTACCATCTTGTTTTGGGTATGTATGGGTTTATATGTAAGCATTGTCTCTGTGCTGGAGCATGAAAATATAAAAATAAATCCTATAAACCCCAGCTGAAGGGGACTGTTATGAAACAAATGAAGTAAAATTCCTGATTTTGACATTTCTGCTAAATGTTTCTGTCCTTTATGAAACAGATTTAGGTTTAGCTGTCATAGATATATTTCAGTATATCACAGACTGGCTTCTGACAGGAAAGAATGGTCTCTTTCCTTGATTTTACATTACAAATCCTAATTTTTCCATATTGCTACCATGGAAACAAATGGGGAGTAAAGGCAGTAAACAGAACAAAAAGCCACTATTGCATAATGGGGTTTGGTCATTCCTCTGCAGAGACAAACAGGCTTTCACAACAGGGCTCTGCTGCAGCACAGCCCTGTCACTCCAAGTCCCTCGAGGCAGGGACTGGGGCTGCCTGTGCTGGTGTGCAGCTCATGGCAAACTGCTCGTGGCGAGGCCTCTGGCTCTTTTGGAGGAGTGGGACTACTGTGCAGCCCTTCAGCATCAGCTGTATCGCATGTGGATGTGTCTCACATCAGGCAGCGCCCTTAGAGAGGGCGGGTATCTCCTCTCTGTCTGGCGTCCCTTGGTGTCCCCTTTCACAGGACAATTCTGGGAAAACAAATAGAGGGTAAATAAAATCTGACAATAATGTGGCAGCCCCTGCAAGAAGAAGGACCTCTCCAATTCAGAGAACAGTGTGGGTGATGATTACCAATGACAGTAATAACAAGGAAAGGAAAGCCACAGATTCCTTGTCTGTCTGTGGATGCCTACCTGTGAAGGAATGTTGCATTCCTGGGGCCAGGGTGCTGCTCTGGACTTTCCACGGGAGGTGTCATAGGCTTGTTCCCTCCCCTCATCCATGACTGTCTACATAAGGTAAGGAGCTGTGTTCCCACATTTATTACCATCAAAAGAAAAACACTGTATGTGAAGAAGAAGGGCACTAAATTGGATTTTTCCTGCTCAAATTTGAGCATCGCTGGAGATCCCATGGTAGGAGTGTTTTTTTGTTAGGCAGCTCCTGAACCCAGTTGTAGCGCAGCTACCTTACAGGTGCACCATCTCATTTGTTGTTCAACAGAGACCTCTAGAGAGTAATGTAGATGTTAAAATTCAGATTATGTAAATTCAAGCTGCTAGGAATAATGAAGATGGCCTATTAACAGAAACCTCAAGATCAAACTGCCTGGAAGAATCCACAAAAAGGACAAGTTCATTACCAAATCAGAAATCAAAGGTAAAGTTACTCCAGTAGGATGAAGAACTGTACAAGACTCTTGGATTAATCCTTTAGGACTTAATTATCTCGGTTCAGCTGTACACTAAAATTGCACGTGAGTGCCTCCGGTAAGCAATACCAGTTGTCAAGCCCATCACATTCCCATTATAATGCTAGTTGACTTTAGTGTTGAAATCTGTCATGTTAAGACCACCTCCAGCAGGCTGGTGGTTAAAGTTAGATTTTATTATAACTGGGAGTTTTGCTTTTTTCTTTTCCAGGACTTTCCTTTTGCCAACAAGTATAAACCTACACTGACACAGCAAATGATGTATTCATTTATAAACCCTTTGGAAAGGAAAGTACATTACAAAGGATTTCTGGAATGCAATTTTTAACCCAGATAATAATTTCATAATCTATTTTTCCTTCTGAAAAAATTATTTTTATTTAGTAGCTATTGTTAGTTGCCACTAGTAATCTTAAGTATCTTTTTTTCTTTTCCCTTCAGTGATAAAAGAGTACAGAATTTATTTCTAAAGGGACATGTAACAGTTCTTCTAGGGATCAGTGCTACAAAGTACACTTAATCAGCATGAAGAGATTAATTTCTTACGTTATAGACATGCTGTTCTTGACAAGTGGGTTATCATTTCTTTACAGCAGACAGTGTTACAAAAATAATTCAAGGCGCACTTACACATGTACAAACAGAGTAGCCAGGCAATGATGGATCTTCAGTCACTGACCCAAGCTTTGAAATTGGAATTTCTGAAAATACTGTTGCTCACTGAATGTGTAGATTTGTCTCATTACAAAAACAGGTCACAACCTGCAAACTTCTGACCTAAATTTGGATGAAAATATCCTCCTACATCAGCAAAGTTTGAATCAACGTTGTTAGTTAAGTCTTAAGTCGTCATACGTTCTTTCATTAGGATTACCAGGAAAAATGTTGGCTCGATACCAGGTTTTCCCTCAGATGTTTGTTGCAAGGTCTGCTGAAGTATTCCAGACTGACTGCTGTACCTACATAATGGAAAAGACCATATATTTTCTTCATGTGACTGCCCAGGAAGACAGGAAGAAAATGAGTGTTACTGCAGTACAGCTGTGGGTTTGTTAAGCAAATCTGGCCCCCAGACACATTTATGTGGCAGATCCCCTGATCACTGCTTCCATTTAGATGAACCACAAATATCTTGGCATTCTAATCTCTCCACAGCATATTAATCTCAGTTTGGGAAAAAAAGAGACAAACAGTGAAAACAATGTAGGAATGATTGCCTTCTTCCATTCCATCATTTGCTCTGTTCCTCCACAGAGGAAGAGGAAGGGAAGTAGTAACACATTCATGGTGTAACACAGACAGAAAATCTCTTTAACTAAAAGTTTTTAAAGGATAGTCACCTTGTATCATGAATTTTCTGCCGCTACTAGATTCTGCTCACTTCAGCTATCCTGTGGGGATAGGAATCAGAGAATAATCTTTTATCAGGTAGTGGGAAAAATAATGCAGGTTTATCAGAGAAAGTCTAGGTAGGCAGCAGAAGCCATTACAAATGACAGAACTATTTTTGAGAGGGAACATTCTTAAGGAGAAAAATAAAAGAAAGACTATACTAGTAAAGGCTTGATCAGACGATATACAGGCGCCACAGGTACTGTCCAAGATATTAAAGACTTCTCTGCCTCTAGCAGATCAAGCAGCCATTTATACTGGTTCTACAACCTTCCGTTAGGTTACTGTGCTTCTCTGCCTTCACAGACAGAAATCATACATCCATCTGAAAATTTTTCATCTGCCATTATTATACATCCCTATTTCTTTCAAGTAGTAGCAGTAAAGCAGTTCTTCAGTTACCCTCCCATTGTCCATGTTTGGTGGGAGCAATCGACACTACAGTATGTTAAATCAGTTGCACTTGAGACCCAGTCAGTGAGCTGTTTTTATTTTTATCTGAAACCCCTCCCTTGATATGCTTTATAATAAAGCAAGCAGGAAAAAATCTCACAGCTTTTGCATTATAATTTCTCTTTGAGGCTTTTATCTTTTTAGTGATTTTTTAATGTTACACTGTAACTCAGAGACTGATTGGATTTTTCTTACAAAATAAAATAAAGGATTGCTTGCTTTGAAGTCTGTCATGGTTAACAAATCTGAAGCTATGGATTATCAGAAGCTAAGCAGGGTCACACCTAGTTAGACAATAGAACCATCTCTTACAGTCTTCTGCTCGTCAAGGGTAGCCAAAATACCTAGAAAATTATGTAGCAAGGCAATCATGTATGATGCTTCCACTTGTATTCTCCTGTCTTCCAAACACTTTTATTTTGGAGACTTTCTAAGCAGAATTTACCCTTTATATTTCATAAGCCTTGGTTGGTTTTTCTTGCATGAGTTTGTCCAGTCTTCCTTCACACCCATTTAAAATTTCAGCTTCTACAGTATCTTCTGAAGAGGTGTTCCACAGTGCGTCTACCTGGTGTAATAACAATTACCTTCTTTGATTTATTTTGAACCTGGAATTTTAGTAGCTTTATTTGATTCCCCTGGAAGAAACATTGAACAGCATCCCCCTTTCTCTGCCTGTGACAGCTGGGGGATTTTATGGACCCATTAGTTTCCTGTTAGAAAGTCCTGAGAGTAGGGTAAGTGAGACATACTTAGACTTGGCAATGCTTGAATGTGTTATCATGACAGTACCTGGTGGAGTCAGTATACATGCTGGAAGCCAAATTCTAGCTGAACTAACTGATAGATATGTTTCTCAGGAAAGATACTGATACAGAGATACTTAGCGTAGATAATGAAAAGAGTTCACTCTTAGCAGCCTTTCAATCTTCAAAGACAACCTTCATATACAGTTTATCCCTTGTAGCTGTGAACAGATTGAATCACATATTCCGCTCTCTCCAGATGTGAAATTACTTTTATGCCAAAATGGGGTTTATACACTCCTTAAATCTTCTTATACAAGCCTTAAGTACACATATTTTAAGGACTTGGTTTAAGCGATGTGCTCGCATTTTGCTCCCTATTACAGAATTTTGAAATTCAAGCACTGTAGGTAGGTTTAAGTCATATTAGGGTTTCATACTGGGATAGCAGCTCATTCCGGTTTCTTACACGAATATCCCTCCTGTACACGTTAGAAGCAGACATCAAGATCCTGTGTTCCTCGGATGTGCCTGGCTGTATGTATGCATACAACTGTTGTGCCCTTCTGTGAGGGACTAGGTGCAAGTGTGTTCAATGCACAATGAACTGCTTTCCTTACAGGCATCTGCCCAGTGCTAATCTGTTAAACGTCAGAGACTTTTGGAAGGTACAGATATTTGCCTTTAATTTTTGAGGACATTGCCAGCTCTGCCATCTTTCAGAAGAACTGTACAATAAGATAAGAAAAATGAAAATGAAAAGGAATCAGTCTTTTAAACCTGTCTTCTATATGAGGAAAGTCACTTAAGGGCAAGCATGTTTCTCTGCTGCCTCACAACAGTTTTCTCTTCTCAGCCCTTATCACCTCCAGTCTATCAACACAGTAAGCCCAAATCTCTGCCTAGGTGCTGGTGCTCTGTCCTGTGCAGCTGCAGCTTGGCTGGACTCTTCATTCAGCACTACTTTGAATGTCAGCTGACTGCCCTTACAATGCTGTGTTTGACAGGCAAACACTGACCAGTGAAGAAGAAAATGCAAGCAACGAGAAAGACACTTTTCCCAGAGCTGTGCCACTAAGATCTGAAATTCTTCCAGAGGCGACACGCAAAGAAAATTGCTTTCTATCTGTTAAAAAATGCTTTCAGCAGCCTTCTTTGAAAAGGAAGTCTGCCTAGTAAGCAAAAAGGGAAATGAGATATAGGATCAGAGTATGACAGACTGCCATATATATTTTTCTCTGGCCTTTAACATGCATCTGGAAGGATAATGTCAGAATTATTTGTTGTAAATAACAACTGGGAATTCAGTTGGTGGAAATGAGATCAGCCTTCATTTTTAAACTAAGAAAACTTTATAGGAGCTTAAATTTGAATGTTAAAAAATAAAACTTCAAGGCTTGTTAAGCTGATTAAAAAGCACTGCAAGAGAGTGCTGTTATCATTATGGTAGAAAAAGCCCATTCCCCTTGATTTACCAGGGTCTGTTCTTTGGGGCTTATGTGAACAAGTAGAACAGGGTTCTTCCCCTCTTTTTCGCCTTATATAACTCGTAGTTTCAATATACAAACTGTACTTGTGCCTAGCCAAACAAAACCATTCAGCCGCATCCCCAGCCCAGTTCATGCATTGCTCTGTATTTAGGAGGGCAGGTTTCTAATGCCTGACTTCTGTGTAGATTCTGGGTCATCCCTCCAAGGTCTTTGTTGGAACATCTTTCTGTTTTCCATTAATCTCAGAGCCTGCTTACAAACTTATGTCACACAAATAAGACTGATCAAAGACTTCAACCAAGGGAACAGTCCCTAGGTGACTTTGGACCAAAGTGGTAAAGATCAAGCTGTTTCAGCTTGCAGGATTATTTGTGAGCTATGTGAAGTTCATAGCTTGTCTTAAGGTTATGCATCCTAAGGAAAATTTTCCATCAAAAGAAAAAAAGAAAAGGACACAGCCTCCCTGGACACTTCTACTAAACAGGGGCCAAGAATTTAATGGGCCTGGGGACAAATTATCCTCTCATTTCTGAATGTTCTCTTGTAATCCATACTAATGAGGCACATTGGTGGGACAGTAGCAAGACACTGTCTCATATTATAGTCTGCTCACTTTTCTCCAGCCTCCAGATTTTTAGCTTTCTGTGAATTTATATGGTTTCAGTCCCATGATACCTAGGAGCAGTTGTTAGTTGATTTATTCTCACTATAGCCTTCTCACTTTCTAAATTTTACTGAGAGTGAAGGGAGATGTTTACAAGGTTTGCCAAATTTCTCCTGGGAAGTCCACAGCAGGGAAAGAACTTGGCTCTGGTGTCTTAACCGAACAAGATTCTTACTCTGGAGTTCCTTTCAAACACTTTGTTCAATTAAAACAAGGAAGGGAGGGAGGAAGGAGAAAATGTGTGTACAAGTTACTAATTTGGAAATTAGTTACCTTCCTCAAGAAGCAATTTGTCAGCTCTGCACAGCTTCTGCTGGTAACTCAACAGAAGTGCAGCAGTACTCTGGTGCTGTTAAGCTGGAACTGTGCATCCTAATTAGGTTGCAAATCACCAGAATAGTATCATATGAGCTGGGCTGGGACGGATGCCTGCTGTACTCGAGGTACAAAAGGTTAAAATGGGAAAGGTGGAGCTGGTTGTAGAAGTGAATCTTCTGATTTCTTTGTAGGGGACAACTCTATGGTAACGTTGAAAACATGCACATATAGATCCAAAATACAGAATTGCAAGCGACAGGTAAAAGGTAATTAAAAAAATATATTACGGTGACATGTACTAAGTTGCAGATACTAAATACATGATGTGTTGGGACTTGCTCTAGAATTGGAATTAACAGTCGTGAAGGCTGGAAAAGGGAAAGAACTAAATAAATGCTGCTTTTATTGCAGAATAAGATCATAAATACAGGATGACCCCTGTTTATTTTAGGGTTTTGAAAAAATTTGATCCTGAATATAGGATGACTCTTACCCTGTACCTTTGTTCTCTCTCTGTATTCTGGCATCCTCACCCCTTCCAAAAAAACACACACACACACACATTGTCAAAATGGCTGTGAAGAGCCCTTCTGCACAGGCTCATTACTCCAAGCCTCTGCTTCCTGCAGCTTCAGTCATCAATGTCTTGTTCTCAGCTGTACATCCATGAAGCAGGACCAGAGGCCTTGATGATGGATGAATTTCTGCACAGCAGAACAGGTGAAGGATGGCAAACATTGTGCAGATATGGCACAAGCTACCACAAACCCACTTTTGGTTTTTGGTTTGTGTAACTGCTCTGGTGTAGGACCTCTCCCTGTGGAACCTGTATGCAGGGAGGTGGCCCTTGCTGGTAAACTAACCCCTGTTTTCTTGGCTCTGTGGAAAACAGGATCCTCTGTTGGTGGAAAAATAAAAGTTCCCTTTTCTAGAGCTTTTGTCCAGCAAGTGAGCTCTGACAGCCTTCCTGTATTTTATTAACACTGTAGATGGTATTCACTGAACAGGATATGTACTTGCTGAAATATTTTCTCCTGAAAGGTTTATTGTTCTCTGATATTTTCTTTCTGTTGGGTCACCAGAAGTTTATTCCTATATACTCTTTCATTAGGGTACTAGGGCTTTTTAAAATTTTGTTTGGGTTTTTAGGGTTAAGGGGTTTTTAAAGTCTCATGATTTAACTGGAAGCTGTCAGGACAATAATATAGTTCTTGGGAGTTGAAGGATAATGCTTTAAAATGAAAAAGGTGACCAGAATAAACAAAGAGAGAAATTAAGTTACTAAAGTGGCTATCAGTGTCAACATTTCAACTGACTGAGGAAAGACACTGTCAGAGAAATACATTAAAAAAACACAAACCAAAGACAGGATTTTCACAGGGAACTACAGTCTTTTCCACTGCAGATCTTAGCCATTGTTTTATATTAGTTGTGCATTATTTTTTTTTAGTTCATGGAAGATATTTTGTCCCTTCCACTGCATTCCCAGTTGAGAACATCAATGTCATGGTTTAACCCCAGCCGGTGGGGAGAAGAAAAGATAAATCTCATGGGTTGAGATAAGACCAGTTTAACAATTCAAACAAAATAAATAATAATAATTGTTAGGGGAGAAAGAGAGGGGAATAAAATCCAAGCAAAACAAGTGATGCACAATACAGCTGGTCACCACCTGCTCGCTGATACCCAGCCTGTCCCCGAGCAGTGATCAGCAGCCCCCAGCCAACTTCCCCCAGTTTATACACTAAGGAGGACATTCTATGGTATAGAATATTCCTTTGGCCAGTTTGGTTCCCCCCAGCTTCTTGTGCACCTGCTTCACTGGCAGAGCATGAGACACTGAAAAGACCTTGATTTAGGGTAAGCACTTCTTAACAGCAACCAGAACATCAGTGTGTTATCAACATTATTCTCATATTAAATCCAAAACACAGCACTGTACCAACTACTAGGAAGAAAATTAACACTATGCCAGCTGAAACCAGTGCAGTCAGTAATTTAAAGTGTCATGCTATCATACAATCATGTGGTTCAAAAGCATTATAAGAAATTTTATCCCTTGGATGCATTGGTTTGATTTTTTTCAAAATGTGTTCAGTAGCTTGGACTCCATATGTAGTAAGGTCTGAGCATAACCCTGCAATGTGTAGTGCTGAATGCAAAACTAGACCTGTGATCAGCAGATTGCCACGTTCAAACAGTTGTTTTTCCAGCACAGTGGTCAGTAGGTGAAAAAGAACATCAATCAGAAACCCACAGTCGAGTCAGACAGACATCCTGGTCAAACAGAATTTCCCAATTTGACTGACAGAAAGAACAAACCACAGGAAGCTTCTATCACCAGGCTGCGGGTATTTCCAGGGCACAGACTGTAGTTTTATGGGTCTGCTGTAGAGGTGCCTGCTACACTGAGTTTCTAGATGTTACCATAACACAGATAATAACATTTAACACCAAGAGTAAAGGCAGAGGCAGGAGCTGGACTTGAATCACCTGATCTGCAGCCCCAGAATTTCTTTGCTGGTTTATTATGCTGTATCTCTTCACATCAGCTGGATGTGCTGGTATTTTTCTTGGAGGATAGAGACTGACAATAGCTAACAAGGAGAGCCAGGAGGTAACATTCTGATATCTTATTTGTTGGCCAAACTCCCTTTAGACTGTTTTATTTTATTAATGCTCTTTCTTCCTTTTATTGTCTTTTTCAGTAGAGCGTTATAAATTCTGGCCATTTTTCTTTGAACTGATTCCTAATCCACGTTTCTTGTTTAGGAAAATCAAGAGTATTTGAAGGTAAAGTTAGCGTTTTCCTAATATTTCCGTTGCTTTGTTGTTGTTACTGCTCTGATGTGGGAAGATCTATTGGCCACAGCCATAACTCCCTCTTTACACACAGCTGGCAAATGAAAACAATATCAGAACATCTCCATGACACACAAGGCTTTTATACAGTGATGTTTCAGACTTTACTGCAGTTTCCTTTGGAAATGCTTAAAACAACTACATCTGTTTCCTTTCATTGGGATTTTGTGTTCTTTTAGCCAAAAGGAGGGGATAAAACTCATTAATTCCGAACAATAATTGCAATGTCCTATGTAAATATTTTTTAGACTGCGGGGTTGTTGTTTTTTTTCTTTCCACTAAAAATATAAAATAGCTTGTCTGTTCAATGTAATGAGAGTTCCTGGCTACTTCTGCATTGAAATGTTATGCACGAATACTTGAACTAGATTTAAACAGTCTGGCTCGGTTGTTGGTATCAAGCTAACAGTGACTACACAGAAAGCAGTACAGAGCCATTCTCCTAACAGCAGGAGAGGGCATGGTGTGGGTTTAATTTACCATGTTTCTGAAGTGCATTTGGCATCCTACAGTGCCTGCCAGCCTCTCATAGCTAGACTGTTACCAGTCTGAGGACATCCTTCCTGAAAATGCTGTACAGACCCACCTCCTACAGCAGATGCTGTAGCTACGTCTCAAGCTAGGCTCAGAGAGTGCCTGGCAACCTTCTGTGGCACGACACAGAAAATATTCTGAATGTGGGCATAAGCCAAGTACAGCTTTTTGAAGGAAACCTACATTTTGATAATAGTACAGAGGGGTAAAATTTATTCTGCAAGCTACAACATCTAATCCAAACAAAAAAAATCGGTGTCATCTCTTCCCTTACCTTAGGACCGGGTCTGTTTCTGAATTCATTTGTGCTTCTCAGACCAGTGCTCTTCTAACAGATATATACAGCTGTTGTCTAGTGCTCCCTGCTTAAGAAATTATTTGTTATTCATTTCCCTCTAAATCCCTATTAATCCAGGCCAAGATAAAGTGAAAATTAAAGTGCTTATAACATTTTGAGTAGATGATAAATTGAAAAATATTTATAAATAAAAGCTTAAGAGAGAAGGAAACAAACTCACGCAGATGAGGCAGCCTCTCAGGCATCAGGTCTGCTCACCAAGAGCTTGTCACCTGCTCAAATGCCTGCTTCCTTGATCTTGGCAATCCTGACCAGAATGACACTAGCTATCTAGTCTGTGACATTCCTGCTGTGCTGTGTTGCTCTCTGCTATCCTCTGTTACTGGAATTACTGCAGATATTTTTGGTTAATTCTTCCTTGGGCTCAGACTTCTGAAGTCCAGTTTCTTCTCTGAGCTACCTGGAAAATTCCCATAAGGAAGTGTGATCCTCCATCTTCATGTGTCCCTTCTGCAGCTTCCCATAGTAGTTGTTTTCTAATTTACAGCATACATGCTTTGGGATGGCTCACGCTAGGTGCACTCTAGTGTGTTCTGTAGTGTGCTGGAAGAAAAGGCACAGGATCGTGGTCACAAGAGGAGAACAACAGAGTCCTTGGAACTTCAGCTCTCTCAGCATTTCCTTACCTTAATTCCTGTTAGAGCTTAAGATGGCAGGGAAGTCTCTGCTTCCACAGGATACACATCTGAGTACACACAGAAGAGGAAACAGTATTGGGGCAGAGTATAATAGCTTTGTACTCAGCCCTCAATAGTCACGATACCTGGAGACTTAGCTCCTGTTCAGATTAACATTCCCTAATCATCCACTGTGTTATTTAATAGCTGTTTCCTCCAGTCTTGAGGGGAACTGGATCTCTTGGCAAAGGTACAAGGAAGAAATATTTGCACTCAAGTTCTGCAGCTCAGTCACCTTGAGGCACTTGGAGCCATCAGCTTCCACCCAAGCTAACACAGCTACTGAAGGCTACAAAATTTGGTGCCTTCATGTCCTCTTTAACCTATCACTTAGCTTCACCTACAGCAATAAGAGCTGTTGATTGAAAAATACTGTCTCAAACCACACATTTGATTTTGGAGTATAAACTGAGAGACTTTTAATATGGACACAAGAGACAAAATGCACAGGGTGATTAAAACATGGGCAAGGAGTGGACTTTCTTCATAGGAAAAATACAGGGGTTTTTCTGAGCCATTGGGGTTGGGAATAGCATAACACTGTCATGTGTGAAGAGGTAGTACATCTGTGCTTGAAATACTGCGGTAGATAACAGAGAAGACATGACATTACAAAGATTTCCTGAAGCAATGAGACCCAGGGTGAGTCTCAGAGTAATTCCAATCTGTGATATTAGGCCTGAGACTAAGTTATTTTACTGGATATGAACAGCAGTTAAAAAAAAAAATCCATTTATTGCTTAACTAGTCTGGTTTTTTCATCTTAGCATTCTTATCCTTTATCATTTTATGTCCCTCACTCTTTCACAATTTAGCACTGCACACACCCCCTTTTTCACTGCAGAGGTTGTGCAGATGCATCCCAGGGACTGGGTAAAACAACCACAGAAAACAGATGTGCAGTCATTGCTGTGTACCTGAAATGAAAACTGAGCTTATTGGGAATGATTGACATCAATAGAAATAGGCCATTTTGGCATTTACTTCTTTCTAGTATTAAACAAGATTAAAAAGTGAAGAGCTAGATATGGCTTACTGTATGCAGAGAGGGGGAGAAAGAAGAATATAACATTACTGCTAGTACCATATGGTAAAAATAATTCCTTAAGATGGTCCATTTGCTTTCAATTTAACAGTTAATAAAATACTTTTGTTTGATTTTCCCCATTTAGATCTGTAGTAGTTTAGATCCACATATGTGAGGAAACTTCCTTTCTATTATCTTTCAAAAATAGTGTCTTCAAATATTTCTCTTCCCACTTTCCTAAGTTGGTATTTTTAGATATTTTGAATTTTCTCCCTTCATCTCTAACTCTGACACTGAGACAGACAGCTGTACTGTACCAAGAAGTATGAATGAGTCAATGCTGTTCACTCTTCACATGAAGTTATTCAAGGTGTCAGATGTCTGTGATTGATAATCTTGTCAAGGATCGGCCCTCTCTTTATAAATCTAACATGAAGTCTTACCATAGCTTCAAGGTTCAGGTGCAAAAAGAAGCAGTAATTTAAGACTTGTAAGTTGTTACTTTTAAGCTTAAAGGTCCATTGCCGAGAGTCTTATATCCAAAGATGACCTTCTTTAAGATTGCTATAATCTGCTTTGGAATGTTTCTTGGATATATTCATAAAACTTACTATAGCACAAAGATATTGAAAATTCACCAGTTCCAGTATTGATGTAGAAATCTACAATAATTTGGCTCTGATTATGTTGCAGTATATGGAGATCTTTACGAAGAATTCTTTCATCTGAAGTGTTGCACAGGGCCTCTCCTCTGTCTGGGAGCACATTGTTAAAGGCAGGCTACCAGAATCAATAGAATAAGGTTGCTACTGTATTTGGAGACGCAGCTGAAGAGCTTCTTTTCCTCAAGCTTTGCTGAATATAGTAAGCATAAAAATACAGTAGACAGGAATAGACAGCTTATGCTCTGTAGCACCTGGAGAAAGCTTAGTTTGTAGGAAAAAAACACATTCCAGATCCTAGAAACTCCAACTGACTCTTGGAGGTATGAGAAGCTGTCAGGGCAAAAGTGCTATAGTAACTGGGAATTTCAGTCACCCTACTGCAGATGAAGTAAACATATCAAAACAAGAGGAGGCTGATTTAAATTATAAATAATGAAAAATAGTAGCAATTTGAAAAAAAAAAATAATGACAGATCCAAAGGAGTGAGGCTGCTCTTGGATTAGGCCTGATGAGTGAGCAGGAGCTGGTTCAGAACATGTTAATTCAGAAACATTCTGAAATGTAGAGCCTTGGCACTGAATCTCAGAAAAGCCAGTGAAAGATAAGGCAAAGCTAATCAGGTGGAGTAACTAACAAGGTAAGTTAACACTTGGGAGAATGAGGGCAAGAAGGGTTCGGGGCAGTATGCTAGAAGACTAAATATTTTCTACCAGTTAAAAATTTTCAGTCAGTAAACAAAGAAACCAATGCAGCTAAAAAACCAACAACAACAAAAGCTTTCAGGTGTGATATTGCATTCTTCAGAACTGGGGGTTATTTTTAAGAGGAAAATAGAAGAAATTATAAACATTGGTAAGGTAAACATAAAGGAAAGCCAATAGGAAGTGCGCAATTTACCAAAGGTATTAAAAAACTAATAATAGAAACTTTTCAAACATCAAAAGCAGGACATGTGCCAGAGAATCGGTGAGCCTGAAAAATGATGCGTGTATAAAACCTAATGTTGATGCCAAGGCTTCACTGTTTGCTGCAGAGAAGTTTATGGAGTTTCCCATATGGGGACTGTCCTTTACAGAGAAAGAGTCTGAAGATTTATCTCAAACTGAAGTGTTGATACAAGGACTTTTGTGCCTAGACAGAAATGCAAGCCCCACCATAACTGTTAATCAGGACCATGTGGTATTTACCTAAGTGGTCCAGAGGAGCTCACTGTGAAGGCTCTGGATGAGCTGTGGTGCATGATATATTGCTTAAATCAGCCCAAGCACGAGAGAAATACAAGGTGATAAATATGATGGCAAATCTAAAAAGAACAGAATTAGTGCACATATGGATAAATACTATGTGTCTAGGAAAGACTTGAAGAGGAGAGTAAAGCCTTCTAGATGAAAAGTAATATCTTTTAAATCTATTTCAATTCTTTGATCCAGTCACTGAACTTGTAAGTAGCATCGATTCAATTGATACAGTAGGTTTTATCAGCAAGCATTTGACATCTCTTAATAGAGATGCTTAAAGGAACTAAGCTGTCACAGGAGTGGTCACATAGATTACTAATTTTTTAGAAAATAAAGGGTAAGAATAAATAGTTGGCTTGTTCAACTGAAAGATGTTATCAGTAAGGCCCATATGTGGAACTATACTGAGTCATGCAGTTCATTAAATGAACTGGGAAGGGACTGAAGAGTGAGGCGATGAAGTTAGTAAATGATACAGAATTATTCAGGCTAGCTAAAACTAAAGCAGGCAGTAGAGAGTCGTATCAGGGTCTCATCCTACTAAATGACTTGTTTCAGAGAAAATAAATAGGGAACAATTTACGGTAAGAATTTATTGGCAACTAATTAAGTTATGAGACAAGCAGTTCAAAGCAAACAAAAGAAAATATGTTTTCTGCAAATCATTAAAATGGGGAACTCATTGTCACAGGATGCTCTGGAGCCCAGAATTACTTTTATAAAACAATTAAGATAAATTCATGGAAAGACAGCTGATACAGCATGGCTGAACACAACAATGTAGATTCAGCCTGTGGTTTAAGGAGCCCCTAAACAAATTAGTACTGGAAGCTGGGACATAAAGCAATGGGAAGGTCATTTTGTAATTGCACTATTCTTACATTCTTCCCCTAAGCATCCACTTCCACCGGAGCTTCCAGGTGTCATTATAGCATGAATGCTGAGTTACCTTTCACAAGAAACACTTGGTGTATATTACAAAAACAAACAAACAAAAACCTCTGTTGAAGAAAATTGAATTGCAATGTCAAGCACTTCAGAGTTCAAAAAGATTTCGTTTAAAGCTCTCCAAGGAAGACTTAACCTTTGCAGTCCAAACCTGGCAAAGCTATGTGCAAGTGGAAATAACTACAAAGAGAAGAAGCAATCCAGTGTAGGTGCCATGTTTAACTTGATCTCTTTATGTATTCATTTATAGTTTTATACACACATTCTGCTCATATACACACAAAAAGTCATAAAATCTAGTGCTGTAACTGGGCCCTTCATTTTACAGTTTCAGCATGAGTAATGGAAGAATGCTAAATGAAAGAAAACTGGAATGAGCAATCTGTGAATCAGAACTGCAAAATAAAAGGGAAGAAGGTGAAACTTGAGGGAATATCACTTGTAGAAGTGATATGTTTTCTACTGGTTAGCAAAGAAATTGTGTCATTAGTGAGACAAAATTAGGTAATTATTTTCAATGATGGGAGTGCATTTGGGACAGCTGGCTTGGATACAAGTGTTCCAGCACTGAACAGGATCCTGTATTGAGTAAGTTGTTGTAGGATTTCCCTCATGATCAAGTACAGACATAATGTGAAAAAAAATGTGTTTATTTCTTA
>VYXC01007336.1:512362-558978 GCA_013397175.1 Platysteira castanea | reverse complement strand
TATAACCTATGACACTCTCTTAAGGATAAAAGCTGGTAAATCTAGCTGCTTTTCTTAACACATTTTCTTTGAGGTGCATCACACCACTTTGAACCCCAGGTTTTGTTTCCCCTTTCAGTCTGCCTTCTTGCCACTAGCTCTGTCACTTAGCACAGGTTCTGCTAGCAATATGATATTGGATGGTAAGAGCTCCATAAAGTGATGATGTGTGGTGTACTTTTACACACATGCAGGGAGGGAAAAACCCTCTTTGTGGATAATTTTTTACATTATTACCTCTGGAGGTTACTGCATCTTTGTCCATATCTGGTACTGACTGTTGATGGTGCCATTATGTTGGCCTAACTGGACTAGAGGTTTGAACAAGTCGGACAACTTTCATATTCATATTCATAACAAAAATTCAGTGGAGGCACAACAGAGATTGGCAGGTCATGATTAAAATTCTCTTGATTATTGCAAGTTAGGACTTAGAGCTCATCTACACAGAACACTGCAAGATAACCCTCACTTGAGACAGGCACTGTGCTGACTTTATGATAAAGTTATTAATCATTCATGAACAGTGAATAGACATTATTTTTTAAGTTGAGTGTACCTTCAGTACCAAAGCACAAGTAGTAAAAAACCATTCAAAATGTATATTTAGGTAAGGCTAAGTAAACAAGGCAAATTTAGAATACATTTGCCAGCTTGTTTGTATTATACTTTCCGTAGAGGAAAATCTTTGGTTTGAACCTTCAGGTTTATGAAGAAATGTCACCTCAATTTTAGAGACTCTCTACATATTAACTTTCTTCATGAACTTGAATGTTTTGTGTGCAAGACTCTTCGATACTTAGATTAAGTGGTTGCCTAGAAATTATGATACCATAACACACCCAAAACTCACCCTCATATTCATAAACTATGTGATTTGGCAGCACATGTTTTTCTTGTAACATTCTTTTCTGATCACAAGTATAATTTTCTTCTGTATAAATTATTATGCACAAGCTCTGCAGCTATTGTTACAATTGCCTTGTTTGATGTGTTTGATATTTTGATGAATTCTAAGCACTACTGATGGTTTTTAGGCTTGTCATCCAGTTTTAAAGAGTGATATTTATTGCACTGTGGTGTTTACTGGTATGACATTTGATTTCTCCACTGGCACTTCTCATCTGGTGTCATCTATAAGATGACCCTTGTAAGAAAACAGTCTGGCTTGAGTTATCCATCTTTCTAAGAACTGGCAGTAGTCGTTTTAGAAGCCCGGCTTAGGACAGTTTTTATGTATGCAGCATTCATCCTGATTGGACCCAATCCCCATCTGGTGTAAGCTTGTGCAAGCTTATCAATTTCATTTAGCTGTTACAGCTTATAGTGAGTGTGAATATGGCCCTTAATATTCTAGCTGATGTCTGCAAAAACTCAAAGTAATATAGATGTTCCTATCAAAACTGATATTTTTAGTCTAAGAAAAGAGATTTTAGAATTAATGGTAATGCAGTAAATATATTATTCTCATTCTTGGTGTGGATAACATTTTACCTCACTGGAGCAGTTTTAGAAGTTAGGTCTACAGCTTAAAGCTTCACCTGTGGTTAGCAGAGGTACATAGACTTTTCTGGACAATGTTTATCTCCTCCTCCAACAGATACCTAAGGTAAGTAAAATTAAAAAGACCTCTGAAAATATTCATCTTTTCTCCATGTTGAAGGAACATAAAAAACCAATTATTAGAAACTAGTTTTCTTAGACTTTTCTAGTGTGTGGGAGTTTTTTTTAAACTTAAAAAATTAGTTCATGTTGGACAAGATGAATCTCACCCCTCTTTGCCATCTGTCTCTAACTCTGTTGTCCCTGATGCTGAATTCCCATCTGATTTCCCTGGCAAGAAATAATTGCTTTCAACAAAATGGTTGCTGTTAATAAAAATTTTGTATTAATTGTGAGTGCATGGGTCCAGATTCTGCCTTCAAGCAGAATGCCTGGTGCAAGTTCGTGGTGACTGCTATCATTCAGTAAGTGTGGTATATATAGCTAAGAACAGAATGGGGGGTTTCCCTCCACCTTGGGTTTAGTCCATCTTGACTGTTGCACTACAGTAGGTACTGCATTTCCCTGGAAGGTTTGAAAGCAGCCTCTAAGTCTCTGACCTTTTGTAGTTATGAAGAAAAGCTTCAGACCGTGATTCAGTGTAGCACGGTCTACCTTGAATTTGCACATACGGGTTTAAGCAAACAGCCCTTCTTACTGCCTTGGGCCATTAGCTCTAAATTCTAAAAATAATATACATGTCAGTACAGCTAAATAGTTCAGCAAGATAATGCAGCAATGCATGTGGATAGAGTCTGAGATTCTAGGAAGCACAGAGGCCAGGCAAAAATGAAAGAGATTCTTGTTCCACTGATTCCCTGTCTTTTACTGCTTGCACTGCTGCACCCTAAAGCTATCAAAATATATGCTTGGCAAAATGGGTGCAATTTGCCTTTGAATATTTCCTCAACAGGATTCAGATATCTTTGGTAACATTTACTTGTTGCAGAAGGTTTTTTGTTTTGTTTTCTTTTGTTTTTTATCCAAGATGCCCATCATTGTCTGTTGAAAAGCAGGGCGTTGGCTTTAAGTGCTGAGGTTTTGCTTTTCATATGCAGCTGTTCTGTACCAAACCATTGACAGCAGAATTGCTTTGGAAAGCTTGGGTCCCTCCCTCTGAGATCACTATATTATTCTTTCCATTGTCCTGCTTTCTTTTTGGAATGTATTTAGGGAGAGAAGCTTTGCACGTTCTTCAAAGGACTTTGAAGTCACATTCAACAAAAATAATGTATTTAAAAACATAAATATTTATTTGCAGAGTAATTCAGGTCATTACAGAATTGGTAGACTTTAATGATTGGCAGTCCTTAAAGGAATCTTCAGCGGGGGCGGGCTGAGCCTATAAATCAAGGAAGAACTGACTTACTGACGTTAATACCTGAGTGATTAATAATAAATTTTAATTTGAAGGCACCCATGCCTGAAGGTCTCTAAGTGTTGTAACAAAGATTAAAAAAAGAAAGAAGCTGCAATATAAGAAGGTGATTTGTGTGTCTGAAGAAAAACAAAAGAATATTTGGAACCTACGTAAATGAACCTCACCTAACTGTAAAACAAACTACAAGAATAAAAAGGATCTTAGATGTACTTTGAGACACTGCTGTGCTTCCACACGCACAGCTTTGCTTAGACCATTCTCCTGGCCAGCTCTAAGGGCAGGAGAAGCTATTGCCCACCTTGATTACTCACTTCTGATAAAACTTTCCTTAGACACAGGCATCACCTTTCTGGGCTTTGGTGACAAGCTGGTTCTGGTTTTCGTGATGGTTAGGAACCCTAACTTGAAATGTCTCAGGTAAATGGTGCAAGCCTGCTTCTCTGAAATCTAAAGAACATGCATAATTTTCTTAGCTGTGTGAAATACTTTTCGTTCCCAGCTGATGGGAAAATTAAAAATTTTATGCCATTTTTGGCGTACGAATTCAGTAATCACACTGATGCTTTTCTCTTCCAAATGCTACTGGAATATTTTAGGAAGATGCAAATATCACCCTCAGCTTGTATCCACCATCTCCACTGTGACTAGTACAGTGCTTCTTTAGAGTTCACAGAAAACACCAAAATAATACTGGGGAATGCCCATACATGATTTTTCCCATAGGAATATATATTGCATTTGTTGTGAAGTGTTAGTCCATCAGTACATTGATCTTTTTGATTATCCTCTGAAATATTTGTGTATTTGAAAATGTCTGCAATACATACAATTTTAGTGGGGTTTTTTGGAAAGTAAATTGAAATACTCATCTGAAATGTATTGTAAAAAGTGCAAGGAATTGTTTTACATACCTTATTGCCAAAGTTCAAGTAAAAAACACAATATCTTCTTTTTAGGACAGAATGTTATTGTCATAGTCCCAGGAGCCAACCTGCTTTTAAATTTTGAAGACCTGAAGAGGGCTTCTGATGTCATCTGTAAAGCCAAAGTGGTTGTTTGCCAGCTAGAAATAACCCCTTCTGTTTCGCTTGAAGCTCTGAAAATGGCATGTGCCAGCGGAGGTAATTTACCATAAGCCACTCTCTCTCTTTCATTTGTGCTACATGAAAAATACTCTTTATTGTGCTTTCTAAATAAAGATCCCGTCATCTATTCTGGTTTCTGTTATATTAGTTTTATTTAGAATTGAAACAATAGCCAAAAAATTCAGGCTATGCTAATGAAAACTGAATTCACTTTAAAAATTTTGCAGTGTTAACCTTGAATAGCAAATCAACTAATACCCATATAATCTCCCTGTATACATCTGGTGCTGCCTTTCCTCCTATTTTTGTGCTGCAACTAAATGCAGTATAATGTTGGTAGGTCAGGAGCTATGGGTCTGACTCTGCTGTGATTCCAGAGCAGAACAGGCATAATGAATGCAAGTCAGTAAAGTTACACACAGAGGAAACTGAATGAAATTACCCCAAAACCAGACTTAGGCCCTTGTTCTCCCAGCATACCAGTAGGTATGGCTGTATTTTTTTATATAGTAGTTTACATCCTTAAAAAAAAAAAAAAAAAAAAAAAGCTTTTTCTTCCTAACCAAAATTCTTAGAGTGTGACTGGGCATGATGCCATTGCATAGACACAGTCATGGTCTGTGAAATTATTAGAAAATTGTTACTGTACTGTACTTCTAAATGTAGGGCATTGTTCCTTCAGTGTAGCATATACATAGATGAAAGCTGACATTTTGCTTGAACAGGATGGGGTTTCATTACCAACATAATGTTTTTGTTGTTTAAGTGCCTGTAATGCTTTCAGTTATACAGGCACAATTACCATGGTTGTCGAACACTAAGTAAATAATTATGAAAAAGAGGCATCTATATGAGGTTTTAAAAAAGTTTTTCCTTTCTATCCAGAAGATCAGACTGGGAGGGAACAGTAGCATAGTCAGTCACGCAGTGGATCAGGGATGGAACTGGGATCAGAACTAACTGGTTTCTTGAAGCTGGACCCAGGCTAGCTCCATTAGATCACAGCACACTGGAATTGTGGGCTCTTCAGTTCACCTTCTGCACCATGACCTGTTGTGCACCTGTTGCACTATATTTTTTTCATTACCTTTTCTGAAAATGAATAACAGCATTCTTAATCTAGTGGTTAATGGACTATAGTTGAATCATGAAGCAATACCCATGACTTACTTTGTCTATTTCTAACTCTATGAACAGTCTTGGCAAGATGCTTCACACTTTTGTCACCCTCCTATGGCAAGATACCAGTCTGTGACAGAAGAAAAGACAAGATTTTTTAAAAGCAATTGAAAAAATTCAAACCTGATACACAGAACAGACATGCAAACACTTAGCAACTGTAGATAGCACAATATATCAAGAAAAGACAGTAGTTAACTGTGGGCCAGCTGTAGTTCTGTGCTGTCAGTGTGTTATCATTGTGCAGCTCTTCTGTCAGGGAAGTTTGGTTGCTTCTGCTTTAAAACAATAGGCTACACATGTTCAAATGTCATGTGCCATCAAATCTAAGTAAACAGCTGCGTTTGTAGCACTGTAAAAACCTATCTGCAGCCAACAGTAAATTGTTAATGCAATTTCACTTCTTTTAGCTTGCAATACCCTCATGTATTATGTAGTACTTCATGTTAGAATGTTCACTTGACTATTTTTGTGTAAAACAGATGCATACCCTGATGCCTCAAACCTCTGTTTCAATGGGGTTTTTTTGCTTGCTTTTCTTCATTCTTACGGAAAGAAATAAACAAAAGAGAGAAAGAATATGGAAACAAGCAAGAACTCTGATTCTCTTCAGTGAAGGTCATCTGGATCTGTAAGCTGGAGAGGGACATCTCACGTATGACGTCCTCTCATTGTGGCACTGATTATTCATCATTCTTGTGACAGTCATGGTGAGAAGGAAGGAAGGAAGGAAGGAAGGATGTGTTGTGAATAACTATATGAAGTAGGTATAAATTGTAGTGGAAATCTGACTGGACAATTATAGGGTTTTAGTGGTTGATGGTGAGAAGCTGCTGCTGCTTCCAAAAAGTCTGGTTTTGGACTTCTCTAATGACAGACTCCATAAAAGGTGGCTGATAATACCCAGCATATTAATGCTGTCATGAAGAATGAGCTGGAAGCAGCCTCAGTTAAAGGTTCCATGTCACTTGCAAGAAACAGATCTATTTTTTGGACTCTTCAGGTTTTTAATCTTGGGCTACAAACTTTCATAACAGCTGTTTGTCTGTGGTTAAACTCTTTGTGATTTCTGCCAAAGCACTGTGGTTGCAGAAACCAGGCAATGGAAAATGCCTCCAACCCTACCCTAGCTTTTGAATTATGAATGCCAGCTACCTTAAAATTTACTTAGGACTTGATAGCAAGGGAGCTTTCTTTTAAAGATAAGCCTTCACAGTGGTATGGAAACCTGCCTGATTTTAATTATATTATCGGCCTCTGGAAAATAAGTACCTTTCACACAGACATCAGAAAATTGTTAAGAGCTTCTCAGCTAGCTTCACCTGAGCATCTGTCCATACACTGAGCACTTGTCCATTTGGGCAGCATGACTTCCAGTGTAATTCCTGAATCTGGTTTTAGGCAACATCTTTTATATTGTTAAGGATCTGTTGTAGGCCTAGGAAGCACAGAACAGGAGCCTGCTTGATTTCAATACAGAAGAGACAAAGATGGGTAGGAATGCTAGGGATGGAGAGTTGATTTCAGACAAAGCAGAATTTTACTTGATTTTTGGGGGTGGCAGAGGAAGAAGGAAGGGAGAAGCTGAAAGAGGAACAAAATTGGAACAGAGATTAGGATTTGTTGAACAGGCAATGGAATTTGGAGGTAGAGTCAGGGAGCAGGCTGTAGGCACTGGAAGCGGGAAAAGAAAGTGTAGGCCATAAAGAGATGTGATGTGGTGAAAGTTGAGTGAAAAAAGGTCAAAATTGCATAGTTCCTATGCAAGGAGGCACTCATTGAGGAGAATGGATCTTGGCAAAGGGAGAGAAATGAAAAGCTCAAGGAGTAGACCTACGGGAATCTCATGAAGTTTAACAAAACCATGTGCAAGGTGCTGCACCTGGATAGAGCAACCCTGGTATCAACACAGGCTGGGGGATGAACAGATCAAGAGCAGCCCTGCCCAGAAGGACTTGGGGGTGCTGGTGGGTGAGAGGCTGGACAAGACCCAGCCATGGGCACTCACACCCCAGAAGGCAAAATGTGTCCTGGGCTGCATCCAAAGCAGCGTGGGCAGCAGGGCCAGGGAGGGCATTCTGCCCCTCTGCTCTGCTCTGGTGTGGCCCCACCTGGAACACTGCATCCAGTTCTAGGGTCCCAGCATAGGAGAGACAGGGACCTGTTGGAGAGAGTCCACAGCCACCAAGATGATCAGAAGGATGAACCTCTTCATCCTTCTGATGAAGGAACCTCTTCTACGAGGAAAAGCTGAGAGAATTTTGTATGTTCAGCCTGGAAAAGAAAAGTCTTAGGGGTGACGAAATTGCACCCTTCCAGTACCTGAAGGGAGCCTACCAGAAAGATGGAGACAAACTTTTTACAAAGCATGTAGTGACAGGACAAGGGGAAATGGCCATCCAACCCAGGCCATTCTATGATTCTGCGATTCTGTGAAAGAATTTGGGCAGAAAATAAGTTCCTCAGGAGGACCAAACAGATTATCCTGTTCAAAAGCCACGCTCTTCTTCACAGCCTGAAAGAAGACCTTAGGGCTCCTCTATCTCCCCCCATGCTCAGCAGATAATAAATATGGGAGAAAACTAATAGTACTGTATTACATTGTGTTCATGACGAGTCTGTATTGCTTAAAACCCAAGTTGGAACACTTCCAGTGCTGCTCCTGACCCATGTGTCTGTCAGTATGATGCCACATGACAGTTTGTTTTCCAGTATGTCCTGTTTCTTTGTTTTACCTAGGAAAATATACCTTCAAGTTTTATGTTTAAGAAAACTTCATTAGGGTTGCAGTTCAGAAAATAGGAAATGCAAGAGTTAAGGTTGCCTCTGAAACCTTAATTTGTCTCCTTTCTGCATATGTATTATGTTGCAGTCTTTAATTATGTGATCACATGCTGTTTTTCAGTGGTATGTGATCATATAATTAAAGAGTTTATTATAATACATACTGTATTGTAATAATATAAGGGACCCAAATTAAGATTTCATTGGAATTCCTAATCCTGGCATTTTCTGACTTCTGAGTAAAAATCTTTGTCACTTTAATACTGTTTTTAATGAGGCAGGTAGAGAGGCATGATAAAGTTGTACAGTCAAAGGCTAAAATTTTCAAAGTGTTAATCACCTAAACTTCTTGGTACTCAGATTTCAGAAGTCTCTGTGCATCTTTGTCTTTTAGGGCATTAACTGGGATTCAGAGATGTTCAGCTATAGCTTACAGTCTAAATATGTGTTTAGGACTGAAAATTTAGGCATCCAAATTGGAAGATTTGATCACTGACTATAAGGAATATTTCTGAAGTAAGAATGTGTGCTTTATATAAAAATGATGGCCTTGTGGCTAAGACACGAGCATTAATCACAGAATTGGCAAAATGAAAAACCAAGGCTGCAGACTTCCTGTGTTAATAGTGAGTAAGTGACTTACACTGTCCTCATGACAAACCTTTTCTGCTGCTACAAGGGGCCTTAGGGTACTACAGTTTAAAGTTAAGTTAACTAACATATTCTACCATGTGTTAGGTTTAGGTCCAGCTCTGCCAGATAGCATATTAAAAATATACAGTGCCTTGTCGACACTACAGTTTTATAATGTGGCATTTTGAACAAGTTAGGTAACACATTCAGAAACACATTTAACTGCCTGTCTGGACATGCCCTTCATTACTCCACAACTCGTGATTCTTCATGTACAGAACTCAGATAACGACACTGAAAAATTCTAGAACTACATCAGTTCTTGTAAAACTTATTAATATCATGGAAGAAGCATCATCAGTTAAACAAATTGCATTAATGTCTAGGGCTTTTCTCTTTTTCAAAAATTTAATAATTTCGTAGAGTTTTTTCTGTTACTCTTTTCTCATGTTCCCATCATGACAGGTGCTTGCACATGAATTTAAATGGAACTTTAATATAATAAACACAGCTTTTAGCAGTTGTTTAAGATGAGGATACAGAAACTGAGAGTCATTTGTGTGTTAAGAATAAGCATTGGGATCTGTGATTGAAACACAATGGTCTTTCAAGTGATGGTTTATGAATCTAAAACACTACAGATTTAGACTTTCTTTTTCTTTTTTTTTTTTCCAGTAAAGACTTTGTTTAATCCAGCTCCAGCCCTTGCTGACCTAGATCCACAGTTTTATACCTGTTCTGATATCTTCTGCTGCAATGAAACTGAGGTAATGGTCACATGTCATGTTAAAGAAGGAGTCTTAAGCAGAAAAATTTCGGAAGGATACTCTTCTCAGAAATGCAGCATAGGGAGCAGGAAAATTGAACCATGCTCCTCTTACATAGGACTTTTGGAGGTGACAGGTTTGATTCCTGACCTAACCAGCAAAGAGGAGTATTCTAAAATAACTTTAGCTTGCACTTGAAATTAAATTAGCTGTTTGCAGCCGGAAAGTTGGGTCCAGCCTTCCTTACAAGTACATCAGTAAAACACATCCATAAAAGGACACTTGTTAAATGTTATCACTGGGTGGTAAATATTAAAATAGTTCCTTGTCCTTGTTCTGCGGTCCCTTGATATGATTAGCAGGAATGCATTAGCCATAGTGTTCTGACAGTTTTAAACTCTCTTGCCAGGAGGTGATGCATGCTTGCTGCACTTGATGGTAAATAGAAGCTTCATATGCCTCTTCCTGTCAGATCGGTTTTCAGTGAATCTTCTCTGGCCTTCAGCTGTATGTTTTCATTTTTTCTTTTTTCGCCCCTCCTTTCCCTCTCTTTTCTAATTCAAGTGTTATTTCTCCCAAAGGAAATTGGTTTTGTCACAAGAGACAAATTAACCTCATCTCATAAGACCTTTGTTTAAATTTGCTATTTATTAGCATTAGGCATGCTGTGTTCCTTTCCTTCACCCTTTCTTTATATAAACAGGAATGTGGGAGAAGTAACCTAGTGGATAAGAACCATGCTTTGATCAGAGGTAAAGTTATGTCTAAGAAACATGATTTCTGCAATGGACATGTTCCCTTTGGGTGGAGAGGAGAGGGAGTAGCTAAGACAAAAGCATGGCCCTGCTTACTTGTAGCGTATTTTGTCTGATGACAATGTCTGTCAGTGTAAATTTTTGAAGACTCAATTACCCCCTTTTGAAATTTTTCTTAAACCCCATCACCAGCTATACCAGAAGTCCTCAGTCTGTGAGTCTTCTAGCATTTAAGGGTCAGCCTACGTAACTCCAAAGGACATCTAAATTTTATTCTGGGATGTTTCATTATGTGTCTGCCAAGTTCACATACTCCAGAGAATTCAGGTATTCGTAAAATAGCAAGGTGGGAGATGCCACAGCACTCCAGGTCTGTGGAAGCCAGAGTTTCCAGGATAACTGACAGTGATACAATTTGTGGCTCAGACACTGCCCAACAGATACAGAATTCAATTCTATGTGGTGAAGGGAATGCTAAGGTAAAGTATTTATTCTTGTTCAGGAGACTCACAGAACACCAGTATCATGTTTTCTTAGTGCTGTCAGAAAGCTCTTATGCCTGGACTATGCCTCTTGATTGGCTAAATGGTGCAATGGCTCACATTTTGGGCTGAGAATATCCATACTCTCCCACTATTTAGTAAATGTCATTCGTTGTCTGCTTTTTTCATAGTGCAACTTGTTAATTTTTTCCCCTGCAAAAAACTTATCCCCCATATGTTAGAAACAAAACTTTGTTTTTCATCACTTGTCTATTCCTGACTTTTCTCTCTTTGTATCACACATGTTAAAGTTTTCCTTTTGTTGTATTTTATTGCTAGGGGACAGTCTTGAAAGAGGCATTCTTTGAGAAGTGTAGCTTGCTGGAGCCAGGGGTATTATTATTACCACCACATGGAGAAAAGAAAATTACTTCTATTTAGAGAACAAGAAATACAGGTGTATAATTACAATAGATCCCTGCTCACTCGTCTACCTTTTCCTGCAGAGCTGGGGGTACAGTTTGCATTCTTTTCTGCTATTTTCTTTTAAAAAATAATTACCATGTGAAGATAGCTAGCATCACTGTAGGCAAGGTCAGGCACAGAAATATGGCTCACCTCTTCTGAATTTGTGGAAATGCTAGACATATGGAAGTTCCTGCCAGCCCTATCATGGGAGCATAAATCCAAGTGTAGGACTCCTACAGCATATTCTGAGAACAACAATGGTACATAAATACCTTTGTTTTTAAAAACAACCTTTTGATACTTTGCAGTGAAATTGATTATGTTAGCACAAATGCAATATTCAATTTTGTTTGGTTTCATTCTCTCTGTATCTGATTTGCATTGAACTGATTTTCAGGGATGAACTATTGCCATTGTTCCTTTCTTTTTGCTGAGAAAAAAGGAAAAATCAACCATTTGTTTTTCTTATGTCACAGGTTTGAAAGTAGGTTTTTAGTAATTGTTATATGTTTATATACCATCTGTTTTCTGTTTTCTTTCATTACTTTCTTTAATTTCAGATCTCTGTAATGAATACACTTGAGAAGTTTGATATACAGATAAACGTTTACATACCCAAACAAAGGTTAGCAGTCATATCTCTGTATGGCACTTAAAAGCAACAAGTTAATTTTACAAATCTTAAAGATCTAATTTTTTAAACTTTATCCATTCAACCAACTACATATGCATCTCCATCATCATCTTAAATCAGGAAGTACATAAGACTTCGGTGATCCTGAACATACACTGGGAAAAGATCTTTTTATCCTTTCTTTTTTTGAAATTTCCCCCAGTATTTACTAATAGTCACAGTTAGAAAAGAGCATTTGGATAAGAAGGACTTTTTCTCTAAGACACTGTGGTCATTCTTTTGGATTTTTAAAAATTATTATTGTCTATGGCCAAATTTATTGAATGTCCTGCTTACAACTGCCTTCCTGAGATGTTCTGTTCCAGCTCCATTGCGTCTCCTTGTTGGTATTTCTAAGTCTCAAATGTCTTCCTTCTAGCCAAAATCCTATTTATGTTCCCACTTTACCCTTTCTGGAATCTTTTATTTTTTTATCTGTTATTTTTAGCTACTTCCAGGGGAAAAAAAAAGGTCCATTGCTGCTTAATCTTTACTAAGTCTTTTAAATAGTTAATAAATCACCTTGGGTTTGAAGATGAATTCTTTAGAGCTACCCAGTTCAACTGCTTCTAAAACATTCTTTTTAACACAGATATGTGTTCTAAGACAAGATTAAATTTACACAGATTTTTTTAAATTACTTGGTTTGCCTTTCTTAGTAATTTACATTTACAAGTATTTATCACAATTTTATCATAATGTCCCTCTCTTTCTTGTTCACCAAGAAATACTTTTAAATTATAAAATCCTGTGGCTTGCGGATAACATGTGAACAGCATGTTTGTAGCAGAAAATTATGTTGGCTGTCAAACAGAACACCAGCCATATAGTTTAAGATGTCTCATAGACTGTGTGAAGTGTTTGTATTACTAAAGACAAGAAAAAGGGGATAGTCCTTGTGATTAGCTGAATTATTACTGAGTCAGAAGTTTCTGTTATTTACAGCTCTAAAGGTCGGGGTCTTGATCTGCAATGCCTTTGTCACAGAATAGAAGTTTAAAGATGTCAGCTGTAGTGTCAGCCATGGGATATTGGCTCTCAAACATGCAAATTTCAAGTACAACATCAACACTCTATATTCCATTCTTTATTAAATGCCTTAGGATTTAATGAAATCACACACAGTATCTGGTATAACAGCACAGCTTGTTCTTATGGATTTACATGCTAGAGAGAAGCAAACAAAATTACACTATCAGTGAATTATCTACCATTAGTTTGTCTAGAAGGCTCTTCACAAGCTGTTCTTTTCACTCTTGCTTGTTGCAATAACAGGGGTTTTTATGTCTGACATTACTTTCTTTTAATGTGGTTCGTGAACAAAAGAAGTCAGAACAAATCTTGCAAGGTTATCAGTTCTTTCTTTGCTTAGCCTGTAGTTCAGTTTTATCTTTTCCCAGAAAGATCAAACTTGTTGAGACTAGTTTGTTAATTCCCAGATGTAGCACAGCCTAATCCCTGAGGTTTGTGCAGGAATGTGCTAGTTCTCCATTCCCTTAATTCTTCTAATGAAAAATAAATGTATCCAGTGTCATCCTGGAGAAAACTAATGGTTGTTCTTTTCAGTCATCTATAAATGTTGAAAAAGAGACAACTCTATACAAGACGAGCTCTTTGGAATACTTACCATTCTTTTTTCCCACGTATTTGTGTGATTCCTTGCTGCAGATGGCTCTAGGCATACCCACAATGTCAATACAGTTCATGTGTTGTTTTTCTTTCTTAGCGTGTGCATGCAGTTACACAGCCCTGCAGGTTAGGAACTAAAATATATTGCACATCAGCAATTTCAGTTTAATCCTAAATGTTTTGAAGAACAGCTGCTTCTCTGTTCAAAGAATACTGAGGAGCCCTTCAGGAGAAGAAAAACTCCTGAATGGTTACAGCAAATGATTAAGTTTGACAAGCTATTTTTAATGCAAAATCGGGAACTACTTTCTCCCTAATGTAAAACGGGTATCAGACCTCTCATCTAAAGAAGGCCATGCAAAGATTTAATTAAATGCTAGCAGAATACTTTGGAGCTTCAATAGTAGAAAGCAGTACAAGTTGATTGCTAATTTTGTTAAATAAAGCTGTAAGATGTATAAAAATAACACAGAAAAATAGATACATTCTTACTGTTTCCTTTTAAGTGTTACTGTCTATTAACAGAGGATAGATCATTTTTTTGAATAAATATTTGTTATTATGTCCAGAATCAAGAGACATTATTGCCTTTTGCAAGACTCAGAGAACATCAAGTTTATAAGACTTTATCTGTAGTCTGGGATGAGGACAATTAAGACACTGCTTATTAATATAGAGAGATTAATACTAAGGATAATCTTTCTTAGGAAAATATAATTGATATTTCTAGGTGTCAAAATAAAACCAGTTCCTTTAGAAATAAAATATTGCAGAACATCTCTTGAATTTGCCTTTTGTGTTTTAAGTAATGGAAAGCTACTATTCTGCCATCACATAGAAGCTGCCAGCAATTCACAGTATATTTTATTTCCATCTTTGTTCTAAACCTCATTTTATCAGTTGCTGGAAACCATGAATTTTCCCATATTTAGTCTAAAATGAAAGATGTTACTTTTGGGAGGGAAATGAATAGCTTCAGGCCAATTCATTTCAATCAGTTTTTAATTATTCTAGCATGATAAGTATTTCTGCCTGTATGTATGTAAAAATTTTATAATTTGAAACAACTGGAACTAGCTTGGCTTGTGGCCTGACCTTGCAATTTCTTATACACTAAATCTGTTGCACTGCGTCTTGGGGGCTGTTCGTATGTGTTAGAATTAATGAGATTGAGTTCTTGTTTTGTCATTCTCAAAAGAAATCTCCTAAGGTACAGGCCAAGTTTGTAGCCAACTGACTTACTGTGTTTAAATATTTGAAATTAAAAGTATTTTAAATTATCATATGTAGTTTTAGATGCATTAGCCTTAAAACTGGGACAGTTTCCCTGTTATTATTTATTATTTCTCTTCCAGCAGTACCTGGCAACATTTGCAAAGTTGTTATTGTGCTAGGTGCACAAAACCCAGTCCAAATGATAGACTGCTCCCCCCAAAAATTAATACTTCTTGTTATTTCACCAGTTTATATTTGCTGAGGATCAGAGTATTGTGGAAGTTAGGAACTTCTGGATGTTCAACTAGTCCAACACCCTGGTGAAGCCTGTCCAGTTTAGGATGGATTGCTCAGGGCTTTGTCCAGTCAAGTTCTGAATCTCCCAAGGCTGGAGACTGCGTGACCTCTGGGCATGTGTTCCACTGCTTCATCACCCTTGTGGTGAAAAAGCTTGTCCTAATATTGGAATTTCCCATGTTCTAGTTTGTGCTTGTTGTCTCTAGCCCTATCCCTCTGCACCTTCAAGAAAACTCTGGCTTCATCTTCTCTATACCTACCTACTAAATTGCCGTAGACTGCAATTAGATTTCCCTTTAGCCAGGAGTTCTTGAGGCTGAACAAGCCTGCTTCTCCCAGCCTTCTCTTGTATGTCCTGGTTTCTGGTCCTCTGGCTGTCTTGATGGCCTTCCACTGCAGTGTGCTGTGGTAGGTCAGTGTCTTACTTTGCCAGAGATCCCAAAACTAGATATGATGCTGCAGATTTGTCTTGCAAATGCCAAGCAGGGGATCCAGAACGTCTCCCTGGAGGTGGTTGCCCCAAATGCACCACAGCTGGGAACAACTGGCAAATGTTCATATGTTAGGATCATTCTCAGGTTTAGGCAGTGTAAATTACTATTGCTGTTGAAAGAAGTTAATTGTTTTGGATTGACTTTCAGGGTGGTGTTAATTTTAACACAGATCTGCCTTGCAATCCAGTTTGTTTCCAGGACACACAAATGGCTGTTCTGGCACAAGAGAATGGGCCATGTGGACAGGAGTGGCAGGGGAAAAGCAGAGCCATTTTCTTTTCTGTAGCAGTTCTGGTTTGTGTCATCCTACCAGGACTTGACTCCACAGTCTAAAGAGAGATGGAGACTTAACTAACATTAGTGAGGATTATGGCCAAGAACCTCCATAGCAAGGAAATTAAAAACTGTAGTTAAATTTTTCTACCACTCTTGTAAACAAAATTATGAAAACAGTTTGTAGAATGATTATCTAATATTCATCATAGGTTTATTCTCACAGCAGTTGTGTGGAATGTCATCTTGTTTTAATAGGTCCATTTAAATGACTAGTTTTATGAGACTAGCTGCAGAAAAATAAAATTCTTCATTTGCTGCTCTTTTGTACAGTACAATGGCAAATGTCCACATTGGGCTTTTAGTACTGTTATTTAATTTTTTCTTTACATAACCATTAGTTATTTCCCTCAATTGTACCACAGTTTGTTTTTAAAATAAGATTCTACTGAAGGGAGGAACTTAAAAACTCACCACAGTATTTAACATCAGTTGACATTTACTGCAATCTCTAATTATTGGCACAGAATCTGTCTGGCTTCTGCTGCTTTTATGGTTCTTCCAGCTTGTTCCAGTGTTTTTTAGTTGTACCATCCTGCTGTAGATGAGTTAGATAGATAGAATAGTGGTTTGAAGCAGCCGAAGATCTACTTTATGCAGACTGTCTGTTCAAAATAATTTTGTTTATTGGTATAAGCAGTATAAAGATGAAAAGAAAGATTTCTACAAAACCTTTCGTATATCGGTCCCAAAACAATTCTTTCACTACTCAGGCAAAAGATCCCATTGATTTGCGACACAGGAAGCACAAAGAGGAGTAGTGTCTTAATGCTAAGCATACAGGATGTGCATTTCATGAGGAAGAATATTATATTTAAATACTTCATTTACCTTGCTCATGAGCTTACAGAAGTATCAGTACCAGGTAAATAAACAAATACTACATTTACTGTTTCTCTACCAAAACCAAATCCACTTTCATCCTGGAGACTTTGCAACAGAGGTAGAATGTTTGGAATTATTGCCCCTCCTAAAGTACACAGAAAATTCAGTTTGCCTGTTTCATTCAAGGATTTGTGTTAATACATTTTTATTCTTGTAACACAGTGTATGAGGTGTTCCAAATACAGGAATACACAGTTCCTGTTCTAGAGATCTTAAAACACATGAAGAGACATGGACTATTTAGACGCTTGAATAGAGTGTACATATATATTTTTATATTATATGTCATCTATCTGTAGTTACTCCAAAACCATTATTATTGTGTTGGTTCCCTGGAAACCTTGCAAGAAGATACATTCAAAAGGTTTTGTGAGATACTTTTAAAAGCAAATTTTCTTACTTGAAAATAATTTTATGACCTTTTCAATACTGAAATATTTTTAATATGCCTAAATAGTTTATACTGCAAGAGAATTTTGAGCAGCATGGTGACATGCCAGAGAGAAAATTGGATAGATTTAGTTGCCTTCTTATAATTTAGAGCTTAGTCTATTCCTTTCTGGGATCAGTGTGGTTAAAAAAAGTAATTTTAAATTGCGTGTACATGTTGACCACGCCTTGCCCCTGCAGTGCACAAGTTTAACAACCAAGTCCTGCCACACCAGGCTCTGCCTCATAGTGATCAGATCAACAGTGCTTGAAATAATTTGTGCATTTTTCTAAGTAGGAACTGCAAAACTTGGTCGTGTAAGTTTAAAAATTAAAACCGGTAAGTGCTCTGCTAGTGATACTATGAACTCTAGGGAGTGTGTTGGCATAATGTGGCCCTTCAGAGCCCAAGGGTGGCTGCTCTCGCCTGGGTCAGGCTGAAACTCAGGAAATGACAGTGGCGAGCAGCAGGCGCTGACTCACAGCTGGGGCGGTTTGCTTGTAGATGGCTGTAGTAGTTCCTGTCCCCAGCTGTCTGCCCGCCCTCTCTTTGCTACAGGCATGGCCTGTGCTCCATGAAGCACTTGTTTAATCACTACAGTTTACAGTTCATTGCATCAAGAACTACGAGCACTGAATTCGAGTTTCAGTCGTGCAGAGGAAGGTGGTTTGAAATATTTCAGCAGCTGTTTCCCAAGAAGGTGAGCTGCCCATGCAGCAAAGGTCAGGAGAGTAGCTGCTGAATAGGTTCCAGAGGAAGTTTTCCACTGAAAATAAGCCCTGGGAGCGTGGAAGTTACGCTCAGCTATGAAGCAGTTATCTGAAAATGCTTGAAACTGCATTCTTCAAGATCCAGTAGCAACCTTGTAATGCAAGCTACAGTAAGGCTTCCCTTTTCTCAGGCAAGCAGAACAAAATTTAGTTAAGACAGCAAAATGTAGTATGTCTGTTTACTTGTAGCTGAAGGCATACTATACTATGCAGGAGTACTGCCTGGTAGACTGTTTCAGAGAAAAGACAATTTCTCTTCCCTTTCTTCCTGTTTCATTCTTGTTCTCTTTCCTGCCAAAAAAGAGGAGAAGAAGCATGACACGACAATGCCATCAAGAAAATGTATGAAGTGGTGAAAATGTTGTTTGATTCTGAAGTCTTCATTGCAGACTTCAGGGAAATTTTGCTCTTAGTTGGGTGGAACCAGAAGAGATGAATTTTAAGTCCCAAGTGGGAGAAGTTTACTTAAGCTCACCATCAGTTAGAAGAGTTTAACTGTGTTTGTACAGAGCCAGCACAGTTGACAGAAGTGTATGGACATGGCCATAACACAAATATATAATAATCTTTTAATGGGCCTTTGTGAAAAGAAGGCTTCAGATAAATTTTAGGTATTCTCATCCAAAAATATATATTAAATTGAAGAGAGTGGTCAAAATTGAGCAATTTTTTTTTCCCTGGAAGAGATTTTCCTTTGTGATGTCCCTCTAGCTGAACACTGAGAATTTTAAAAAATGTTTTAAAAGTTTCTCACTTGGTGATAAATATCCCTCAAGAATAGTGACCAAGTTGACTTGTAGCATTTTTTCACATTAAACCACAAAATGCTTTTGCCAAGACTGTGTCATTGTGTCCATTTCACAGATGAAAAAACTGAGGCATGTGGGAAAAATGTGATTTTACTAAGGGTTGTATGCCAGGTGAGTTGTAGAAGCTGGAACAGAACCCACACCTCCTGTGTCTCCCTGCCTAGGCTGCTCTCCGTTAGTCTGCTGTGCCTGAAGTACACACTAATTTCTAGCAAGGAGAAAGACACAGCTGAATATCAGCGTAGGAAGTGGTTTCATGATCATCCTACAATACACATTTTAAAAAGCTACCAAATACTGTTTTCAAATGCAACTGTTGTCCAAAAATGAATGCTGTCAGATTCTGATTTTCATTTGCGTGGGTTGTTTTCCAGGCAGAAATTTTAACGGGCATCCCAGTTGGCAACCTTGAAGATGCTGAAAAGGTGGGACGCATGCTGTTAGAAAGAGGGTGTAAGCTCGTAATTGTTACTCTTGGAGCAGAAGGCTGCATGATGATATCAGGAGACAAACCCATTCCAAAGCACGTTCCTGCTGGGAAGGTCAGGGCTGTGGACACTACGGTACGTTTTTGTGGTTTAACTGTCTTGCTTTGGAAAAGACTGCTTAAGTACTAGGGGAAAGCAGTGAGTAATCAGCCAAATCTTTGGGCACTAGCACAAAGGCTAATTTATGATGTGAAACTGATATCTTGCTTCCAGTGTCTCATATTAAATGTCAGTTCACCTGAGTTTTATAGTCTGTATCGTAGATGAGCTAGAATTATTATACACACTAAAGGTGTCCTCATGTTCCTCCTTTACAGAAGTAAGTACCTGTCTCTGACTGTAGTGTGTGATGCCACTGGCCTGAGCTGCAGTCCTGTTTTTTCACCTTTGCCCTGTCATTTAATTAATCTTGTCCAGAACTCAAACACTGTGAGAGAATGGAGATACTACTCACAGTCGGAAACTGAATTTTTGATTCTTCTGACAAAGCATGAATTGCTTACCAAATCTAGCATAAGGTGATTAAAGACATCATTTTTACAGAATATAGCAGAAACCCCCTCCCAAAAGTTCTTGCTGCTTCATGATGACTGTTTTGTGATGCTTGGTAAGGGATACTTGGTCAGGCACATTTTAATCTTTGCCATTAGGGTACTTTTTTTGTTTCCTGCTCAGAACTAAGTGCAGAAAACATACTCTATGAAACCACAAAATACAATACCCCCAGCAAAAGATAAAAACAGGACAGGCAATAGTTAAGATAGCATTGCTATGAAAACCTTACCACATTGCACATATGGGGCTATTTTTTGTTCCTAGTATTATCTGACATAAATCCAAAATAATTCCAGTGGAGTTACTGAGAGCAGAGCAGGTCGTGTTATATGTACTAACTATACATTTAAATGCCTGTTATAATAACGTCATATTACATATGTTCTGTTACAATAGTTCATTAAAATCCTGGAGATTTTACCATCTGGTACATTCCATATCTGAACTGCATTAATAACAACTAGTTCTTGTAGCATGTTTTTTATCCATGGACCTCATACTGATTCACAAAGAGGAAAGGCAACTGCTTAAAGGATGAGGAAACAGAGGCACAGGGAGCTGAAATTACCTAGGTCAAGAGAATGCAGTAGCAGAGCTAAGAGTAAAGTCACTTCATCTCAGTCAGAAGATTGCTCATAGGTTTGGACTGTGATATTCTGATACTGTGGAAAGCGTTCTTCCATTGTTCAATATAATATTTTTCTATATAACTCCGAAATAGAGATACTTTGGTTTTATTTTCCTCTTTTGCCCCTTTGTCATTTAGAAGTTTGACGTTGGGTTAGTGCTGGTTTTGGAATCTCTTAAATTTCTAGTTAGGGGAAGGAGACATCACTGTACTCTGCATAGGGTTCTTGGTAGGGCACTACAGAATTCAAATTGCCTCTGCTTGCTTTTAATTAGAATTAGAAGTGCCAAGGAAGTGAAAGGCAGAGCTCCCAAAGCTGCCCAGAAGCAGGATTTATTAGCTTGGGAGCAACACCTTGTGAACATGGCAATGCAGCTTCTTGCTTTGAGCTGGTAAATTCATTACTGCTATCAAAGCTTACTGTTAGAGTTTTTTCTCTATCACACAGAAGTGATGTTGAATAAATATGTGTGATCTGTTTCTTCAAAAGAAGAAAATTGCTTCCAGATCAGCTATTGTTTGATATCTTAAAGATAAAGATTTGCTGCTCTTGGAATAAAACAGCAATACTGAAACCACACACTGTGGATGAAAAATGCTTTTTATCTTGCCTAGCTAGATAGCTCAGAGTTTCATGTCTGAACTAATGTAATGCTCCTTTTTTTTTTTTTTTTTTTTTTTTTTTTTTAATAGAAACACATTATTATAATTTACTAAATCCTTGCCCTGCCTCCTTGTGGCCAACAGGTTATTGGCTTCCACATAGCAGAGGATTTTCACAGTTAATTTTGTTAATCTACTTAAATACCAGTCAGTTGTTTTCAGTAAAACAGCTGTGCTTGGTTTATTCTTGCAGCCTGAATGAAAAAACATGTGTTGGCCTTCCATTATAAAAGTCTTCCAGTGCTTAGCCTGATTATCACTTTGCCTGAAAGCAAGTGGTTTTAAAGCAACAAACACTAAGCAAAATAATGTCATCCTCAACTAACCTGGATTGCTCTATTATTAAAATAAGCATTAAACATTCTAGTAGGACTTGTTACTTTCTTCAAGGCATGTCCCCAGTAGATAAGGTGGCTTACCAAGTAGCCACCTACCCACAGGATTTTCAGAGTTGTTCATGTGTATGCTCTTAGCCTGCCATTTGATACTAAAAGAAAAGTTGCTACCTTAAACTGCCCTGACTTCAGCATCTCGAGGGACCAGGCACAATCACATCTGATTATGTGCCTGTATCTGTATTGCTACTGTTTAGATTTGCAGAAGGTAAAGTTACTGCCAGACAAAGAGTTAAGTGAGGTGTATACCCTATCACAGAATTTGCAAAAATTGCAAAAGAGTCCTTATTAAAAAGAAGAGTTTGCCATTTAGAAGATACACATGTAAGATACAAAATTATCTTCAAAGTCCCCTTCCACTGTAGAATTTTTCCATAGCTGCTACCACTGCCCAGAGTCCTCTCTGCTGCACTGCAACTTCAGTAACAACTCCTGGTAATTTCTGTTGCCCACAGCAATTTTAGGAATTTTTGAACAACAAAATACTTGGGTAGGTACAGCCACAAAGATTTAGAATTTGAGTTCCTTGCCCCAGTTTGTATGCTCCCCATTCTCCATGTTCACAGGTTCATCAGAGACACTAAGGGTTCATAGACAGTAGAGCCTGGCTCTTCCTCCCTACGCTTGAGGTGATTAATCTTAAGTGTTTATTGGCAGAACACTGGGAATAGCTGGCTCCATCTCCCACTCTGTGGTGGAACATGAATCTTCAAATTTGAAAATCTGGCATTTTTCACCCACACTAAATCAATACTATAAAGAGGGAAAAAAGGCCTGTTGATTCTTTTTTTTAGCACTAATTATCTTAGTGTGGGCTTTAGTAATGTATGCAATGCTTCTCATGACTGTTAGCAGAGCTCTCTATACACAGTCCAAAACATGTAGAGCACGAATAGTCATTCAGAGGGAAGTTTTGCAAGACATGGTATTGTAAAGCTGAAACATCTGTTTCTCCTGTTATAGCTGAATAGTGCAATAAACTTTTGTAAAGAAAATTAACTTTCCCTTCATTTTACTAGTTCCCACTATCTACTTTCTGTATGCAAATTTTGAATAAACAGAAAAATAAGAGAATTACTGAAAAATAATCCTCGAATTTTCTGTATGACAGAAGGATCTGATTAAGCCCACTAGCTATATCAATTTGTATTTGAAACAGTTGACGTACATGAGACATTTGACACATAATAAAGTACTAATATAGGTATACATTATGTTCTATTTTCATTACTTTAAATAGTTGCTTTTAAATTTACTTGTCTATATTAAGTTAAATAGATGCATTTACTTTATTTTTGGAAGAAACTATTTCCACTCTAGGTGAAACTAGTACATGAAGCTACATTAAAATAGCTGTGAAGGATAATTATATAATTCCATTTATATGACACTTCTTCTGTTGGTAGCAGAAGGTTTCACAAATCATTCACAAATTTGATAGGCATTTCATAGAAAACAATAATATCGTATACACACATTTTGCACTTGCGTGTGTGTGAAGCAGTTTGCCTGCTGCTGAAGCAGAAGCACAGCTGAGGTAGAGCACGGAAATCATTCACAAATTTGATAGGGATATGACCAAACACCAGAATTGTCAGAATTCTGACATTCAGAATGTCAGAATTGTACTTGAGGTGAAGGGGATGATCTGTGTGATGAACCACACGATGATCCTGCATTTTGACATCTGTTGCTGCAGTAGCCCCAAACAAGACATCTTGGCAGAGACATACGTGGTCTGATGAGAGAAAAGGCCACAATATCATCCATACTGGAGAATGAAGCTCTGCTCTTTTTGCCTCTTCATCCTCACTCTCCCCCTCTGCTTCTGACAATCACGCAAAGTGTAATTTACAGCACTATTTACGTGTATTTACATTTACTAATTATATTCCATTGAAACTGCCAAGGAAAATTTGTCAGAAGAATGTAATTACTCAAAGCTGGAATTTGGCCAGCAGTGAGATTAGTTCCCTTCCATTTTGGAAAAAAGCACTATGGGATAGTATGGAGCTGAGGACTTCAAGTGACAGCTGGGAACCAAGTCAATTCCCTGAGTTACTGCCAGAGGCCTGCCTGGGGCTTGGTATCTGCAGGTGGACTTTGCGGAGGCCTTCAGGCTGTCTGGAGCTCCAGGTTACTCGGGATCTGGGCTTCAGAGCCATGCCAGGCCTCCTCTGGAGTTGAGGCAGTCTGGTGGTCAGTGGCTATGGCAGGCTGGAACATGTCTGCTGGCTCTGGGATTTGCTCTGTGGTTGCTCCTTGCAGGTGAAGGTGGGCTGTCCTGCCTGGGGTCCATGACTCGAATCGGAGAGCTGGCACTGGCAGAATCTCTCCTGTGCAATGGCATAAGTGGAAAATGGGGAACTCTCTAAGTAAGCTGGAGCTGCCCCTCTGTTGGCCCCCCATTTCTAGATTACAGCACTGAGATCACTCTGGGGAGAGGTCATCTAGGGTTAGTTTTTGTAACCTCTAGTTTGCTCCATAGCCCAGCTTGGATCAAGATGCCAAATATATACTTGCACCAAGTAGGGTGACTTTCTAAGTCTGTGTCCCATCTGGTCTTCTAAATGCATAGTATAGTTGCTCTATTTAAGATCTCTTCATCAATTGACCTCTAGGTTTACACATACCAAGGCTGTGTGCAAAAAGTCCTGCATTAGCACACTCACAGCTAGGAAATCATGCATCTCCATGTCTGGCTTAGGCATGGATACACTTGGGCACACAATATTTAAATGAAGATTTGGAATCACTTTTCACAGTGCTGCCCCTAGGAATCACAGCAAGTCAATGCTCCCCCTTTTAAATGTCATGAAGAGCCTAGAATGTTTAGCTTCACAGTATTTCTAAGCACAACCATTACATTAACCATGTAATTTCTTATACTACCAGCATTATCCCTGTCTGGTTGTGCTTTTTGGGTACAGAGATTGCACAACCTACTAAGAGAAGCTCACAGGTTGAAGTGCCATGGTTGTAAACATGAAACTCATTTAGGAGACAGGATAAAATTCAACATTTAATCTACTTTGCCTGAAATTTGACATGAGCGTATGATTTATTCTATATAGGCCTTTTCTGTGCAATATTCAGAGATATGATACATACTATTTGTCATAATCATAAATGTTACTACTATTTTTCGTGTCAGTTCTGCAAAAAAGGGCTCATTGCTACAATAGGAATTGTCATCAGATGTTTTGTGTTCAAATTTTGTTGTTTCAGATTTCTTACTACAATTTATTAGATCTGTCTCTTTTACTAGAAGAGAGTTATGAAGGCTGTCTTTAAACAGTAGATTGCTCACTGAGCAGCTTTGTATTGAACTCTGAAATTGTTACACAACCTTTATTTTAATAAAGCCTCATAAAAGTGTATAGCTATATAATTTTAGATATGTCACAGTATTCAGGCCTGTGCAGCAATTGTGGTCTAAAGAAGGCAGTGTGGTTTAGCAATTTGAACAAAGGACTGATTAAGAGTTCCAGGGCTCTGCAAAAGACTTTCTGTAAATCCTTGGAAGAGTTACGTGTCTTCTTTGTATCCCAATTTATCTGTCCATAAATTGGAGCTGCTATTAATGTGTTGCATATAAGCCATGAGAAGTCTGTTAGAGATCAGAACAGAACCTGGGAGGCCTTTTTCCCAGGCTTGTCATATAACCTCAGGCCAGTTGTGCTTCTTTGGGGGCTTTGCAAACTCATTGAAGTGCTTCTGCTTCAAGTTGAGAGGTCTTGTCTGTAAAAATATGGTTTACACTAAAATTCTCTGACTTAGCTGTATCTTCTGGTTTGGAGGAAGCCTGAGCCAGAGGAGTGAAGTGGACACTGAAATAAAGCCTTAGAATATAAATAAATCCAAAACAGTCCTCCTAATAACAGCAATTCTTTGTCTCCTGACTTTGTGGCCTAACGTCTGAGGCTCAAGGGGATATAAATACAACACTCTGTGCAATGACTAATTACTCAAAATTCTGTGCATCAGCAGAAGTGGGACTTGTGGTTGACTCTAATATTATCAAATGCCTTTGCTATTTAATAATCTTGTAGCCGTGCATTATTTAGCATGCCGTTTGCACAAAGAACAGTGATTTTATTTCAGCTATCTCTCAACAAAGTAAAAATGCAGCTGGTAGTAAATGAAGCATTTGGCAGACAATGTGTCTGATGTACAGTTCTCTAACTTGCTAAGAAAAGAAAAATGTTGAATGTTTAACCTCTTCCTACCCAAGGATGTAGCAAGGAGTAAACCTTTATGGTTTTCCTTTTTCTCTTTTTGCCTAGCCCTAAAATGTAGCCTTTTTCTTTTTCTTTTTCTTTTTCTTTTTCTTTTTCTTTTTCTTTTTCTTTTTCTCTTTCTCTTTCTCTTTCTTTTTCTTTTTCTTTTTCTTTTTCTTTTTCTTTTTCTTTTCCTCTTCCTTTTTTTTTTACTATCTTTTTCTTTTTCTTTTTCCTATCTTTTTCTTTTCCTTTTCCTTCTTCTTTTCCTTTTTCTTTCATTTATTTTTCCTTATTTTCCCTTTTCTTTCTTTTTTCTTTTTTTTTTCCCCTTTCTCTTTTTCAGTTCTTTTTCTTTTTCTCATCTTCCCTTTCATTCTCAAGAAAAGAGAAGTTACTACTGGGCAAACATCTTATTTATCAGTGAGGTTTATTCACACACACCAACACAGAGTAATTATGCCCAGAGCTCCCATTAACATCCCACAAACCAACAGCATAATAGCTTCCTTTCTTTAACATGTAACCCAAATAGGTTAATAAATAAGTTTAGTTCCAGTCATAGTCCACTTTCTGACTTAGCCTTCTGCATTCCCTCTTTTACAAATACGGAATCCATTGAATTTTGGAACAGAAAAACCATGAGGAATAAGTTAATCTGCCAGGCACTCCAATCAGCAATCTGTACTTTAAGTCTAAATAAAGCTGCATCTATTATGTTCTGAAGTTCAGCTGAACTGTGAAAGGGCACATGACTGAAATCACTGCATGTGAGTTGACTCACAGTTAAGGCTAGATGGAACTTGCTTGGTTCCTCATGAGTTTCTGCTTCTGATTCAGGCCTTCTAAAGACACTTCAGTTTGTTAAGGCTTAGTCAGTGGCCTAAGGCTATACAGGTATCCAGTGACAAGAGGGATTTCCAGAGTGGCATCCCTCTGTATTGGCAGTCAACTGAGAAAATGTGGAGCAAGCTGGATGCATCCTCTTTCCCCTTGGAGAGCAGAAAGCTATATTATCCCCCTTGTACAAACTGGAAAAGTGGAACAAAAATGTTAGCTGGGTGCACTGAAGAACAAGCTAAAAATGTTCTGCTCCAGGTTATATAGGCAGTTGGAGTGATGCAGCCAAAAATGAAGCACGGGCATATATTCTCCCATGCTGCTCTCTTAACTTCTAGACAACATTGTCATGGAAGGAAACACTGTTTATCTGCCTAGTAACTGTCTATTTTAATCTGTAAGAACAAACAATGTAAACAAAATGAGCAAACAGAAGCAGGCTTGTACAGAACAATTTGCAGCCTTGTTTTCCAGTGGAAGATTCCATGGACCACCCAGGCTTTGCTCTAGTCCTTTTCTCAACCACGGAGCATCTAATTAAATCCCTTTCCATTCCTGACTCTAAGTGGAAGAAAGCCTACAGTCCTGTACAGTTTCTTTCCAGATGGAAATGCATAATTTAACAGAGATACAGCTGACAGGGAGAAGTGGGCCCAAAGTAGTATTAGCATTTGCCACAAATTGCATTAAATTACAAGGGGTACTTAATGAAGACATATTATAAAAAGAAGATTAAAGCCAATATTTAGTTTTTAAGCCCCTTCTAAGATTGTAGAGTGCCAGGCAACAAAAAACTCACAGTGAAACTACTTTAGTGATACCAAGAGTTTGGTTTAGCTACACGTGATCAGTTACAAGTCATGGCATTGTGTCCTATTGTGTCCTATAGCTTTATTCCATGTACATGTATACATATATAAAAAGTTGCTAAGCACCTTACATTATTTACCACTTGGGTACTTAGAACATGAAGAAAGTGCTTTTCAGACTGCTTTGTAGACAGGGAACAAAACATGCAGACACTGGCTTGTTAGTGGCAAGTGAACCTGTTTCCCTTGTTTAACTGTGACTTGTTCTCTATACTTCTCTTCAAAAAAAAGTAGGACTGGAGGAAAATTTTTGTCAGGCTATCAGCTGTCTCATTTTTAGAACTGGACGTCATTGTGAATGTCCACATAAAGGAGAAAGTACATAGAAATGCAGAGTTGCTTTGCACTGGATACTCCTCGAAGAGGCTGTAGGGAGTTTAGGAAACATACTACGAGGACAGGTGCTTTGGCTCCACTACTGGCATACTGAGAAATATTCCAGTTTGGAAATTAACCCAGTTGATTATTATTCTGGACGTAGAAAGGTAGGGTTGCTGGCAGCATATAGGTAGCAACTCAAATGTTTTGTATGTGGGCCGGAACACGCAAATGATACCACATCCAACATCTGCACCTGAGAATGCATTCTGATGAGGTCTAGAGAGGCTGAGTTCAGAAATATCTTTGTGCCATCTCACTTCTGGGATGTTTTAGTAAATGAAACAATGGTATAATTTATGCAGGTTGAGAGCAGAGTAGAAAGTTACTTTTATTGCTTCTCTTGGGCTAACTATATCATGCAACACAAGTCAGAATCATTGCAGCAAAACATGCTGCATCCCTTTTTTAATTTGCTCTCCTCCTCTTGAGTTTATGATGAGTCCACCTCAGGGTCTCCTCCAGGAGGATGCTCAGTCCTGGTATGTAGCTCACCCTGTGTTGGAGCAGATCCTGGGCTGCCAGTGCATGCACACGAGGCAGTGCCAGCTGTAATGGTAGATAGCACTTTGGGATATCTGAGTTGCAGAAAGGATGAAGAGGAAGGAAGACCAACTGTGTGCATCCATCCTTTCTAATGAAATTCCTCCAGTTAAAAATAGCTAGTGGAAGCTGGCGCTTCTGGCACATCCAGAGCGTCACCTTCCCAAGTATCTTTTTCTGGCCTGAGCTGTAGGAAGTTGCAAATGCAATCCGCTGTGTAATAGTGCAGCATATTCTCGGCCAAACTCCTCATCGTTTTTTCCTCTTCATGGTTAGCTAACAAATGTCATATGCCTCCCTTTCTTCTTTAAAGCTATTCTCTGCTGAACCAGGTATCATCCAGGGTGTTGTGGAACATAACTTACTCTTCTCAGTTTCTTCACATCAGTTCTGGCTGTGGTAAGAGAGAAGGCAAACCTGTCTCTGGAGTCCCTCGTCTGCCTAGTTGCCCAGATATGCCAATTGCAGTAATGATGATAGTGAACAATATCAGATTTCATTATTTCCCCCAACCCAGTTTTCAATGCCAAGTAATTTTGGTCACTACAGAAACTAGAAAGGTTTGAGTTGGATTGGTGATATTGCATAATTAGGTTTTCAAAAGAACAAGAACAGAGAAATGAGAATAGTGGGGAAATCAGGCTTCTTGCTTTTGCAAGTTCTAACCGCAGAAAATGCCAGAAGTTGTATTTCTTATCAAGAATAAAGGAGTTAATCTTTAGTAGCCTGTCCCATGGACAGAATACATTTTTACAACTTACATTAGAGAAGTGGAAGGAAGCTAAAACACTTAAGTTTTGGTGATTGATAGCAGTAACCTATAGAAATGTCTTTAAATGCGAGTTTACAGTTGAGTGTACTGATTTTGCCACTTTTCTCACGTTTTCTTCTGTGTCTGTGTGTTTAAAGGTAGACATACAGACATAAAACCAGCTATAGAACAAGTCATCTGTAGAAAAGCAGATTCTTGAATTCTGGCAACAATGTTTGTCAGCTGCCCAAATATCTATAAGGAGTATTTTAAAAATTCATTTCAAAGCACAAATAAACACAGAAATACAGGAAAAAGGTGAGGAAATTCTCTGGAAGCTCGTGCCTCATTGCTGGTATCTGTGATTTTGTTCCTGAAATCCTTAAGCAGGCAGTGTGTTGCTTGGAAAGATCCATTTCACAGGGAGTCTCATGGAGAATGTCTTTCTGTCAGAAGCAGTGCCTTGGTGGTCACCTACTGCTGAAGACCATGAGTGAGGTGTGGGAGCCCTGTTTTCTGCATTCCTGCCCCACAGGTTAAGGACAAGAGAATGAGTGGGTAGCGGAGAACAATACTGTTGAGCAGAACAGCAGTTCTGGCCTGTAAGTCACATCTAACTCAAATCCGAGAGAGGAGATACAGCTTGAGGAGTCATCGAAACGATTACACAAACTCAGTTGGAAAAAGAATGCAGGGAGCTGGCAAGGGGACAAAGCTGTGGAGAGCTCAGACAAAAAACCTCCTGAAGTTTGGTGGGGTTTTTTTCCCTTCCAGGATGTGTAGTTCATGGGTAGGCAGAAGCAGTGGCCAGCCAACAAAGGCTAGATGCTGTGGTTTTGAGAGAGGCGCTCGAGCATATGGAGCTTTCGTGCAAAAAAAAGAATGTTTTTTTGATCAATTCCAGGCGAGATGGCAGTTGTGTCATTCTGAGTGCTTCTCCTCAGATTAGATGGGATCACTAAGTGTCCTTTGGCATTTTCAGTCTGAGAGAAAAAAACCACATGTGGCTGGTGAAATTGCCCAGCACAGAGATTTCCTTCTTCTTATTTAACTGTTAGATTATGGGGTCCTGAAGCCATGTCACCCTCATATGTGATACTGGGTGACACAGTTAGTGACAATTTGGCCAGTTCTGTCCTGGTTGGGGAGGGAAATCCACTGCCAGAATTTCCAGTGTACTATCAAAATACTGTGATGTATTTTGGGCAGAGCTTTGGCTGTAGTTTCATTTCATCATTAAATAATATTTGTGATTTAACACATAAGCATGAGCTTTGTTGGGACGAAAGCACAATTTGGCACGAGTGTGACATGAATAATGAAAGGAGTGAAGTACTGCTCAAGGAAATGAGATAAGTGAAGCTTTTGATTAGAGTAGGAGAGTAGCTGCATGTTGTTGAGGCTTGATAAACCAGTTTGAGAAGTACAAATCAACCTTCTGAGGAGCTGCTATATTTAGCACCAGGTTTCAACCATGACTCTTGATTCTGTGCAAGTTCAAATTTTGGGAAAGATAGATACAGCTCTGATAGCATGTTCAACTGAAAGTCCATCTTCTGTCTATCAGTGGTGATGTCTGTGTGCTTCCCTGTTGTTGACACATTGTGGTTTATATGCTGTACTTTTCAAGGGTGCCACTGGAGAGTTTTGTGTTCAGATGAAGTGTAATGAGAATTTTCCAGTACTGCATTTTGTATGTCATACATTTTTTATTTGCACTGCTGGGGAAAAAAAAGTGTGGAGAGTTTCTTCTGCTGTTTCTGAGTTTCTATGTGAGGTATGAACTTCCAGATCAAATGAAAGGAGGTCACAGATCAAAGCTCAAGTGTGAAACCAGGGAAGAAGCAGGTAATGAAGGCAAAAGCAAACTCAAACAGAAAATTTACACAGAAGTGTATCCCAAATTGAAAAATTCCATGCCAAAATAACTATTGCCCTGGTAGCATAGGAATCAGAGTAGTGGTGGATTCTTTCTTGACAGGAGTCTCACAGGTTCAGCAACATGGATCCATTGTTTTTGGAATAGTATATGGAGTTCCTGGTTCAGTGCTCTTACTCCATTGTGTAAGAAAGAAATAAATTCGTCACCTCTCATTAATGCTATCTGAAGTTGAAAGGAGTTTATATGAGCATCATCACACTGAATTGTTTCGATGATTCAGAAAACAGAGTGCTCCCTGTGGCTGAATACTTTGTTGGCTTTCTGGGGTTAGACTAACAGTCTACTACACAGAATAACTTCGTTCCCCAGTGATGAGCAGCATACTGAAATATTATTATCCAGGAGAATGAAGCTCTCCTGTGATCTTTCTTCAGTGTTATTTAGAGAAAGCCATCACCTCACAGACACCTTGCAGTATTTTTCTTGTAAACAGTGAGGTGGGAGCTCCTCTGTTCTCATCTCTCATCTCATGATGGAGAGTCCAGCAGAGCTGTGGAGGTCTGCTTACTTATTTTGCATATCTCAGTTTTAGGGTTCCCAAGCTGTGCCTCACTTTCAAAGGATGGATAGCTCATGTGATTCCTGTTAGCCCATGAAAGATCTGGAGCTTTGGATTCAGCCCACAGATGTCTCAAAGTGGGTGTTCTTAACATCCTTGATCTTAAACTGGGTTAATTTCCCATCATGTGAAATGAGAGTACTATTACCTGCCTTCAAAGTAGATGCTGTATATGGGCTTTGAAATGTAAAGCAGATACTTTCATCTGTGCTTTTTAGATGACATACAAATTAAAAATTGCAGAGTTGTGGATGTTGTATGTTTTATTTCCAACATTCACCGCAAACCAAACATTTCAGGGGAATTCATGCATCTGTAATGCTTGTCACTGATCTTTTTAGAAACAGTGCATAACTTAATGCAGTAGGATGTTTCAGAAAGGAAAGAAATTGCATTCAGGAGGCCTTGTATTGAGATTAATCTCTCAGGAATGCAGGGGGTTAACGGTCAGGCTGATTAATCACTGTTAATGACCCATCAGGAAATCTGTCAGGAAGTGGGTAAAAATTCCTGATGGCTGATGTGAAGCATTTTGTGGTATGCTTTGGTTTTGATGTTTCCCAACTGATAGTCTACACTGGATGTAGTTCAGTTACCTCTAAGTTCCCAGGACATGTGAAGGACCAGATGATACGATGGCCTTGTTCAATTTGAGTAAATGAGCAAGAAATTCTCCCCATTCATGGCTGTGCAAGTACATCGCAAAATAAATGCAAGAAGGTCAGGGATTGCTCCTTCCCACAGCTTCCCAGAACAGAGTCTGGTAAAGATACAGAAGGGAAGTGGGATCATTCCCTCAATCCTCTGGACAGAGCCCATGGTACGGGGGGAAGAGTGGAAAAGGCAGCTTCCCCTATGTGAACAGGGAGCCAGAGTATTAAGATTTGGATACGCAACTGAGTTAATGAATTGCCTGGTGTTGACTGAAGGCGAGGTTCCACAGTTGGCTCAAGCTGATCCAAGATCATGCTGAAAGGAGTGTTTCTACCCTTTTTCTCCTTTGCTATGGACTAGCTATCATGTGGTAATACAGCAACTTGCTGATCTGGGTGAAACTATTGTTTCTTGGTCAGTGTTGGCTGGCCCAGTCGTCAGAAGGATCAGAGAACTGATCCGCCTCACTGCTTGGCCACACAAGTGCTAAATCTGATGTAGGGGAGGGTGTGGGAACATGAGACAAGGATAAAAACATGAGTGGGGACTGAGCCTTTCAGCAGTAGCATAACCATGGATTGGCTTAAGTCTATTATGAAACTGCAGTCTGAATCACTGGAATTAAGAGTGCACTGTCAACCTACAGGGAATGGAAATTAAAATGTGTTAGCTTACACCTCCTGCCGTTGTTAAACACTGGCTGAGCCCAGCCATTCTGCACGTGGCTGGGAGGAAAGAGCTACGGTGAGGCAGCATCCTAACAGGTTCCCGTGATTTGGCCTGGAGTGTGCAAAGTGCATCAGACAGCATCGGGGAGTGTGTGGGGAAGGCAGAGGGGAAGAAGAAAGGAACAGATGAGCAGCACTACCATGATTCTCTCTATATTTTCCTTTGGCTTAGGGTAACACCTACTTTGTCTTTGTGACAAGACTGCAGAAAAGCTCAGTTACCAGAGGACAGATTGAGCACAGTTATAGAGTTGGGGATCCAGACCCTAAAGCTCTGGGGTACAGTGTGCTTTTCCTAGTTCTTCTCCTTTATTTTCAACCCAAGTAGCTTTGCAGTGCTGTCCAGTCAGTACCAAAACCCTAACTTAGACCTAGCAAGGCAAGTCCTGCTATTTGATTCAAGTTCATTTGGTTCTTACTGCAAAATTTGGTAGTTCCTAGTTAAGGACTTCTTATCATTTTTTTTCTGGCTCGAAATTCCATGCAAAGATACAGGAATAACTCTGCTAGTGGAAAATCCCTTCATAATTTTCAAACATATTGTGTTTTAGAGGTTTGTAACAAAAGGTCTTCTCCCTTAAACACAGCCATGCAGAGCCACACCATTATCTGCAGGGTGCCCTACAAAGACAGCAATGCTTCCACAGAGGATTAGCAACCCCAGGCACTGTGGGAGTAGTCACCCTTGTTAGGCCTTGATCTTAGGAAATAGTTTGAAGATAATCAAATTAGTTTAATTTCAGGAGAGTTTCAAGATAGTGGAGTTAGTTTAATTTACAGATTGTCTTAATTTAAACTGCCAAAATATCTTTCCAGTGAAACATGAGGAAATATGAGGGGAAGAAAATATTAACCTCCCAGAAAATAAATTTTAAAAGTATTCCACAGGCAAATAAATGCAGAAGTAAAAGAAACCAGCCAGGAACATTTCCAGAAATAAATCATTCTCCATCACATAGAGGATAAACATGAATTCTTTCAGGAAGAAGGAAATCAAAAAAACCAAAAGCTGTATAAGTGATTCAACCACTGTGAGTGGGGTTTTCATGGCAAGGTTTTGGTAGTGGGGGACTACAGGAATGGCTTCTGTGAGAAGCTGCTGGAAGCTTCCCCTATGTCCGATAGAGCCAGTGCTCTAGAGGGACCCATCACTGGCCAAGGCTGAGCCCTTCGGTGATGGTGATAGCACCTCTGGGATAATGTAGATAAGAAGGAGTAAAAATACTGCTGTGCAACAACAGCTGGGAGCGGGGTGAGTATATGTGACAGCAGCAACTGTGCAGGTACCAAGGGCAGTGAAGAAGGAGTGGGAGGAGATGCTCCAGGTGCTGGAGCTGAGATTCCCCTGCAGCCCATGGTGCAGCCTATGGTGAGGCAGCTGTGCCCCTGCAGCCCATGAGGACCATGAGGATGCAGAGATCCACTTGCAGGCCGTGGAGGAGACCCACGCCAGAACAGGTGAATGTCCAGAGGACCCATGGGAAGCCCATGCTGGAGCAGGGTCCTGGCATGATCTCTGGAAGAGGAGCCCACCTGAGCAGTATTCACTATCAGGTTTGCTGATAGAACTTGTGACCCCGTGAGGGACCCACACTGGAGCAGCCTGTTCCCGAAGGACTGAACCATGTGGAAGGGACCCACTCTGGAGCAGTTAGTGAAGAACTGTAGCCTGTGGGAAGGACTCATGTTGGAGAATTTCATGGAGGACTGTCTCCTGTGGCAGGGACCCCATGCAGGAGCAGGGGAAGAGTGTGAGGAGCCTTCCCCCTGAGGAGGAAGGAGCAGCAGAGACATGTGGTGAACTGACCACAGTCCCCATTCCCTGTCACCCTGTGCTGCTGTGTGGGGAGGAGGTAGAGAAATTGGAAGTGAAATTAAGCTTGGGAAGACTAGAGGGTGGGGGAAAGTGTTTTAAGGTTTGCTTTTACTTCTCACATTATCCTACTCAGATCTGATTGGTAGTAAGTTAATTTCCCCAAGTCAGGTCTGTTTTGCCTGTGATGGTCATTGCTCCCTGCCGTTATTCCAATCCACAAGCCTTTTGTTCTATTTTCCCTCCCTTGTTCAGCTGAACAGGGGAGTGACAGAGTGGCTTTGGTGAGCACCTGGTGTCCATCCAGGGTCCCCCCACCACACACTGTAACCAGAGGATATTTTACTCCCTGAGCATTTCAGCTGAAATTATCCCTTAGCTAAGGCATAGACCCTAATGGCACAAGACTATCTGAACATATCCGAAGGCTGTAAATATTCTCCACTTCCACTAGTAACCTTTCATCAAAGCACAGCCCAGGGATTCTTGCAGGGAGACATAGGCTTTTCCCACTTGTGAGCAATGGATAGTGAGTGCCTTTGCTGACAGCTATTTTTGTGTTACATAGGGCTAATTTGCAGTTTGGGTACAGAGTAGGCAGAGGTACAGCAAGGAATGTTGAGCAGATGTGACAGAGCGATAACATCCTTAGCATAATCCAGTATCACACAGTTGTGCAGTGCTATAAATACAACAGGAATTCTCCAAGGCCCAATTCCTTTGACAGAGTTGGGCATCTCTGCATTGCCATGGATGTAGACTGCACTAAATCCTCGGGCTTCGTTCATTTGTGCACTTCTGTGAGTGCTCCTTGGAGGCTATAAGCATAATTGCGAGCAATGTTATTGGTTCATAAGGCAGTTTTTGGCAGCTTTTGGATTGATGTTTTGATTTATTCACTAAATGAAGAATTTATCATTACAGGCAAAACACTTCTCTTGTACTGCTATGCAACATCCTTTTCAGGTGCTTCTTTTGGCCTTGGTAACATGCTCCTACAATGTATTTAATGGAATGAATCCGTGTTAATAGCAAGACTGGACAAGGACTGTGACTTCTTTAAAATTACCTAAGAAAAGTTTTCTGAGGTTCAGTAACAATGTCAGGTTTCAGGAGCCGGAGCCCTCTCATGTTCTTCCATGACTGCTGTTGCTCTTGCCTAGGAGGACAGACTGGCAGGGTGAAGGCTGAGCAAAAGATTGCCCTCGAACAAGGTGGAGCAACTGCTGCCACTCTGAGAACTGCAGCTTTTGGCCTCTTGGCCTCCAAATTTTTTTGGTCAGGAAGTCATCTTATTGTATAAGTGACATGCATCCTAATAGTCTGTGCATGATGGATTGAAAAAGGCTTTACATGCTGGAAAGGCTGTTGAACAATATCTTTTCCACTTACAAAGCACTTTCCTTAAAAAGCTTCTCAGGGCAGCATCGTATAAAAATAGTTATACTAAAGTTGTGAACCAGCTTCTGACAAATCAGAACTAACAAAAGCTAAGGTATAAATAGAAGTGTTTTCATGGGTTTTCTCTTCTCTAGAGGCACAGAATCTCAATCAGTGCTGGATTGTAAGAAACAAAAATGCCCTTTTCCAGACACACAGGAAAACAAGGACCTTACAGACTAGTGGCACAGGATATAAATAGGTTTTCAAAACTGCTTCAAAACCATAAAAGTTAGTCAAAACCGTGACATTTGTATTTAAGAATGAGCCACACCATATCAAACAATTTTTTAATCCAATTCTTTATTTTATTTCAAACAAACTAGCATCTCCTGCTTTACAGAAAGGTTAAATACGTTATACTTTCATAATTATGGAATGAATTTTCTCCAGGCACTCAAAGATACGAGGATTATCTCAAAGTCTGCAGTGTATTAGAATTCCTGGAAGACAAATGCTAAAGAATGTAAAATATTACATACTCTGTATTTATATTTTGTCAGTGGGCACTCTCAATGCACCTTACTAGTCATTTTCAAATTCTTTTTTTTGTGAAGTAGGTTAGAATTATTTGTCTTAGAGCAGGTTTTGAAACAGCTAAATGTAAATCTGCTATTTGCTATTCCAGTGTTTGTGTAGTCTTGATTTTACTGTGAGCCTGTTCCTTCTAGTGCTCTGTGCCAACCTCTTCTGAATCTACCAAACCCAATGTAGTTTAATCCACAATACCAAAGAAGGAAGGTCTGTTTCTGTAAGCCAAAAATAGTCCTTACTGCAGTTAACCTTGCAGCTGAATCAGTTCTGCTATTGCTCTTTTAGTCATGTTTGACCAGTCATGTCTGCACAGACCAGAAGCAAGGCTGAGCAGGGTATCTACATAATCAATGTGATGCAGGATGCTGTTCTCAGTGCAGCAGCCCTGTATTGAAAACACCCCCCTCACAAACATTCGCTTACCAACAACTGGTATGATACCCTTTGGGTCTGTAATAGCTAGGCTTTGCAGATACTGACTGCTTCAGTCTATGCATGGGAAGTGGGGATTTCAGCAAAAGTTTACTGGCATCAAATCCTTCTGTATGTTCTCCAATCACCCTGTAATCTTTTCTCTTGCAAAAAATAGCTAGGATGCCTTTTCCCATTCTGGATGGGAGCCTGCTGTTCTCCCCCTTTTCTGCTTTCAGAGACATTTATCATTGTCCAGCCACGCTAAAAGGGAGATCTCCAGCCATCTCACAACCTCAGAGTATCACCCATGAGCAGGGAGCCACAGTTACATTGCAGGTAGAACTTAAAATCCATCTCACTGGCATACAGACTAAGACCTAGGTGACATGTGGTCAGTCTTTTTGTTCCAATAGCCAACAGTGCAGCAATAATTTTAAAAAAGTCAGAAAAACAGTAATCTTCTCCTTGCTGCTGCCAGGTAATAGTTTATGCTATTTGACACCAGATATTCTGAGTATTACTCATTAAAATATTTGGCTACTTCCATTTCCCAGTGATCACGGTAAAAAATGTTCTTCCTGCTAGAGCTACAGCAGAACGGATCTGCATGCTGAAATCCTACTCCTGACTATAACAACAGCACCAAAATAGCTTTAATAATTAATCATGCACTGATTAGATTACAAACTCTGAGATGGGATGGAGATTTTTGTATTATGCATCAGACAAAAGACACTGGCAATGCTTAACTAGCAGTCACGTGCTCCTGCTCCACCTGCCATTGTGGGAACACTCCAGAAACCAGAAGGGAGACAAAAGCCTAACAGAAATTGATAAAAACCTTCACCTGCCCCTGGTATGTTCAGGAATGTTGAAAAAGTGTTGAAACAGGTGCTGCTACAGCTGCACGCAGGGGCACTGCTTCGCTTATTAACTTGTCATTTGCCAGGCCATGCTGTCCACTGTATCCTGACGGAAGAGAACATTCAAACTCCAGGCCAAGCAAGAGTTAAGCAGGGAGTTTTCTAACTGGAAACATCAGTGTGGCAAACAGGCACTGTGGCAGGGCTGGGCAAGGAAAGGCCAGGCCTGGGGTAGGGCCCCTATCCTGTGACCCCCATTAGGGTCCCTTGCAGTGTCCACGCTGCTCTGCCCTGTCAGCTGCTTGCAACATTAGAAACAAGTTTCTGTGGAAGTGGCATTGTTTTGCTGGAATGATATTACATGCAGCTGATTTCAGAGCAAGTAAGAGTTTAAGACTGAGAAACACTAGTACTTAAAATTGGAAAATTACTTCCTAGTCTTAACTTCCATTAGAAATTTTGCTGAGCTGTTTCAACAAAGTTTTTCCAGGCCCTTTGCTCTTGTCCCATGACTCTTGGGGCCTATTCATGATAACTATAGAGGCAAAATCCCTCAGGGGAGATAGTCCACATGCTGGATCTGGAATGAAATACGATAATACTACTGTGTCTAGTTTAATGCCTTCACTGGTATAAAAGTATGATTTTAAAAAAGGGACCTTAGGACCAGTTTTATGGTACCAACAAGAATTGGTATCAGTCTGGCCTTAGAAATCAAGCCAGTTTTAGGGGAGGAGGGGGAAAGAACACTGTGGACTGAAATGAGCAAATCAAGTTAAAAACGACCATCAATCAAGTTAAATTTTGCCAGTTGTTGGGGACACTTCATAGCACTGAACATCGCCAAACAACAGCTATTGTTAAAAATCACTTGGGTGGCAAACAGCTGTCATTCCCTGCTGGCCAGAGCACAGCCAGCGGTATCTGGGCAAGAGGGTCAGAGCAAGCTGGGCTATGGCTGGTGCCCACGCGGGACAGATGCACTCACTGCCTCCCGAGGGCTCCCACAGGGCAGGCAGGGCATGGCCTGGGAATGATGGGTGGCTCAAGAGGGCCATGGCTGCCAGGGCTCCAGGTGAATGTCATTGTCCTCATCCTCCGTGGTCAAACTCAGCACAGGTGGCAAAGCTTGCCCCAGGAATAGGAGTGGTTTATGTGGTAGACACAATCATAGTTTTTAATGACACTGGGACCTTTTTAATAAACAATAGCTAAGTTCTGGAAGCGTCAAAACATTATCACTCTGCAACTAGGAATTTACGGACACCACAAGCCACATGGCTTATTTTTTTCCCCTTTTCTCTGTCCCTTCTACCATTGACCTTTATGAAAAACAGAAGTTAAGTAAGAGAAAAATAGCTTTAATGAAACATCCAGGTTGAGAAATCAAAATCGGACACTCCAACAACAGGAAGTTTCAAAAGCAGTGTTTATAACAGCATCTTGCTGAACTGTGGCATGCTTGCTTTTCTTTTTGAGTTTTAAGCCATATTATAATGTGCACCTTGATTCAGCAGCTGGGCACAAGGATAGTATTGTGGCATTAGTTTAACTTTGCAGAACTTCCTAGGCATAGAAAAGTGAATTGAACTCAACCCCTGAACAATTTCCTGACCCCTGCAATCAGTGCTACAACTTGTGTCTTTCCGGTAAAGGCATCTGAATTGTTTCCCTGTGCAAGTACACTTAAGCTTGTTTGTTATTTTATTCTAGGGCGCTGGAGACAGTTTTGTGGGAGCACTGGCCTTCTACCTGGCTTACTATCCCAAGTTATCCATGGAGGAAATGATCAGGAAGTCTAACTGCGTCGCATCAGTGAGCGTCCAGGCACCGGGGACACAATCTTCATATCCTTACAGGAAGGACTTGCCTCAGGACCTTTTCTAATTGATTGTCTAGCTCACTGTACTGATTTTATCTCATACCAGACAGCATTATTCTCCTGACTGCACTGAGGTTCTCCTCTGCTGACTGGAAAGGTCAGGAGAATCCCTTTGCTTTTTATTTCAGGAATGCTGTGTGTTCCTGTTCTACAGCAGTAAGATGGGGTGGGGGTGGTGGGTCTTTCAAACACAGCACAGCAGGTCTCTCTGGCCCCACACAGCCCTGGGCTTGTGGCCGTCCCACACAGCGCTCTCTACTGAGCTACATGAAGTTTACAGCAAAACACCTGGAGGGTATTGGGCTCCTGCAGGTATTTTTACTTGATTTTATCAGAACTTCTGATGTGAAATGGCAGCACATGAAGCAGAGCATCAGCTTTGAGACTGCAACTTCAGTGCTCGAACACCAGGGCCAGCGTTTGGCTCACAACAAAGCCCCGTGCATCGAGCCCGCCTATGCCCACGTGCCTCAGGCATGGCACTGCGCTCCATGCTTTGCTTCCCCACACTCGGGAGGGTCCCTCTGACTACAGGCAGGACGGGACTGCTACGGAGGCAGACTTTGAAAAATGTTTCTAGCCATATTGCTCTAAACACAGGCAAGCTAATTAAGGGAAAAAAGCTTACAAAAACATCAGACAAGTACCTGTGTCTGTTTTCTTCATGTTTGACAAAAACCCAGGAGTGAAAAAGCCATCCTACTAACCTGGCTGAAAATAATACAACCCTTTTAACCATGGTGACAGTTTATCAAAAAACTCATTTAGGTTCCCATTCCTTCTTTCCTCAGGAGCTGGTGCAACATTACCCCTCCAAGTAATGACACCAGCTCGTGGTCACTACTGTCGCATCTGTGGCTGGTAGGTTAGAAAAACTTGCAATCCTGCCATTGAATTCCTGCTGTGGAAAATGTTAATTTTTATTGCTTTATAAAACAATAGTTCCTTTGAAGATTACAGCCTCTTTCACAATAGAAAACACAGACAATGGGATTTGCTGTTTAATTTTTTTAATTGGGCACTGTAAAAATAACTCAAAAGATAAATAAATGTTACTGTGATGATCTATGTCCAGACATCAAGAATTTTCTCTCTCTACATTGTTTTATTCACAATGGCCTTCAAATCACAGGAGACGGTGATCCCAGTTCATTTCCTCTCTTTTCAGGCCATGTTGCTGGATTTCTGAATCAGTGTTCACCCCATCCTCCCCCCAGACCATCTTCTCCTCCTGTATAAATCAAGTCCAGTCATTGTTCACACAGAGCGGATTTTTCTCTTCTCTGTGAAGAGGACACGTTGTTTTGCTACAGGGAAAAAAAAAAGAAAAAAGAATCCGTTAAGAAGCCTGAAGTGTTAAAATTCAATTCAACCAGCCCACGTTCCTTTTCTCCTGGCTGCCTTCACTGCTTAAATGAGTGTGGAGCAACTGACTGGCACAGCACAGTTGTTAACCAACTCTTGAAGGAGTTTAGTGGTGCTTTCACTTTACCACATGTAATATTTAGTTCCTAAGATGTCCACTTTACCTCTGTGAGAATAAGTATCAGGATGCAAGTGACTGAAAACACTCAACAGCTGCTCTGTGTGACTATTCTGAGTCACAGCTGCTCAATGTAGGGACAAAAATAGGTTCTTTCTGCTTTCTACTACTCTTCAACTCCAGAGCCGAAACAACTACTGATGATGAGCTGGATCTAGTCGGCCTTGTAGGCTGACTGAGAAGTTAACCAGTTGCCCTGTGGATCTCTCAATGAGGCACAAACTGGCTCTGACCACAATGCCTGATGTAGGTGTTTGCAAAATCACTACAGGTTAAGCATAGTCAATACAGTAATAAAAACCAAAAATTACAAAATAAATCAAAGCAAAGCTTTACAATGCCATTTGAAAACCCAACACAGTTTGGCTGAATTTCATTATATGAATTCCATTCAAAGCTATGCAAGAGTAATCCACACAACAACAAAATCTCTTCTTCCACATAAAAGTTTCGTTTTAAGAAATACTGCAGATACTACAGATTCTGTTGCTGCAGTTGGGAGGTAGTGAAACTTGGGCAATCCTGCCACTACTTCACTAAAAAGCATTCTGCAGACGTCCCAGGTTTCTGAGAAGTACAAAACATAAGGTGAAAACACATGCCAAATGAAAATGCTTCCTAACATATTCCTGATGTGAGTTGTTATCTAGACTCAGATTTACTTCCCTTCACACATGCAACACTTTCTCACATCAATTTCTCACTTGTGTTCTACTACAGGCTACGGAGATCAGAGCTTTCTTCAGAAACCTGCTACATGTTCTGAGTTCTTCTCTTTCTTCACTTCCCTACAAGTTGCAAAGCTTCTGGAGGATCATTCTGCCCAATGTTTCAATGCAATAGTTTATTTTTCTTATTCAAGAAAATAATCCCAGAGATCTCTGATTCCCCTTCTGTGTGGAATTCAAAAGGAAAGCCACAATCCCTGTCACCTTTGATGACAGCATATTGCTTCTCTGGTGGTTTCTCTCACCTCTCAAAGCCTCTGTACTGTTAGCTCTGAGAATGAAAAGGTAGTCCTCTAACAAGAATATAAAATTTAAAGAAAAAATAAGCTTGAATCACGTAACTACTGGCCATGCATTATGTAATTGGAGCTGCTTAATAAATTTCTTATATTCTGTAACTTTACATAAGCCTTTTTTGCATTAACTCCACCATGTTATTTCTAACATGGTTTGGTCTAAATTCTAAGTTTACCCAAATTAAGGTTTTTGACATTAAATTCAGCTTTTAAATGTTAACTACAGAATCTTGAACCCTTAGTCACCTTTCAAAAAGCTGGGCGAGCAAAAGGCAGTTTGGCAAGTGCTATAACCTGTCCAACAAATCAGATTCTTAAACTGAGAATATCTGCAAGGACTAGGGGAACATGAAAGAATCCACTAAGTGTCATCTGGAGAGTGATATCATTTGTGGAACGGGGAGAATTTGTGCCTATTTCTTTAGAAGAAAAAGTCCATTTTGTAAGAGATGGTTAAAATTTCTGGTCTAGAGCTCCCATGGCAGCTGAACAGAACACTTCTGTTGGTGCATACTTTGTGCCTGCTTGTTGGAGGTAGCACAGTCTAGCAAACCACACAAAGAAACAGAATGAAAGAACTCCTGTGTCACTTGACTTCGCCAGTGACATGTGGCATGGCTGTCATCAAAGTCTGGGATGTGTCAGGCAAGTCATTACTTAGTTTCACTGCCACAATCTGTAAAATGAGGGTAACATTTACTTCCCACTGGAATGTCATGAAGAACAGCAACCGTACAGTCATTTGAGTATGAAACATGTTATGACATATTCTGCTTAGATGGGAAAAATCCTGTTGCATTCAAATCTTTTCCCCCAGAGTAAGAGAAGCTTATACAAAGCGTGCTGACTTCTTCCCCAAGCTCTTACCGATGGGATCGTATCTCAGTAAGACCAGTTTTTCCTGCAGTCGGAGTCTCCTGATGTTGAAACAGTAGCCTGTCTCCGCAGCACTTTTCATCCTCACCAGAATGTATCTAAAGTCACAAGGGATTGCTCTGTGTTAGTGCACAGGCACTCAGCGAGAGCCCACATCTGCCAGGGCACTGGCCAGTGGACAAGCTTTCAGCATACACAGTTTGGCACAATCACATAAGACACTTCATTTCAACTTCAGTGATGGGAGTATCAAAACTATCTATGCTTAACTTTTAACACAAGCACTAAACCATAAGCCCCAGCATCAAGTTTAGGTAAATAATTCCTCAACAGGATACAAGCCTAGAGAGAAGTAGCTCCTCCAAAAAAGTGAGGTGGGAGGAATAAAAACAAGAAAGAAAAAAAGAAATGAGGAAAATGAGCATACAATTGAGTCACTATGGCTTAAAAGCTAATGGCAAGAGAGGAAGGATGATGGTCGTTAAAGATGTTCGGGCTGTAGATAACACTGTATCACAGACTATCACTTCCTCATGCAGAGAGGAAGCTAAGCAGATAGGCTGGCACAGGAGGCCTGCAAAAGGAGAAGCAGAACCCCTTGGCACCATCCATCCTGCTAGAGATACAGAGCTTGATGTTAACCCAGCCACGGGAACCCCCTTCCCCACTGGAGGGCTCTTGGTTTGCGGGGCAGGCTGGCAGCAACTGTGATGTCCTGGGAGCAGGAGACTGAGGAAGCTGCTCCAAGCCCCCAGTCTGGAAGTATGCCAAGACCCAAGCAACTTCCCAGACAGAAGACATCTTCTGAAGTTTCAAAAGAAATGTAAAACCCTTTAACCAGTCTGTAAATTACATCTTTCTCTTCCATTTCAATGAAGAAATGGATACATCTCTGCATGTGGGCATTCAGTTCACTTTCCATTTTCCTGTATTTTCCTAACACAAAATGGCCTGTCAAAATTAACTTGTTCTTCCTCACTTGTGCAGCTCTGACCAGCGTACTTCCTTAAGCTCTTCCTTTTCAGCTTTGCAATCTAATTTATTACTGAGTTCAGAGTGAAGAGAAAGACACTGAATTCCTGCAGACAACTGACCAAGCATATTCTTGGAATTATCCCTGGTTGTTGTACACTACTGCAGGTGTGCTGTGAAGCACCAGTAACCACGAAGACTCCTTTCCCTATACCTCACTCACTTCCTCAAAGCCTCTGTGCAATTTCCCCTTTCTGGGGGAATCAGTGGCATCAGTGTGACCAGGCCTTGAAATTCTTGTGCACCACCCATTTGAGGCCAAGCACATTCCAAACAATACACCTTGTTCAAAAAAATGTCTCCCCTGTGAAGAAATGTAACAAGGAGCAGAGGCAGGAAACAACACTGGAAAGCTGTCGGGGCACAGGAAGAAAACCCAAGGGGAGTGGAGAAGGATAAATAATGTAAGAACATATTCCTGAAGTGCATATGGGACTGTAAAAGAACAGAGAAAGAAACAATCAGGACAAAAAAATAAAATAAAATAGAATAAAATAAAATAAAAATAAAATTGAGTGCATGGTAGAAATCCCTATGTTAACATTAGTAACACCATTTTTAAAAGGTACTTTTCCACCTTGCAAAACCTCCTGCTTTGCTGTGTTTGGTTTTTATAAACAGATAACAGAAGAACAATGAGATGTCAAACTGCTCTCTGTCAGGCACATACTTGGGAAGTGCTTTCTTAATTTAAAAGCCTGACAATTGTGCAGAAGTTCTCTAACAGAAGAATCTGCTCAAATGTGGCAAGTGGTTGGTATTGGCTCTACTGGGGGCAGATTCTTAAAAAATCCACAAGACAGAAAATGTACCAAAGGCCATAGGTCCCGGGCCTGTGGGGTACCAAATATAATACGCTCAAACAGAATGCACTTCTGGGAATGGGAAGACAGGAATATGTTCACATAAATGTACCAGTTTAGCCTCTTGGATTTGTCTAGCTAATTTTCTTACAAACAGCATTTTGGATCCAAGTCAGTTTCCCCACATGATCTTGTCTCCTTGTGCCCACACTGTATGAGTACTGGTGTGCTCAAAGTACGTATTCCTTCCTTTCCAACCCTTAAAACACCATCAGCTTTCTTTACAGGTCAGAGGACTGTGACTAATCTTCTTCCAGAGCCCACTAGCATCTCTTCTGAGCTGGACTGTAGAGCAAACTAAGATGCCCAGAGCACTGACTGCACCCCATCTGCCCCTCACATATTAAACACAGGACTGTGCTAAACCAAGCAAGTGTTCTGCACTCTGGCTATGGGAAAGCCTCACAGCACCTGCCCAAAGCCCACGCCACAAAGACCCACACTACCTTAGTTTACTCTCCTCAGCTAAAAAGGTATAACAGGTGAACAACAGGAAGAATACATGGATAATTTACAGCCTCTAATCACAGAGCACAGAGTTCTGCTTCCCCCTGTGCAGGGCAGTTTGGAGATTACAGCTGAGCTCAGTGTGATGGCCCATGGGACAAAACCTGCCTTTGTTGCAAGTTCAGAACCCATGGGGGAGCTTCCCACCATTCTGTGATTCTTCTCACTTACCTGTGAGAAGACACACATACAGAATGGGTGAGAGGAGGCAGCTAGACTCAAGGACTGCAGTTCCCTCGAGTATATTAAAAAAATCTAGAGAAGCTTAACATTTTGCAAAGATACAACATATCAGTAATCAAAAACTGGAGAGGAAGACATCACTTACTTAGATTTGCTCTTGGCCACTGAGGTTTTTTTGCAGCATGAAGAAGAGAAAAAGAGAAGAAACAGTTACCATTTTATCTTGTTTCCTTTTATGCAACATATAAAGATTAAGTGTTTTCCACTGCCTGACTTTGCTAAAGCCCCAGAGAGATAGTGCAAAGAGATTTACTGTCACGATAAAGCACCACTCATTCCTCCATGTGCTGTCAGCTCCCTGCCATCATATCACCTTTGTAAGTGGCTGTGCAAATGCAGTGCCCAGCATGACAGGCTGCACTTGCTGCAGCCTCCAGATGTTCTCAGCGAGTTTTCAGCTTCAGTGCTGAGTATGAATTCTCTGGGTGAATGTGAAGTTAAGACAGGTGTGAGCAACACTGCTGGTGGAAACTGCAGTCCCAGTCTCCCCGACTTGTTTCCACCCACTCCTGCTTCGGCTCCTGCTGTGGTGCCAACACGAGGGTTTGCATGGCCACAGGTGCAGAGCAGCGAGCCCTCCTCAGCCGAGCCCGACCTTCCCACGAGGCTGGTTTTGGGTTCCCTGATCTCCACACCATACCATGAAACAGGCTGAATTATTTTTCTGTCAGCTCACTGAATTTAAAGTAATCATAAATCTGCAGCACAAATGCAAAACC
>VYXC01007336.1:417201-512352 GCA_013397175.1 Platysteira castanea | reverse complement strand
AAAAAAAAAAAAAAAGCGCTCATCTCTACTGTATCTGTGCAAGTCTCGTTTAGGTCACCCTGAGCTTCCCCCGGGGCAGGCCGGGAGGCCCCGCGGCCGAAGGAGGGGAAGGGCGGGGAAGGGCGNGGGCCGCTGGGGCGGCAGGGCCCGTGCCAGCGCCAGGGAGCCGGGCCTGGGAAGTGCGGGATGCCGTTCTGGCGGCCAGGACGGCCAGTGGTAGCCTGGGCTGCATCCGGCACAACTTGTGGCCAGCAGGTCGAGGGAGGTGGTCCCGCCCCTCCGCTCAGCCCTGGTGAGGCCACATGTGGAGTGCTGTGTCCAGTTCTGGGCTCCTCAGTACAGAAGAGACACGGAGCTGTTGGACAGTATCTAGAGGAGGGCAATAAAGGGACTGGAGCATCTCTCTTACCAGGAAAGGCTGAGGGAACTGGGTTTGTTTAATCTAGAGAAGAGAAAACTCAGAGGGGATCTCACTGGTGCACGTAAATATCTCAAAGGCAGGTGCCAAGAGGATGGTGCCCAGGGCCAGGGCAAGGTGCAGTGGCCACAAACACAAGAAGTTCCACCTCAACATAAGGAAGAACTTCTTCACACGGAGGGTGTGAGAGCACTGGAACAGGCTGCCCAGGGACGTTGTGGAGTCTCCCTCCCTGGAGACGTTTAAATCCCACCTGAACCTGTTCCTGAGTGATCTGCTCTAGGTGACCCTGCCTGGGCAGGAGGGTTGGACCAAACGATCTTCAGAGGTCCCTTCCAACCCTAACAATTGTGTGATTCCGTGATCTCCCCATGCAGGCCTATGCAGGTACGTGCTGGCAGCCTGTCCGTGTGGCTGGCAGTGGCTCACGGCAGCAGGGCCAGTGCGGAGCGGGACATGCCCAGCCATGGTGGCCCCCCCAGCCTCTGCCCCCTGGCTGGCAGCACATCTGGGTTCTGCCCCACTGCATGGAATCATACAGTGGTTTGGGTTGGAGGGAACCTTAAAGACCATCTCATCCCAACTCCCTATCGTGGGCAGGGACACTTACCACTAGACCAGGTTGCTCAGACCCCCAACCAACCTGCACGTGGCTGGGTCACATTGAGCTTCTCATCAATCATCAACCCCAAGTCCTTCTCCTCAGGGCTGCTCTCAATCTGCTCTCTCATCCTTCAGCACATTTTAGGCATTGGAATAGGTTGTCCAGGGAGATGATGGAGTCACCATGCCTGGAGGTATTTAAGAGGTGTCTGGATCTGGTGCGGGGAGATGATTTAGTGATTTAGGGGCCACAGTGATAGTGCTGGGTTGATGGACTAGATAATCTTAAAGGTCTCTTCCAACCCTGATGATGCTATTATCTGTTAACCTCTGCCTGCCTTTCTGTGTTCTAAAAAAGGGAGTGCTGCTATGGTGTCAAAGTCCCCAAGTCATTAGGCAACTAAACCTATCAGTGTTCATGAGATAGTGTACAAAAGCCATGGGCAGGAAGGCTCAAGACAGGCACCAAGGTAAGTCTTCATAGTCCTCTGACCCCTTAGATAATGAACTGTAATATATTATCCTCTAAAAAATTCACAGAAGGTCTGAGGCATACTCTGCTTCCATCAGTTAGGTAAACTGTTATTGATGGAATTCAAAACCTTGAATATTTAGCAATTACGAAGGCAATAAAAATGTCAGCTTGACATATTTAGATGAAAAACAAGACTTAGAATGTATAATAACATGCAGTTAATTTTCTATTCTATGGAATGAAAACAAATGGCTGACCCCATAAAACACTGGCACAAAACAACATCTCCAGGAAAGCATTGCTGCTCGTGGCAAGTGTTTACTTGAGATGTTGTTCCTCGATTCAATTCAGTTATTTCCAAATACTTCCTCTTAATGATACAACATTTCAGTCTTTACTATGTGGCCTTCAGAAGTATAAATCTAGTAGTTACATAATCTGCCCATGAATATCAGAGTGAGAACTTGAAAACATTCAAGATGATAAAATGTGAGTGCTGTAAGACTCCTTCTCTTTGATCTGCGTTATTGCCTCAGTCAGAGCACAGACCGAAAAGGAATAGGATTGCCAACCTCCTGACTTTACTGCCAGGAATATAAATCAACATTAAAGATGATTTCTAAATGAAATAGCAAGTTAAACATTTGTAGAAACATATCATCAAATAGAGGTTACTGCCTCTTTTTAAACCTCTTGCCTGTTGGCAAAAAGAAAACTGTTCCAGTGACATTTTCTCTGCTCTGCTGTGACAAGGGCTGCATAAATATAGACACTGTGGATTAGAATAGACTTTGAGAGTCTTCAGCTTTCTTTTTTGCAGCCTCTTCTGTAGACAGTTTTCAATAGCTATGGGTAAAACCCAGGGAGTCTGAAACTGGTAGGTGTGGCAAGGTGTTGACAGCGTCACATGCCCCTGATGGCAACAGTCATTGCTGACCTTGAGGAAAAGTTATCCTGGCTGGAGGAAAGGAGACAGAGTGAGAATTTCTGACCCTGGCTCCGATTCAGATTTGGCATGTGGGCTGGGATAAGTCATGTTCTTTGAGATCTTCGATGGCATGTGCAGTGCAAATGCAGATTTTTCCTTCAACTTTGCCTAAAGAAAGCAAGGAGTGTGATGAACTGTAATGCCAGCCTGGATAATTCTGGTATTTGCTTAAAGAGAAGTCACTCATGACTCCAGCAGAGAGGTTGCTGGTGCCAAACTGATCAATGTCACTCAGAATCAAACACAGGGTGGGTTTTCATCTCACTAGAAAAACAACAATTTTTCATGGTATAATCTAACTGATTCCTTCCCTTTTTATGCTTTATATTCTAGGCCAAGCCCTCCTTCACCTCCAGGAAGTGAGGAGATGGCTGCTCCCTGCCAAGAAAGTGCAGCCAGGTTTCTGGCACACGCTGAGCAGGCAAAGGGCTGCTGTCTGAGGTTGGCGAGGGCGATGCTTCTTCAAGTGCGTGCGGCGCCTCCAGTCAGTCATCACTCGAAAAAGTCACAGAAGGGGAGAGGGGAGCAGCAGATGAAAAGTTTTCAAGGTAAATATCCTCTTGGCACTAGATTTTCTACGTGAGTTACTGTAATTAATGCATACAAAATCCAATGCTAGAAACAAGAGAATAACACTGAAGCCTGGGAAAAGCTCCACGTGTCCTTCCTGGTTTCCCACAAAAAACAGGCAAACAGCTAACTAAGCCAAAAAAATGCAGACAGATTGGTGGACATAGCTTTTAAACAGGCAGGCTAGTTTCTCCTCCCTGCTTGCTTTCCCTTTCTCAGCGTGTTACCACTTAGCAGTGTTCTGCTGTCCACAGTGTTAAACAAACACTCGTGAGCACTATTGTGCAAATCACTCATCCCAGATAACAGATGGATTTTTACATTCTTTCTGCATATCTGAATCCATTATCCCAATAGGGCCCAGAAGAAAGTAGGCATTAGCTTAATGCAGTTCTGAAAGAGGAACTGTTCAGGTCAGGAGAGCGGGAATTATGGAAAGAGCCATCTGAAGTGCTAAATCACTTCGAGCCAGTGACTAAATCCATTTCAGCTGCTGGTCTGTTTGAAGTGAGCTGGTAATGGCCTTTAGCCTAGTTCTTAGGTGTGTCCATGGCACAGGATCAATTTATTTGCTGCTAATCTTGTTAGAAAAGGTGGAAAAGCAATGGGCTTGGATGGTTCCCTTCTTACCTCCAGAACTTAGTCCTCCTAGATCAGACATGGGGCACTCTGGTGTGGTTAGGGCACAACTCTGTTTTCAGAGGTTTACCTGTACCCTGCTTATTCCTTCCAGAGCACTGGTCTCTGGATCTGTTCTGGAGCTCCTTTCCCCAGCACCGACGTCATTCATATGTAAGGGGGAAGAACAAAGACAGCAGTCGCCTGTTTCTTGTGTGATTTTTCAATACCCATTTCCCAATCCCGGCATCCAAAGTAACAACATCCTTTCAAACCGCCCCCTCTTGAAATGCCACAGTAGTCAAACAGCTGCAAATCAAAACACCTTGTAAACAAGTGACTGAAATCCCGTGGGATGCCCGAGGGCTTGGGCACGTCTCAGAGTGATTATAGTTCCTGCTATACAAATTGGAGTCCATGTAGCACAGTTTGTGCCAGCTCCAAGCTCTTGCTTTTTATTTTTAGCCCTGTTTGTCAAGGGGTTCTCATAATAAAAAGAATGACGTTTGGTATCAGTGACACACAGATAAAATTAGATAGTAGCCGGAAGTGATCCTACAACTAATCCTCCCATTTTTTTCCACAAGCTTTGGGATCCTGTGGGCCTCAAGGACAGCTTTTCTCTGTGTGAATTTCACTTCCCATCAGCAGGCAGCTGAAAAATTGGGCTTGCATAGGACTTGTGTGCAAGAGAAATGAATGTCGTTGTCAGTGCTTATGCCAACAGCTGGGACCATCTGGGACACCAAAGACAACAGTGTCTAGATGTGTACAGCTGAGCAGAGGTTGTTTTTAGCAAGCCTTGAAACCTTCTTCCCTTTTTGGGGCAAGAAAACAATGTTTCTGCCTTCCATGCATGGGGTTCTGTACACAGAGCAGCTTAAGTCATCAGGGCTCAGTCCTGGAAGTGATTAGTCCCCCAGACATAAGACACCCGCACTGATGCTGAAGTTATTATCCCTTTCTTTGGAAGAAGCTGCCTAGGGGAGAGACAAGATGGGAGGTGCATTAGATTACATCTCTAAAGAAGACCTTCTCTCAGGAGAGCAGGATCAGTTCTCATTTGTTTTGGCACTTTTTTTCCCCCCCTTCTAAATTTTGGATTGCTTTCATTTTTACTACACTGTAAAAGAAGAAAATACAAGAGGTTAACTGGTCAGCAGATGTTCTCTATTGCTTACAAACATTGAATTCAACCAGGCAGTGTACCTAGTGCAACTTCAAAGGAAGGTGCAGTTGTTTGCTGTGTAACACAAAGGACTTAACTGTGGTATTAGGGAAAAGAAAGAGTGTATCAAAATCAAAGCTGTGAACCTGCAAGACTCGATACTTTTAAGCAGGGTAGGTAAAGGCAAAGGGAGAGGATAGTTAGGTAATCCGAACATGGTGTGACACAGATAGGGAATGAATTTTTTTTTTTCCTGTAGCTTGTTGAAGGAGAATGGATCAAGTGCCTGGACTTGGTTAATTTTATGTCAGAAATCTACTCTGGAACGATTTAATGTATCACTCGCATCGCTCCTTGGCAAGGGGATATTTTTATCTTTAAGCCAGAGTGATCAGCTGTAAGGGAAAAGAAAACAGGTGGTCCAAGTGTACAAGTGGATCTAGAGAACCAGAAGAAGGATACAGCTTTCTGCATCCCGTGGCCTCCCTAAAGACTTTCTCACTTGAAGGAAGGTCACAGGGTTCAAAGCTGTTTCTCAAGTGCAGCTATGTAGCGTTGCCTTGATGTCATGCAGTATTATAAACAAGTTATTATTTCATTCAGTGTTTTGGGAAATGATGGGACTGGAACAATACACCCACAGCAGTTCCCTCCCTTATCCCCACAGACTCTTTAGTGAGTTACTTATGAGCTGTACCTCACTAACTGATGTCTGTCTGTGTATCTGTCTGTCTATGTCTGGTAATAGTGTGTCTCTTGAGGAATTTCGAGTAGGAATATTGGTGGATTTTATGAAAGGCAGAGAGCTGTGAAGGAGAAGAGGGACATAAATTTGCAGTGTCTTGTGGTTTGATAGATGTTTGATGTATGAACATTGGGCTGAGAAGGCCCCAGGGCTTCATAACTGCAAGCACTGAATGCATCATCGCTCCTTTTTCCACGCATTTGTGCTTCTGAAGCCAGTCACTCATTCACACCTGATGGGATAGCAGAAAAACAGAGTTAAGCAGGGCAGTGTTCCATTCATTTCTGTCTGCTTAGCTCAGGTTCAAGCTAGACCTGGGATGAATACTTGAAAACATAGGAATCATCATAAAGGAACAAGTAGTAGAAATGAGGTTCAGCAGGAATGTATGTAGAAATCTGTTTCAAGTCTTAGGCTCTTGCATAACTGTCTCTGGCTAGTTCCCTAAACCCTTTTCTTCTGCTGTAGTCTCCCTACACCCATTTTCCTTAAAAACATACAAGCAATTTGAAAGCCCTAATGACGCACAATGTGTGTGCCTTGACCTTTGCACAATCCCTGCAAAGAGACTGTCTTTCCTCTTTCTGTTTCATAAGCACTGACCATCTGGCCTTGCCCCATCATCCCCAAATATAAAGAAATAGTCTCCCTCCTATGGAGGGGAGGCAGTCCACTAGGTTAAGAAGACTGTAACAATACTCATAGGTGGCCTGTTGCAAGGGTTTTGTTGATCAGTAAAGATACGTGTACACTTCAGTCGCCTTTTAGCCCATGCTATATACTTCAGTGATGTCAAACTACTAGATCAAATAATGAAAATGTAGCTCAAGCTATCTTTCTGGAAATATTCCTTGTCTGAAAAAGAGCAAGCTATTTCTCCACATCTTAGATAGACCAAGATATTCTTGAACTGCCCACAAAACAAAGCTAGACTGAATCACATGTTTTCCCCAAAAGTTATCCTAAACAAAGGAATCAGAAAAACTATTTACCTTCCTTTTTTCCCCAACTGTCACAACATGGACTCTAACCTCACCATTACGGGAAAAACTGCTCTTCCCAACTGTGTAGATCAGTAAGAGAGTAGGTGTTGCTCTCTAAATGTAACTGATCCCATAATTCTAGCTCAGATCTTTAAGGTTGCTTTGCTGTCTAGTCTAACCTCAATATGTGTCCAAGGGGCATAGTTGCCTAAAAATCAGATATGTAAATACGATGAAGACATGGCCTATAGCATCTGACCTTAGATAAATTCCTGTCCAAATATTCTGCCTGCTCACATGACCCAGTCCATACTGGGATAGGACTGGTGGACTGATATTCCCAGCCCTGCCCTGCATTAGCTTCTGATGACCTAGTTCTGAATAACTGAAGATCTCACCTCTTCCTCCGCACAAAAATACTCTTGCATCATTTTGAAATCCTGTTGCTGCCATTGAAGAGTTCACATAAACCAGTACTGTCTGTAGTGACCTTGTGCTTGCATGTAAAATGGTGGTCAGGGCATTTCATGCTAGCAGTAAACCAGAAGAATTTACTGGAATGGTATTAAATTTGTTTTCAAAGTGTCTGCAGAGCCAAATCAATTCCAAGAGTTTTCTGAGCTATTGAACAACCAGAGGCAATCCCTGCACTTCTCTGCTGCCAGTTGCAGCCTCTTACCTCTTCTAGGCATGAACTGTCTACTACTCTGTATTTGTACAATTGCCAGTGTTGTTGGGTGGCACCTCACTGAACCCTCTGCATTAATAGGATGGCCTTGGTGAGCGTCGACTTGCAGGACAGCCAGCAGGACACCCCTCCAGCTCCCTCCTGCCTGCAATACCTGTGGGTGAAATACAGGCGAATGCACTTGAGTTAGACGTACATCTGACGCCAACTGCATCTGGCAACCACTCTGGCACTGCAGAGGACTGCCCCAGGATTTCTAGTTATTTTTAATTCAGCATCAGATTGGACCCAGTTGCTCCTGGTTAGAGATCTTTTTGCAATAACAAACTAAGATTACATGAAGAGCTTAAAAAAGAATTTCACCCCTCCAGGGCTAAATTACTTCCACTTATATACAACTGTCATATCTTTAAAGGGCAAACCCAGAAAGCTAACACTGAAAAATATAACTCTACAACTGAGATTATCTGCCTGCCTTCTCTAGGCAACCATGTCTCATATCTAGAAGGTCTTTCATAGCAAAACCCAAAATTCAAGCTAAGTAGATGGAAGATTTATGTACGGAGTAGGAAACAACAGCTTGGGAGGAGGTGTATTTGATTGCTGGAGCCAGTTACAAAGACAAACCTCAAACACCATACGACTGCTTTTCCATAGCATCTCACTCACGTCTGGTAGAACCACTCCATGCTCACCCAGACTTTGCAAACTACTGCTCACCAGCTAAGAAAGGCATGGTGATGTGCATGTTATGGAAGCATCTGACACTGGCAAACAGTTCACTTCTATATCTAGCTCAGCATCCATTCCAGACATGTTATAACTGAGTATTTTTCATGACGTAGTAATTGGAAAGTGGGAATAATGAAACCCCTCTGTACCAACTTACCTGTCCCACAGGTGGTCTGCTGCTGTTCAGCTCACATTTAGGGAATTTAATTAGGAGCCGAGTTACATAGGAACTTGAAGAGGCGACACCTTCCCTACACTTTCTGTGAATATTCCCACTCATATGATGAGAGAGCAGTCATGCTTCACATAGTGGCTGCATTCAGCCCTGATTATGTACCTGGATTAATAATTGAAGCACTTAACCCCAGGGGCAAATGGATCTCCCTGAAGAGTGCAGAAATTATGGAGAGGGGAGCTCAACATGTCAAATGTCCAGAAGAGGAAGTGCTCACAGCCCTTTGTTCAAAAATTTTCCCTTGAAGAACATTTAACTCTCTTCAGAATTATTGTCTGTTTTCCTCTCAACCCCTTTTCAATAATGGCATGGATAAAAGTGGAAGAGGAGAAAGGAAAGATGAGGAGAAGAGTAAGCATTTTTCACTGGGTTGGGGTTTTTGTTACATTAAAAAAATAAATCAATTAATTTACATAAAAAAGTCTGCAGATTACAGACTTTCATCCCAAAAAGGACAATTTCCATACTTTTTTTTAGTTCTGCCTATAGAAAATATCCCCTGTAGGGTTTTTTGGTAGTTTCTTTTTCATTCTTTTCCTGTGAGGTCAGAACCCAGCACCACATTGTCTTCAGAGAGCAGCACACTGAGACCAGTGACTAACTGGTACCTTGACAAGACTCCCAGCCCATTCTTCAGCCACAATTGTATCTCACATCTCCAGCTGCTGTAAATGCTTGGGTGTAAACTTAGAAACTTAGGGGGCATTCGTGTCCCCCTACTACATTCATTCACATGTAGCTATACCCTTCCCAATGAAATCCCAAGATTTAGAGAGACTGAGTTGCTTTAGGCCTCATGGGTTCATTCAGTCAGATGCAATTTATCATTTAACCCTTTCAGGAGATCTACCAGTTGCCAATCTTAGCTTCATTTTCTCATTCTTAGAACTGCTGAGCAGAAAGGTCAAATAGTGTGAAATACAACAAAGAGCAAAGGCCGTTTGCTTGATTCTGACTTTCTTCTCAAGAAGGGGAGCAACTTGTAATTGTCAGTGTGGTCCAGGATGATCACAGTGTGTAACCTTCCATAAGTCTGCTGCAGTCTCTGGTTAAAAGGAAGGATGGAGTAGCTGCCTGCTCTGCAGTGTTCATTGCTTCCTGTGAGGTTGTCTTTGTTCCAGAAGGAGCCTCTAACTCACTGACTGATCAACAGAAATTAGGTTGGAGTGGCTGGGATTCTCCAGAAAAAGTTAATAATTTTCCAGTGTAACTGTGGCTATCCAGAAATTCAAGACAGTGGACAGCACGCACATAGAGACCCTCTTCAAGTGCATTTGCACCCAGGACTCCAGCCCCTTTGGAAACGTCTGATTGCCCCATATGCATGGCTCAGAGGTGTCACTGGGGAAATGCTGCACCTCCCCAGCCTGTGGCTCTCCCACATGACATAACACCCATTCCCAGTCACAAGGAATGAAACAGTCTGGGCAATTGTTTGGTACCAGCAGCTGAACTGCTTTCAAAATCTAGCCTAGAACTCCCAAAACAAAGCTGAAACCACCAAGGCCTGGATCTTCAGCTGCATGGCTTTCTGCTGAGCTCACTGGCATCCTTGAGAGGTTTCCCACTGATTTCAGTGAGTTCTGTGGAGGAAGTTTTAGCTAAAACACAGCATAAAGAGGTTGGGCTGAGATCTTAACCTGATACCATACAACCTTAGATATTTGAAGTCCCATCCACTGCTGTAGTCAGCTAGGGTAATGTGCCACTCCAGAGAGCAGGTGAAATCATATCCTTCCATTAGCAGTAGGCTGGCATGAGAACTGAGGTTTAGGTCTTCCAGTTAAAGGCAGGCAGTCCTCCTGTGTGGTCTCACGCGGTTCATTTTCTGTGTCCCTCTTGGCATCTCGGAGGTAGGGACAGTTACACTTCCCCGTTTGTACTTCTTGGCAGCTCTGAGATAAGGACAGTTTTATCTTCTCATGTATAAAAACGTTGGTGGCCTTTGCAAAGGAGAGAAGTGATTATACTTCAGCAAAGCAAACCCCCTGTCAAAGGAATGCATACAGATGGACTTATGTCTCTTCACCCTCTCTTCTCCTCCAGTACAACCACATTACCACACTACCAACTGACTTGAGCATCCTAACCATTGTTCATTCATATTTATTTCAGCTCCAAGTAGTGTTTAGTCTAGAGGCTAAGAGCTCTCTGCAAGATGGGCTTCAAGTAGATACACAAAGAAAGGCAGCTGAGCAGTGGGCCTGTTTCCTTCTAGCAGCTTTTGTTATGATTTTAGATGTGAAATCCACTGACAGGGTGGAGACTGAACTGACATGCTGAACTGCCTTGTTCAAAAATCTTCTCTCTTAAAATGAGTCAGACCAAACCCTTATGACATTATCCCATGATCCAAAGACTGACTTCACATTTGGTCACAAGAAGAGCAGCATTTTTACTTTTTTTTAGCTACATGGAACTGGGAATGTTTCAGGCAGTGACTCTATTCAATGAATGATACACAGTCATCACTGAAGGAACTTTCCATCTCTTTGAATTAACAGATCAAGCAGCCTTTCTAATCCTTGTCCTAGCCTTTTAAGTCAGGACACTTTTTTATTCTCTGCCAAAATCTATTTTTGAAGCTGTTATTGCAGTAGCTGCCAGATACAAGGAGGCAAGTATCTGCCCTCATTTGTCTAAGAGAATAAGTGAGTGAGATCACACAGAATAGACTGAATCTCCCAAATGGGGCTCCTAAAGCACTGTGCAATCATTAGTGAGTTAAATCTCACAAATCCTGTCTGAGTTAGTGCTAAGTCCCTTTCACTGGTGGAAGGCAGAGAAAGACAGGTATGGCAAGGGGCAAAAGGCATCTGCAAAGAGGATTCTTCTCCTTGAAGAACAAAGGGAGTGAAGGTGTGTCTTGTAGATAGTGCTTTACTCAGGTTGATGTTGTCACGAGGAGTCTTTCCATTGATCTCCTCAGTCATTGCAAACATCATAATTAGAGCCTGCTGAATAACACTGACAAATGGTGTATCTGTCTTTTCAGCAGCTTGCCTTCTTTGAGGTTTCTTCCAACCTAAATGATGCAATGAGTCCACACACAATTCTGCTGTCATTGGTTTAGAAATTGCAAAGTAGGAAGGGGCCAGTGATATCATTAGTCTGAGCTCCTGCATACCATAGGCTGCAGTATTGTGCTGAATTGCTTTTTCTTGGAAATACAGAGTAACTTTCAGGGGAATTGTTGGGGTTTTTTTTAATATTGCAAATGAATGGAGAAATCTACCAGAAAGCTTACGGAAACTGATTAATTACTCTCACTTCTAAAATATCAGGGTCTTTTTCTAGTCAGAATTCATCCAGTTCCAGTTATCAAACCTCTGCTTTTATGTCATCACCAAGAGATTGTGATAAGTCAACCCTTCACATGACTTCTATTTGAGTAGATTGAGCTACTGGAGTCTTTCACTCTAAGACCTGCTTTCTAGTTTCTTAATCAGCCCAGTATCACTTCTCTACTTTTTCCAATGTGTTATCATCCTTCTGGAATTATTCACAAATAACCTTTTCATTAGTCAAGCCATTCTTCAGATGGTTGAATACTTGCCTGATGAATTTACAGTAACCTTCCTATTGGTTAGGGGTTTTTTTTGTGAGCTGTTAATGTGGACAGCTGCAGAGGTCTCTTTTCCTACAGCGCCACTGGCCATGGAAGTCATTTTCATGTGTTGTTAGTCCTTCTTCTGGACAAGCCCCTGTGCCATCTGCCACTGATCCCAGCTGTGCCACGGGGAGACCCCAACATGCTAACTTGTAAAAATGTTCCCATGTCTCAGGATGGAAAGGGACGTAAAAACCAGCTCCTCTTGTGTTAGCTCAGCTCTTTTCCTTGTTTCCAGCAGATTGCCAGAATCTTTTGGTATGCAAGAAATTCTGAGAGAGGTAATTATTATACATCAACTGTACTCCTGAACTGTGGACCTCCTGAAAGGAGGAGGGGATGTGTGTCACCCCAAGATGTTCAAATGTCTGCTTCAGCTGATGCTAGTTACCGTATCTAGTGCTTTCTAACCTCTCAGTCCCGGTGATTTGTCTTAATTGCCAGGCTCTGTGGTAAGTGATTGACATGCTGGGTTATTTGTGAACAAACAGAAGGCTGATGTGACTTCTGGGCAAAGTTTGAACACTGTAGAAGGCTGTCCTCTCCTGAGAGTGTCCTCAGCCATTCTCATCCACATTTGAAAAAGGTAGATGCCCACAAGAAAACTGTATCTATGTAACAAAGACACAAATTTTAGCTCAGCAGAGTATCAAGTCCCTCTTGATTTCAAATTAACCTGGTTCCCTTCTCCTTGGCTTGCCATCATTTGCTGCAATGAAGCAAACTGTGGAATTTCCCCTTTAGCTTTTTGTTAGAAAGCCACTTGTTCAATTTCAGCTTCAGCTGAACTCTCCTTTCTTGCCAGCTCATATTTCCACTGAACACACAGCTTGGTGAAGAAATAGCCCCTTCCTTACCCTGCAGCCTCCCCTGACCCTGCTTCAAACAGATAGGCAATTGTGGCTGTGTTTGCTCTTGGTCTCCCTGAAGCCATTGAGGCACTGCAGCCTCAACTCTCTTCCCTGCTACATGATACTCAAATCCCACCAACCTCACCCCCTCCAAATGAAAATCAGGTGATGGGAAAGCACACATCCTTGTGTCTCTCTTCCTCAGGTTTTGGACTCTGCAAGCAGCTCTCAGTGCCATCAGTATCATAAGAAAAAATGCTTCTGCTACTTTCAGGTAGAAGATCAGAAAGCCACAGCCACCTTCAGGCTTTGATCTTGAGCCAAAGCTGAAGCCAACCTCCTTTGTTCCCCAGAGCTTTTAGTTTTGGTTTGATAGACATAAGGGCTCTTCTCTGTTCTTTCCTTCTCTCTGTTCCCTGTTTTCACCCTCCTCATACTCCCCAGACCTTGGCTGGAACCTTGTCATCCCTGTAAGAAAAGGTGTGTACGAACTTCTGTTCCATAGGCCACCAAGGTAATGCTGGACTGAGGGAGTCTGGGTGATTTGTCCCCAGATGTTAAGACAATGGGCTTTTCTGTCAATGTTTTCCACTGCAGGAGACAATGCCCACTGTGCTGGTGGCTGAAAACGCCCAAGAGGGAAAGGGAAAGGGCCATAGCAGACATCTGGGGCCAAAGGAGAAGCAATTTGTTAATCAAGTGTAGCCACAAATCTTGGTTTGGAACAAGGGGACGGCAAACAGCAAACTATTTCTAGATGATCAAAGTCAGTTCAAACATGTCACCTACTGACCTGAGCTTGGAGCCTTGGGAGATATGGGGCAGATGATACTGAAGAAACAGGGAAGATGAGCTTCCACACTCCACAAGGATTTCTTGTAAAAGATGGTTCCTCCCTCACCTCTTCTGCTCTCTGGACTTTATGATCAGTGTCCTCAACTCTACTTTGCCAAAAGCTGAAGAGAGCAAGGCAGAGGGCCTGCAGAATTTCCCATGAAGATCTGCGAGAATAGTCTTTCTTGTTTTGCTTTGAAGAAGAAAAATACTTCAAAGCAGCAAAAGTACAGACTTTTTAATGTGGAAATCTTGAGTCTACCCTCCTCTACCAGAGCCTCCTTCATGGGATGCTGAGCAAGTAGGGCACATGTTTAAATGTACCCCTATTATGGGATGCTCCAGCTTCAAATGTAGTTTCCTGTGGTTAAGAGGTGCTGAGCAACTGTCAAGAGTTTCAAAATATTGGATGGTCAGCACTATTGTAGCTCTTCACGTGCCAGTTTTTTGACCTCTGAGGAAGCCTTGGGAGTGATGACAGAGTGGATGGTGAGCCATTTGCCCTGGGTAGGGGAGGTGGAAAAGTCCATGACTCATGATGTTGCTGCACATCTCAAGGTAGTGCAAGTCACTGCTAGTGAGCTGCAAGTGAGCTGTAAGCCCTGAGGAACTTTGTGTCCTCCAGATTTGATAGAACATAAGAAGGTAGAATTGATGGGCACATCTGAAGTACTGTCATGAATCTCTCTGTGTCTCAGAGCTTTTTCAGTCTGTTCACTTGAAAAATAGGCAAATGAAACCAAAGGAAAGGAGAAACCTACCTAATACCAAAGCAGGTAAATGTTCTTTCATACTTCTTAAGTGCCACTGAGGGCAAAGTTTTATCATTGCAAAACCAGCTGCTATTTGTCTAGTCCTTCCCTAACATTTATGGTAGATCACATTTACCTTCCAGTTCTTCCCTCAAGCTTTGTCACAGGGATTCGGGCAGGAGTTCAAGTACCTGGCAGCTGGAACCGTGCCCCTACTAAGCCACCTAAAGACTGACATTCCAGGCCTCCCCTCATGGAGAAGAGCCTTGCTCCCCTAACTGAGCTTCAGCATCCTGAGTACAAAGCCTGTCAGATTTCATTGTTAACGAGTGAAGAAATAAATTGGCTCTAATTATTCTATGAAGAGCTTAGATGGAATTTTACAGGAAAGAAGCTTTGTTTAGAGATTATAAAAGGAGACTCTGAGCCAGGATTCCCAGATTTTATTTCTGGTTCTGCCCCTCATTCACTGAGTAGCGCGAATGAATGTTATATCTTGTTTTCCCCCCATCTGTAAAAATGGGTGGTGATATCAAACTTCCTGGCGTAAGTGTTTCTAGGCTTAATTAATTAACAGCAGAGAAGCAATCTGAGTTTTCTGTTGGAAGATGCCATAGTAATAAACTAAGAAATATTTCTAGCTGCTTTGGTATTTGGCGTTCTCATTCTTTTTCATATATAGAAGACAGCCCGCACAGAGAAAACAGAGTTTTCAATCTCCTAACTGGTTACTGGGCATTAAGGAAAACTGGTGTTTAACTGGGTCATAAATTCACTGAAATTGCATTTCTTCTCAGGCTGTGAAGAACAGACAGACAGACTTTTGCTCAACTACTTGTTAGTCTAAAATTTTCAATTGTTTTAAGCAAACAAAGCTTTTTGCAAATTCTGTGACTTTTGTTTGAGCAGTTTGCAAATTCACTGTGGCTTTTGTTTGAGTAGTTTCTGCTTGCAGAGTGATTGGCCAATCAGCTCACATAGTATTGTGTCTGCTCCTTAAGTAGATAATGCTCAGGCTCCCAAATACCTTCAAAACCTTGCAAATACTCAGGTTGCTCAGGTTGGAAGGAACTTTGGGAGGTCTTTACATTAATCTCTGGTTCAAAAAAGGAGAAGGTCAAACAAAGGATGAGGATAGGTTGCTCAGGCCTTGTGACAGTTGGGTACTGAAAGCCTTCAGGGACGGTGGCTGCACAACCTCTTTGGGCAGTATTTGGCTATTCTCGTGGTGAAAATGCCTTTCCTTAAAGCCAGCCTAAACATTTTCCATTTTAGTTAAGGTCTATTGTCTCTCATCCTCCCACCATGCCCTATGGTGAAAAGCCTGGCTCCAGCTTGTTGATAACTTCCTTGTAGAAGCTGTCAGGCCACTGGTTGTGTGCTTCAAAGCCATCTCTTCTGAGGCCAAACAAGTCCAGTTCCCTCAGCCTCTCCTCAGAGGGCTCTTGCCCTTAAACCTCTTGGTGGTGTCTGCTGAACTTGCTCCAGTGTGTCCACGTTTTTCTTCCATTGGGGATCCAAAACTGGGTTTGGTACTCCAGTGCCATCCGAATACCTAGGGAAGCTGGATAAACACATCTGTCACCCTCCTGGCTGTTCAGCCTTTCGCTTCTTTTTGTGCCAAGGCACACTCCTGGCTCACGCCCAGCTTGCCCTCTGCCTAGATACCCAGATCCTTTACTGGAGAGCTGCTCCTCTCCCCATCAATGCTAGCCTGTACTGTTGCAGGGGCTCTTCCTTCCCAAGTGCAGGATTTTGCATTTATCCTTGTTGAGTTTCATAAGGTCCCTCTCAGCCCATTCCTCCAGCCTGTCCAGGGCCCTCTGAATGGCAGCTCTGCACTCAAGCATATCAACTGTCCTCTGCTACTTTGATGTTGTCTCCAGACTTGATGAGCAAGCACTCCATCGTCTCACCCAGACAACTGCTAAAGATGTTTAAACAGGACAGGCCCCAGGACAGACCCCTACAGTACCCAACTTGTTACCAGCCCCCAGGTAGGGCATGACATATATTTGGTCCTCTCCAACTGTGACCATCTAAACCAGTTTTCTACTGTCTGTTAGTCCACCCACCCAGACCATAACATCCAAACTTGAATACAAGAATGTTGTGGTAGACAGCCTCAAGCCTTGCTAAGGTCATGGTAAAATGCCTGCCAAGAGCTGCATACATTATATTTACCTGTATGTGTTTGCGTGTGCAGGCCCTTTTTGAAAACAGGCTTGTGAACTACTGCCTAGTCATAGTTTAAAAGTCAGTCAGCAAGGTAGTGAATTGATTTTGTGTCTTAGAATTCCACTTCTTAAACATGTGCTCTGTTGTCTTTTACTTTATGGTTTTCTGTTTTACCTTTGACTGGGAATTTTTAAAGCAACCGTCCTTGTCCTTACGTCCAACTCCAGCTGTGAGTCAAATGGGTCTCTGCATTTGAATGATGAGCTACTTCTAACTGTAAGTCATTCTCTATAAAGTTTTTCCTTCCCGTAACTTCAAAAGGAGTTACAGTCTTTTTAACCTCCACATTCCCCAGTAATGTCAAACATATGGTCTACAGAAGATACGGACCACCAATAAAACCATGGGAAGCTCATTGACTGAGAGAATGGATGTGAGTGAGACACTCTATGAGAACAGGATTGACTCCATGTACTCCATGTACTCCAAGCCTGTGTAGGTTTGTCAACATAAGCAGAGTGGATCTCAGGCACTGTCCACTCTATGTATATCTAGGCTTTAAACCAGATCTCCAGCTTTAATCATCACATCCTGCTACTGATATTCAGCTCTGTCCTGTGCCCATCATCTCATCTCCTGTTGTTTGGAATTGTAGCACAGGGAATTTTCCCCCACAGCTGGGAAGTGGAAGCTGTGTGTGCTCATCATCATCTCGTCTTGCTAGAAACATGATTTTCTTAATGAAGTTAAGAATTTGCTCTGAGACCTTCTGGGAGCAGAGTGAGGCCATGCATGGATGAAGGAGAAATGTGGCCATTTTTTAACTGCGTTGGGGAGTTCACTCCCTGTGAAAACCTTGAGCTATTGAAGAAGGATGTTGCCTAAATGAGCGTCTCAGATGGAAAATTGGAGCCATCCTCTGCAGTACCTCAGTGGGTGCTGCTGAACTCGAATGCAGCCACTTGTGAATGGACAATGCAATGTTACTCATGCCATGCTGATGTGCGTACTGACCTATCCCTAGCTGGAGAGACGACTTTCTGAACATCTGGTTCCTCTGCTGGAGATCTCCCATCCAGATACTGGGTGGCTAAAAAAGTTGTACACAAAGGCTGGTGGTGGAGCAGCCAAGACTGGTGCCAAAAGGCAGGCCTCATCTCTCTGTATAGTAGATAAATTTCCAAAATCCCATGTTTGGGCAATTCTTCTAGCTTCCCCTCTTTGGACAATGCTAGGTATGTAATTGTACCTTAAGCCAGATAACTTACAGGGAATTGTTTTTTCAGACTGGCCTGTCAACTCATGCCATGTTGGGCAGTGTGCTGGAGATGCACATGTCCACAAGTCAGGCAGCACTAGAGCAATGAAATAAAGCAGGGGAAAACTAGCATATGTGAAAAAAGGCAGAGGCTGCTGTTTGTGTCTGACACAGCCAGTGCAGCTTGGGTGAGCGGGTGGCTGGATGTTTTTTCTGGCTAATCTCCCACCCAAAGTGCACTGATGACCATTTTTTTGGGAGCTACCTTCTCCCAACAGTACTCATGTGAATGTTGTGGTAATCATTATTTCCATTGGCCAAGATGTGCAGTAACTAGCCTAACTAGCCTAACTGTGGAAAAGCCAAATCCTATGACTCCTAGAGCCCTGAATTTTCTGTGCAATTAAAGACAGAAATCTTTCCTTTATCAGCTCCATGACAGTGTTGGTGACAATCAGGCAATTGCCTGAGTGGTGTAATGAGCCCTCTAAAGCCCTGCAGAGAATGGCTGAATTTACTGTTAGACTTTTGCTCCTTGTTTTCTGGCATGGCAAATCCATTCTCTTGTAATGATCTTAACTGTGAATGTAGGTACCACAGCCTGTTTTTTTATGCTAGGGTTATTTACCAAAACTAGGTCCTGTTGCAGTAGGAAGGAAGGCAATCTCTTTGTGCAGCCTTTCTACCCATGCAAGAATGTATTTGTGTGGTGTAATCACTGTCTTGAACCAGCTAAACCTCCTTCCCTTCCAGGATGGCAGCTGCACCTCTAGGTCAGAGACATTATTTTGCCAACAGCTGAGGATGTTTCCCTGCATGAGGGGAAAGGTCCTGCTCTTTACATGGTGGGGCCTTGCAACTGCTCTGAAGTCAGTGTTGTGTACCTGGAGTGGTGACAACCAGGAACTCCTGAGAAGCCACAGGGGCTTTGACACGCTGTAGACAGCAGCAGGCTTGGCCCGAGATGTGTCCCACAGCAGGAGCGACTGCTCCGGCTGTCTGCAGCATGTCTGCAGCACAGAGCCCAGCCAGTGTTGCCAGGGACACACTGCTCACCCAGGACCCATGAACTCTGATCACTTCAATGAAGGTAATTTGGTGCAGTCAGCGGAGAAGTGGGGTTTGCAGTTACCACACCCACCTGCACAGACACACGTGCTCCTGCAACCATGTTCTTTGTGCCATGGTTTCAGTAAGTGAGCAGACAAGCCTGCTTGCAAGACACAGTGGCGTGTCAGCCAGCGGGGATGGCTACAAATGTGGCTTTCTTCGGCTCTGCTCAACAAGACCTCCTCCTGCTGCTTGGAACAATATGTGGTTACCACAACATGACATCTAGTTAAGAAAACAAAGCCAAGCACAATCCACCCAAACTTCAAAACTTCCCCCTTTCCTTCAACAACAGATTTTTCTCGTCAGGTTCAAATTATTTGCCAATGAGTGCTGGAAAAAGCTGTTGCTCTGGTTTGGCCTGTGTTTATTTGCTGCACCAAATCAATAGAAGGTGTTTCTGGGAAATGAACATCAGGGGGTGCAAGAAAATGACATTGGCCTGGCTCAAATTACTAATTAAGGCTAGCTTCTTCAAGAGTTGGGCCACGGTGATGGGTATTTCGTGCTACTCCATTGCAGCTTCTCTTCCTGAGCTGATGTGCCCAGGCTGCATGCTGTAATTTCTGGTTTTGGTGAACTGAGAGCAAAATCCCAAAATACACAGGCAGCATTACCCAGCCTTGGCGGGCAGCTGGCTGGGTCACCTGTCCACATCCCAGCCCACAGGTGAGGTACACGGAGAGCAGAGACAGACACTTGGTGCTTGTGCTTGCTCTTACTGTTGTTTTTGAGGAAGTCTGCTACATGTTTGCAATGGAGCCAGGTAGTGGATGGATGTTGTACAGAACTTCAGTCTCCCAGTCTGTCAAGCTTCAAAGTTTTTCCAGCTATCAATTTTGTCTAGAGTTTCCTTCTTAAGACTCCCCCCTTCTTCAAACAGAGCCTCAACTCTGGCTGGGTCCCAGAGATAGATACCAAATGGTGCTTTTTTCCCTTTCTTTTGCTCTTTCTTCCTTCTCATGAAGCTGGCAGACTCTCCAAACACACATCCAACCAACGCACAGTGCATTCGAAAACAGGCCATCTGGCTGAGCACTCCTTGAGAATGAGAAGACAAGAAAAACAACCCTCTTGGAGCTGGCAGCCGAAAGGCAGGCAGCCCGTACGTGGACTTGATCTCGTGGTGCAATCCAAGAGCTGTCCAATCCAAGGGCATTGCAAAAAAGCTCTTTCCTAATGAGCAGAATACGGCTGTCTCCAGAAGCGGCTCCAAGTCAACAATTTGAGTGGGATGCTGAAACTCTCCTCGCTGCACATGTGCTCATTAATTAAAGCCACTTTGGAAGATGCCCCGATCACCCCCGCCAGGGCTGCCAGCCTACCCTCCCCGAAATCCTGCTTGCTGCTTTGCAGCCCCCTGCTGGGCCCGGAACTGCGAAGCCCCAGGATAAGGACGGGGCCATCAGCATCCAGCTCTTAACCGCAAAGGGGACCCGTTGCGTCACCGGTGAACAGCTGCGGGGGGGAGCACAGCCCTGCGAGGGAGTTGCACTCCATTTGCTTTGCCATCATTTTTCTCCCCTGAGTTTAGTAACAGCCAGAGTGCTCCAGGCACAAAACCACTCTGGGCAGGTCAGCAAAAGTCAGGGACTGAAGTGGGCTGAGCAACCAGTATTGCAATGCTTCCCTATTTTTCTGGTGGCTAAGAACTGGATTCACTAAATCAGGATGGCTGAGATGAACGCAGAGCCATTAGTAGCCAAATCCATCAACAGCAGAACAGGGAGCACTCAAGGAAACCAGTAGGAGATGAGTTTAAAACAAGTTTAAGAAATTACATCACATTAGGTAGAGAACTTTTCGGAAGTTGCTGGCCTGGAAGGCTGCAGAGGCAGAGAGCATCGGGGGCTCAAAATGGGATTAGACAAACTTGCAGGCAACAAGTCCATAAAAGGACACTAAAAGGAACAGGCAAAGTGTGTAATCCCAATCTAGCAAAGGTGAATCCTGAGAAAACAGCAGGGAGAGGGAAATGTCCAGGTGTGTGTGTGCTCCCTGGACCTTGCCTTAGTTGAGAGCAGAGTGCTGGGTGGGGAGGACCATTACTCTGCCCCAAAGGGCCATTCTTCAGTTTTTATTGTAGGATTCAGTCCCTGTACCAGCCCAATCTGAAGGTCATATGAACAGATTGTTGCCTCTTTAAATTACCAGAAGGAAAGTAGAATCCAATTTTTCTCTGAAAGCTGAATTTGCAGAACATGTTTCTGTGAATGTTAACAGTCATAAGCCCTGGTTTAATCTGTTTGCTCTCCCAGTCATTACATTTCACACAGTGACAGGATGATTCATTTGACTCTTTATCTTCTTGTTTGGGATCTCCTTGTTTCTGCATCTGCCCCTGTAGTACTGATGGGAGCAAGGACAGCTCATAGCTACATCTCAGCTATGTGTCTATGGCTTTCCAATGGCTAGTTACAGCTCTGCAGCTCCAGATGGCACTTCCTCAGGTTTCTGCCACGGCATCTTGCATGCCATTGTGTTTCCAAGGTCAGGGGCTAAAACTCTTGATCTTTTGACTTTATTAATTCAAGAGTAAGATTCTGTAAATGAAAAATTGTTTACTTATGTTGAAAAATTATGACAAAGTATGTACAGCACCAGTGCAGGTCCTTGGGAGCTCTGTATGTCTTGCCACTAAGTTATCAGAGACATTCAGTGCCTGTTCTTTATATCAACATTCAATTTATTTGTCCCCAACCAACAAAGGTGAGGTCTAAAACTGAGATTTTGCATCATTATCTTTCTAAACCCGCTGCTTGATGAGCTTTAACAATTACAATGACATGTTCCTAAACTGAAAAGAATAAAACCCAGGGATTTGATGAAGTTAAATATGCCCCTTATTTGGTGCTGACTGAATTCAAATACAGGTGGTTAGTTCAGAAAAACCTGGGAGTGACAGGGGACAGGGGGCTGTATAAATCAGAATGAAGTGCAGCAGTGCAATTGCTAAATCATACCAGGGAGAATGTAAATAGTAACTGGAAAGCTTCAGCATGGAAAATAATGGGGTAAGTGGCACAGCAAATTAAAAGGGTTGTCTGTGTGATCAAAAATATTCCTTTGCTGTCATGATATCCCACAACTGATGCAGATATGTCTTAAAACAGTTGAGCTTTTTATTCCCATTGCTTTTCTTTGGAGGTTATTCTGAACTTCACTCTGTTGTTGTTTTGAAAGTTTCTGCAAGTCTGCAGCCTCAATTGCTTTATGACCAGTGTATGCCCATTTTAAGATCTTTCCTTTTATAAACTCTAACCTGCTATTAGCCACATTTAGTGAAGGTTTTAGGGCATAATTCATCTCCTACAAATATGTGTGTTCTATTATGCTAACATTGTCCCTTTTCTTTTTTATTTTTAACTTAGAGGAAAGCAGAATAATATGCAAAACCAAGATGAAACATGTTTCAGGTCTACATTACAATTCAGACAGAAATGTAAATCAGCTGAAGACATCAGAACAAAATGCTTTCTAAGTGTTCTGTACTATCAGTTACTCAAGGGATAGTTACAGGTAACACGCCTTTCAGTGCACATTGCTTCCTTTGCAGCCTTTGATGTGACCTTGTGAAAGGCAGGTTTCCTTCAGGAACGTGCTCTGAGGTCTGAGGCAAGTCAGCTGGAGCTGTGGGAGCGTGGTGTTTCCAGAGACAAGGTTCCAAACTTGCTTGAGATGTTCGTGTGAACAGCAGTTTTAAAAAAGAAAGAATATCAGGGTGTAGTCTGATGATACTGAAAATACAAATACACAGTATCAATTGTGCTGTGGGAGTGTCATTTGTGCCTTAAATTCCAATAAAATGAATTAAATTTTCTTCAGGTCCTTTCCAAAATTAGATGTAGAGAGTGTCCAAACCATCACTAGTGAAAATGATGCCAGTTGGAACACTTCTAGTGAAAAATTTGGTTTTGAGAGAACAGATATTTTCATAAAAATTGTTCACTGACCTCCAAATATGCCTCCCTTGCATAAACCCAAAAGCCTTAAAAGCAAAAGAGATTTGATTGCTGGCAGTTTGGGGATTATTCCTCTCCCTTTCCCCCAGCGTTTTCCAATGGAAAATATTCAGGGTTTGGGTTTTCAGCCCTTTGCTTAAATGTCAACATTTTCCAAAGGGTGAAGGAGGGGAAAAGAGAAGAAAAGAAAAACATGTTCTGACCAGCTCCAGTCAGAGCCAAATGTCTCAGTCCTGGATTTGGTCAGGGAAGTGTTCTGGAGGGGAGAAAATGGGAGTGTCTTGGTTCCACACATAGCCTGGCTGAGCTGAGGGCTGTGCATCACGATCCATTCGTGTGAGTCATTACGGTCTCCTTTTCCTCAGGACAGTGTGTGGAGAAGCTTTTAAGCACTTCAGGTCAATATGTCACTTGCAAGCAGTGTCCTGTTGTTTGCCACGGCCACTTGGGCTCTCTGTGCACGTGTGGGATGCACACAGGTACACTCTGGTCAAGTCCTCCAATATTTCCATGACGTCTTTAACTCACAGACACACCAGTAACACCTGGCACCTATCCAGACCTGAGAATTCAGCTCTCCTCCATTCATAAAAGAGGAGAAAGGAGAAAAATGGCATTTTCCTATAACCATACATGATTGTCTGTGTCCTCTGCCCAGGTGACACTGTTTTGTGCTGTGCAATGCCTGGAATTTAGCCTTTGAAGGCCCGGGCCATCTGTGGGCCAACTGGCTTTAGGTAGGGAGAAATGCTGGAAGAGCCAACCTAAAGGCTGCTAACCTACTCATGCACATACATGTACCATTATCCTTCTGAGGGAAAAGGAATGGCTTCATTTCCACAAAGCGTTGCTGGTCCCCACCTGCATGCTCAGCCTCCGGAAAACTCTCTCTGCAGTTGGGCACCTTCAAATCTGAGAAAGACCAGGGCCATCGCTGCAGCTGCCTCTCCAAGGTGTCTCCCACAGCTGCAGCTGGGGGAAGTGGTAGTTGGATGCATACCCAGGCTAGGTCTTTGTCCCCCTCTAGTGACTCAACTGCAATTCCGAGTCCTACTCCCTCCAGGCAAGGTGGTAATTTTTCTAGGCTAGGATGTTTCCTTTCTGAAGGCCAGTAGGACATCTAAGCACCGCTGGCAGGTCATATATTTATACACACTCAGACATTATCCATTGCAAATGTAAACAGTAATTTAGGAGCCTGACTTTCTGTTCTGATAGGCCGTGTGTGCCTGCTTTCCTCCCGTGGAAGACAGCAATCAGAGGCTTCACATGACAGCCCATGCCTGATCCTCCCAGGAGGAGATCCAGCTAGGACCACTGTTACCAGTGCAAAAGCACATGGTCCCAGTCTCTTGCAACCAAACACTTGCTGAGTCACAGCCCAGTCACCCGTACGCTTAGCAAGTCGCGTCAGCCATCTGTCACCAGCACATCCTCCTCACCGTGCCGTGACTCCAAGGGGAAAACAACAGGAGGCAGATTACATTTGACTAAGGAGCCAGGCTCTCGTGCATTTTGGCTCTGAGTAACCCCTGGCTTGCCTTCTAGCCAGTGGCGAGGCCTTTGGCTCCTTTCAATTTGGCCCTTTGTCAGGGAAGAAAGTGACATTCAGGTTCAAACACTGGAAGCTTTGCCTGACTAATAGTGACTCCAAACAAAGCTGACTCAGATGAGACATGGATGGCATTGTACAAAATGTCCCTCCTCTAGACAGATCATCTACACTGGCCTCCACACTGGTGTTCTCCTCCAACCAGTGTTTAAAAAACACCACTGAAATATAGGGTGCCCTGTTTCCTAAGGCCTTGTCCCACCCACTGTGTCAGCTAAAGGCTGCAAGAGCAGCCTTGCCATGTCTCTTGTCCTAATGAACACCCGTGTCTCCCTGTGTTCAGCCACGTGCTAGCGGTGCAGCCCTACAGGGCACAGCCCAAAAAAGACAGGATGGTTTCCTGCCGTGTGCCTGCATAACCCACCAGACGAGGAACTGCCCAGGTACAGGAGCCAGACTGGAGGTGTGTAAATGACCCGGAGTAGGGAGTCACAGGGCATTTCACTAAGCTAGGTCCCTGCACTGCTTACAACAACCTCCCCAGGCAAGGCTCCCCAGCCTCCTCTCTTGTGCCTGAAAGTCTCATGCCTGGAAGTCTCATCCCTATCAGCTCCATGAAGGACAAATCACCCACAACAGCAATCTGATCATCCTAATTTTCCCTAAAGCAATGAAAGAGTACAGAGTAGATGTGGCCTTTTTGTTCTGGGGGAAAAAAAAAGTGAACTCAATGCCAGGCACAGATCCCAGGCTGTATAGTTCAAATCGCGCTCAGAGCACATAATTCCCATTTGTGTTTGTGTGCACGCAGGGCAAGGGTGGGGGCTGGCGGGGGTGTGTGTGTGTGAATGTAAGAATGTAATTGTCATAATTTAATCCAAAACTACTTCTTGGAAGGAAAAAAAAATCGGGCTGACACAAAACAGCATGTTCAGTTATAAACACCACATGAAAGAGCCGTATTATGTTCTGCTTGGTAACTGACATAGAGCGCTAACATTCTCAGCTGCCCACTACTGGGCAAAGGCCTTTCCAACTCTCCTCCTCACCCCCAAAACACACCCCCCCCCAGCCAAACTGCAGTGCAGATACCAATTTCTGAGGCCGCACAGAAATTCCACATAGAAAGTTCATTATGGGCAGAGCAGGCTGGCTGGCAGGCAGAGCAGTGTGGAGCACATAGATGGCCATCTGGGACTTGGGGCGCTCCCAGCTGTGCACGCACATCTGCAAGGCCACAGAGAAGTTGGCACACACTGTGGGAGCTTCAGAGGGCCTTTTCCCCCTAGATTTCTCGTAATGGGACTGTGTATTCCTGGAGCAACACGCCTTGCTAGCATCAAGGCTGCTCCTCTCCAACCAGCTCAGGGGTCTGCAGGCTTGAAGTAGTAGCAGCCATCAGGAACGGTCTCAGGGCTTCCAGTGCCCTTCCCTTCTCCTCCCAAGTCTTCAACTGGAGTGACTCATTCCATGTAAAGGAAGCACAGTCATTCCGACTTAGATACTCAGGGGTGCTTACCTACTTAACTCCGGATGGCACTGCACCCCTCAAAAAGAAACCAGGAACACTGGAGATCTGATAATTCACTCAGTATTCTGTAATTCGCCAGGCAGAATCACCCTTCCTGTTTGTGGGGCCAGGAGATAATGTGAAAATGACCTTCCAGTCCTCACTGTCCCCTGTGGTGGGGATGGTTGGGGTCTCGTCCTAACTAGAGGCTCCACAAATCATCGGCTGGAGAGTTGTTGCAACAGGATATCACAAAATAAACGCCTTCTGCTTGAAGAATATGTTTTTAGCTTGACGCTAACCTTTATTTTTCGTGAGGCTGGGTGACATTATTAGCACCCGTGCTTACTGCTGAAGTGAAGCATCTTTGTTGCAGCGTGGGTGGGAGATGGGTTATCGTCAATATGGAGCAGATCTAGAGAATGACTTCTGTTATTTACTTCTTTTCTGTTCTTGTAGGACATGTGACACAGTTTAACAAAGATCTGCTTAGTAGAAAAATCCAATTAAAACCTGAATGGTCCTCCGGCTGTGCTTGGCACACTGCCATTTCAGCAGTCCAGTGCCGTGGGAATAAGGCGGAAGAAGAGTAAGTGCTCCTTGTGTGGCGACACCTCGGGATAGCGCGGCGGGCACTGCCTTTTGCCCCTGGGGATGGTGGGGCTTGGCCGTGCGGGGAGTGTGCTGGGACAAAAACGATCGGCGCAGCGGGAACGCTGCCCCGCGCGCCTCGCCCGAAAGGTGGAATTGAACCACTCTGTCGCTAGACAGCTACAGGTTTGAAGCCTGCACNTCGCATGCAAATAAGAGGGCGCTGATTGGCTGTCCCGGGGCGGGGCGGGGCGGGAGGCGCTCCGGGAAGGGCGCGGGACGGCGCGTGAGTCACGGCGCTTCCCAGAAGGAGCGGGGCCGCCCCGCGCCCTTCCCGGAGCGCCGGGGTCCCTTACAACATCGCACGGGGCAGCTTGTGCAACAGCGGGGGCGGCCCGGGCCCCGAGGTGTGATGCGAGGAGACCAGGGCACGGGCTCNCCCCAGACCACTGAGGGTCATCCGGGCAATTTTCTAATCGCATGGAGCGCCGTATATGAATGCCCGCATCTCTTTTTCTCCTAGGTAAGGGCGAGTCCTGTTTTCCCCCAGGAATGGGCCCTCCGCCATTTTCCAGCAGAAACACATCCCGCAGGGAGCGGAGAGCNCAGTGGCTAATGCCAGATACTCTGGAGGATGTGAATCTCCCATGGGATACATCTCAGAACAATAATATCCTCTGGGAGGAAATTCCTCCCTGGCCCCCAGCTGAGGATCAACTTATGCCTCGAAGTATGAGGATTGAAAACACTTGTAATTTTATTCCAGCGAGTGTAACTATAGAGGCTATTTTCATAAACCCTTGAAGAATTACTCACTTATTTGCCTCGAGAGATTCCTCTGAAGCAGAGCCATTTCTGCAAATGCATGTGGTTTCCAAGTGATTTTTAATTAGATAATTCTTTTTGGTGTAAGCAACAAAAAACCCCGTAGGCCCATTCCCCCTCTTGCTCGCCCCGGGGAAGCTTAGTCTCAAAACTGGTACTCAGTGGAGCAGCATCACAGTAAAAAGTGGTACAGAGCAGAACCAGAGCCACAGCCCGAAGCTGGGAGCAGTTTTGTAGATGTCAGCAAAAGAAAGCAAAAAGTATATGGTGAGGCAGCACCGTTCCCACTCACACCCAGGAATGCTGCTGGGCACAGCTTTGCTTTCAGTGCATGGCTTCAAGTCATGGCTTACCCTCTTGGAGCTGAACCAGCTCAGGTATGACCTGGCCCTCTGACTCCCCAGACAGACATGAGCATATTTGAGGCCTTACTGTTTGTAGTGAGCAACTTCTTTAGCAACTTAAATGTTTAAGAGCACCCCAACCCAGAAGCAGGGCTCTTGTCAGAAGGAGATGGTTTGAGAGCTGCTTCTATGCCTGCCAATGCAGGGCAGAAATTTTTCTTTGTTCCCTTGGTTTGTAGGAGTCACATTCCTCAGTACATTCCTATCTCTTTACCTGGTGCTTATCCCAGTAGCAGGTGTCGTAATTTAACAAGTGCCTTTTGTGCATAAAAATGCACGGGGTGAGGATCTGGGGGTGTGCATGGGAGGAGGTGGAAGGAAATTAGTCATGGGGAGGAAGAGAGGAAGAGGTTAGCACGGGGGTTGAGGAAATCAGGTGTCCGAGCTATCCCTCAGGCTTCCAGCCAAGCCCATCCTGACGTCTGCCGGAAGAGGCACGTCAGCTCAGAGATATGCTCCTGTCAGCCCATCGGCATGTGACCTTTCTGACCGATTCAGGCCGAACAAGAATGGCTGCCAGGGTTGGAGCAGACATTCCTAGCTTCTGTGTTTTGTGTTCAAGGCTCAGCTTTGACACCACTTTCACTTTCCCTTTGCTTTCCTCTCCAGCATCAGCCTTTTCTGGATCTCTTTCCCTGCAGCACTTCATGGGAAGGCTTCTTAGTGTGACAATGCTGCTCTCATCTTCTCTCTCTTGCAGCCTCCAGCATTTTAAAGCAGGGATGTCTGTCTCTCATGGCTTATGATCAATCTCCCTGTACTTTCCAGAAAAAGACTATGCCAAGCACTCAAGTCCAAATTAAAAATAATAGCCAGACAAAATAACTCCAGCCGAGGAACCAAAGGATCCATCAGAAGCTCCTAAGACTTCTTTTATTCTTCAGTAAAGGGAGATGCAGAGATAATGAACGCAGCAGTTGCTAAAGATCAAGCAGTAGAGGAAGGTCCCTGAGAGGGTCAGCAACAACATAGGAAATGATGCTGGATCTCAGAGTTGATGGGGAAGCAGTAACAGAGCAGTTGTGAGAATTTTCTCCTTGACCGGATACTGGTCTGTCTCGGTTCAGGTCTGCTTCTGGAGCGGAAGCTGTGCTAGCCACTGACTTCCCCAGCAGAGGTTGAAAATAGCATTTCCAGGACCTCTGTGTGTCTAGTTTTTAGCAGCCTTTGTCACCCCTGCCCGGGAGGGACTGTGGATGACTTGCTGCACCTGACAGAGGTGCCATTCTCCTTCTCTGAGGAATGCGGGGGCCTCGGGGGCAGGTACCTATAGGCGATTCTTGGTGCAGTTACTGCAGCTGCTGCTCCCTGTGCCTGTGAGGGCCCCAGCCTGACCAGGAACTGGTGAATAGACCTGGCTGCTGACTGCAGGTAATGGTCATCTCATAACTTCTGATTAGATTTATAAGCCTACAAGAAAGGCCAATTGGTAGCTCCTAGGATTTTTGAAAGCGTGTAAATAAGTGAAGAGACCTGTTGATTTGAAAGGCTTCTCAGCATCTGATTTGCTTTAAAACATTTCTTGGAAATCCTGTAAGCATTCAGCTTCATCTTTAGACTAAGTATCTTTGAAAATCTGACCCTTTGCTATTAAAACTATAGAACAAGTTCAGTTTATCAGCTTAATGATAGAAAAGCTTGCTCTCCTCAATAATGCTCCTAATTAAAGCATTTCTCAGTGTCTTTGGACCTGATTCTCTAGCTTATGCAGAGAACTACACCGTGCCAAATGGGTGCAGAGCAATGCCAATTTAGGTTTGATTCAATGCCCATTCAAGTTAATAGAAATCCTCCCACAGAAATTGACGGGGTTTGGTTCAGGCCCCAAAGTCAATGGGAAATTCAGATTTGGCAGTACTTTATGCCCACATTGCACCAGTATAAGCAAATATTCAAGGTACAAAGCCTTGGAGAATTTGGAAGGGCCATTGTAAGGGACTTCTGAGGCAGACTGTAGCCTAGGCCATTTAAGCAATTCACAATGCCTAGGACTGTCTGACAAAGAAGCTTTAAAACAAATCAGTCTGAACTTTTCCTGTTCATTTTTTATAGCACTCTTACAACTGAGTAATACACTTTTTATCTTTGTGTTGGGGTTTTTTTTCTGTCCTAGGCTAACAGAACATAAAAGCATCTGCAATGCTTTGCTCTTACTACTTCTTCTAACCACCAGAACCTGATTTGTGTCAGAAAAGATAAGCCTGGATCCCTACAGTATTAAAATAATTATTTGGTGTAAGGTGGGGGATGAGGAGGTCTGTTATTCTTAGCAGCAGCAATGAAATTTCAGCAGCTGATGACGTCAGTGCTAAAATGTCAGTGTGAAACAGGCTGGAACAAATTAAGAGTGTGGTGTCGTCACTGTGAGAGCCACGCTGCCCTCCAGAGGGACTGTTGTTGGATGCTACAGATGCAGTTCAGGAGATGGGGCGGGGGGGGTGGGGAATAGACGCTTGTAGGAGCTTCTCAGAAACTTACCAAAAAAGCAACAACAAGCATCTCAGTACCAGAAATGTCAAAGAAGATGCTGTTTGAACGCTCCTGCCCACCTCGAAGTGTGAGCTCACAGCAAGGGAAGGGCCACTTCTACAAACCAGATTCCAGGAACTAGAACAGAAAAAAAAAGACAAAAACCAAAATAAAATTGACCATCTTCTACTCACTTAAAAAACTGAGCTAACTCCATCTCTGATGACACTCCTGTGACTCAAACAGAAGAGAAATTCGGCCTGAGATGACTTTTGTCATGGTGTGCCTCTTAAAAGAGGGCAATGTGCTTGGAGTAGAGGTGATCCTGAGGCATTTTATTGCTTAACTGTGATACTACATTTGAAGAATGCCTTCTGGCTATCCAAAAATGCTGAACTCAAGCTGCAGAGAGCTTTAATCAGAATGGAGTAAAATTCCAAATGCATTCATGCTTGTCCTCAAAAAGCCCACATTTCTTGCACAGTTCTTGGCCAGTCTCAGGTGCTGTTGTTAGACTCGACCCCATATCAGCAGAGGGCATGGAGCCTTGCTTAGAGGTGGTATCTCGGGGGTCCTGATAACTCAGGGTCTTGAGGCCTGCATCTTTTTGGTCCAGCAGTTGAACTGCCTTATCTGCAGGGGTTGTTGGGCTGTGGGATGTACTGCCTTGGGGGACTGATAGGGAGGGTTGGGACCATCCTGGCTTTCTTTATGGAGACCTGCAGTATTTTGTAGGAAATATGGGAAAAGTCGATATTCCCTGCATTAGTGTTTCTGGAAAACTAGTACTGGTAACAAAGCTGCTCTGCGTTGTTTCACTCCTTTTTAGAACTGCCTGTCTCGTAGCCGCAGGGATGGATGTGGTTAGAGCAGACAGATCCATTGAGACGTGTGCTTATCTATCAATCGTACCAGCTGTTTCTGGCATGCAGCAACTGACTGACCACAGTAAGGAAATGAGGATGTAATCAGTTAGCAAAGCTCTCCTTTCTCAGCAAGGACGATAAGGATTGTTGGCAAACCCACAGAGAGTTACGGGAATAGAGGAATTGGTGTGCTGAAGTCACTTCCTATCACTTGGGAGTCCCTGTGCTCAGAGCATTGTGTTTGCTTTCCTAGTATGGATCTCGGTGGTTGTCTGCATTAGTTTAGACATATAAGTGCACTCACCCTGTCCCAGCACACAGAAGCCCACTTGGGGAGATTGCCAACACAGTCTTTTACCTACTTTTGTGGGAAGGATTCAGACTGGCTGTGAGCAGACAGAGCGATTCTTTAAACATCTTTACACCAGTAAAACACCTTGCTGCAGAGATTTTTGCAAAAACAGGCATGACTTAATCAATTCTGGGAAGAGGCATATGCCAACAGAAACACGCTTTTGCCAACACAAACTGTGCTGCCACTAGAGGAGTATCAGCAATCCCACTCTTGTCAGTGTGGGGATTCTGCTTCACTGATTAGGTGCTGCACGGGTGGACAGCGCAGGAGGTTCCCAGCCGGTGAGGTCAGTGCTGAGGTGACCCCCCGCTCCCTCATGTCAAGAGGAAGTGGTGGCCATTTCAGCTGCACCTGTATCAACAGAGAATTTATAGAAACTGGAGGTGAGGTCCTGAACGTGCAGCTGGTTGCCATTGCAGTCTGTAGATGAGAAAGTTGTGCCCTGCGCTGTATGTGGTCAACACAGATCTGATGATACCTCAGGAGTTCCTGGTGTCTTCTCTGAGGTCTTGACAGCCAACTCAGACAGTTGCTCACAGCTAACCCAGAGGGCTCCCACTGCAGCCCTGCATGCAACTAGTGCCTAGCACTGAGGTTAGGAGAAGGTCATTAGATCAAAGCTCCCTTACCAGGAATGCTGGAGAGCCTGGACAGGCAGATACAATGCCAAAAAGCATTGTGTTGGCATAATGTCAGCATTTCAGGTCAAAAAATGTGACTAACAAAAGCAAGGGAAGCAAAAGGTTGAGTGCTACCTGTACTACATCCTGTTTAGCCCAGATTTGCTAGAGCTTTGGGGATATAGGAATTAAATGTCCACAGAAGGAAAAAAAGACTTACACTTTTCCTAGATTTATTGGGTGGGATGTGTATGAAATTGAGCTTTACTACAAATCCCCTGTAGACAGTATGTGAGACAGAATGACTTTGTTCTGGATATGTTTGTAAATATCTGTCTATATTTTTAAGACTTACCACTCTAAAAGACCCAAGATGATCTGTGATTTCTGCAATCTCATCAGAGAGCAAATGAGTGATTCCATGCGGTGGAGACATACAGCCCATGACTCACAGCCCTGAGTCACAGCATTGGGACACTTCAGCATTCAGAAACACTAGTAGTGACAGAAATCAGGATGATGAGCAAGCAGCTGTTACTCATTCTCAGCTGGACACTATAAGCATGTTTGTACCAGTCAGTGTGGCTCTGGCTCTTCTTTGCTTCCTCCTGCAGACCTGCAGTCATCTGGATAGCACAGTGACATCGCTCACTTAACATTTGCCTCTGGGCAAGGGATGATCAAGTCTAGTCTCTGGCTCCCATAGTGTCCTGCTTGACTCTATTAGGCTCAGCACAGAGTTATCATGGCAATTTTCACTTTAGATTACTTCTTTCAACTCTGGAGATCAGCTCATGTTACAAACTCGAATGCATTGATCATCACACAGAGTTATAAAGTGTGTCCCTCTTTTCAGCTAGAGGGGGCTGAGGCACCAAGCAGGTAGGGAACTTGCTCTTAGTGACAAAGGAGGTTTGTAGCAGAACCAGGACAAAACCGCAAGATCCTTAAACTACCTCTCTTAATCTCTAACAACTGAACCATATGCTCCATTGCATTCATCACTTCCTCATGAGGTGGCAGTTTGGATGAGAACAAGTGCCCAGGAAGTCACCCTGTTTATTCTGTCTTGGCCTCTTAATGCCTGTGGAACTTTTTATTGAATTCTTTTCATGGCCATCAGCTTTGGTGCGGGAAATGATTCCCAGAGACAAAGACTCAGTTGTGTGTGTGCACGTGCGTGTGTGGTTGGGAGAGGGGAGGAATAAAAAATCCATTTCCAGATGGTTGAAAGGATGCATAGCACTTTGCTATTGGCAAAAACAACCTCTTTCATTTTCAGGATGTGTAAGTCACAGAATTGCAGCTGGAAAAAAATGGGTAGAGAGGGAGGCAGTGGGGTAAAAATAAGAATGCCTAATGAAAAATAACCTGGCCAATATTGGAAAATCTTAGTGCTTCATTTTTATATAAATTGGGGAGAGTGTGGGGGGGAAATGTGCTTGCTTAGGAGGATCTTTGTAAAGCAGGTCCAAATATGTATCATCTCATTTTCTTCTTAGTTTCTTTGCTTTGCATTCCCAACTGTAGCCTCACAGGAAATTCAGTCCCTGGCAAGCTTCAGCTCCAGACAGGAAACATTCTGAGGAATTTCTTCCATACAGGTACTATATTTGCTTGGAGGGATAACATGGTGGAGATATTTACCATGGCTTTATTTAACTAGCAGGATATTATGCATGTTGATGGAGTTGCTGGGAGTGATCTCTGTCTGCAGCCACCAGCATGCCATGTTTAAACAAATCGTCCTGCTCTGCTTGCCTGTGGGAAGATTTGCATTAGATCTGGGCCAGATTCTCCTTCCTCTGACAGCAGCCTGGCCCAACTTATGTCAAAGATATTTGCTGATGTCAGGGAATATCAGGATCAGGCCCGTGCAGCAGGTTTTTATCACACTACAAGCTTGGTCTTAAGCTATTTGCATGTACAGATACTTGAAAGCAGGCATTTTGGTTGTAGTGACTGGAGAGGGGGGAGGCTTATGTGTGTGTGGAGATGAAGGAAGGCCTTTGCTCCTGCCTTTGCTCTCTGAGGGGACCAGACACTGAGAAGGGGGAACTCTGGCAACACATGGCCTTTCAGATGAGTGGGAGGTGCTGAGTGTGGCCAGCTGAGACACAAGCCTCCTGCACCCCTTGGGATGCTTTCCTACTTTTCACTGCAAGTTCAGTGCAGGCCTGGTCTGCTTATTAGTCCAGAGGAGTCTGAAAAACAAGTGTGATACATCCGGCAGCCACTCATCAGTGAACAGTGATGTGGTGGGTTGAACAGTTCTTGATGCACCCAAGAACAACATCCCTTTCTTATCAAAACACGAGTGCTTTCAAGTCTTTAATGCAGTTCTCAGGATACAAAGCATGAAGAGAAAAGAGTGATCAGTCTGAATCACTGTCTCCCAAGAGAAACGTGAGGGTTTTAAGTACAAGGCTGGGAACAATCCTGTGCTGGCAAGGAAATGGACTGCATGACCCATCTCCGAGATCTATGATTCACTGCAAATACAGAGAACGAGCATGAAAATGTGTAGTAACATGTAGTGGTACCTTGCCTGCTATTACAGCGCAGCCTCCAGCCAGAGACAACCCAAACACGTTTACAGGTGTTCTCTGGGAACAGGCTTTTTCTGTGGGGAGCCATGAAAGACAGCAAGAATGCTTTCAAAGCCTTAAAGGTCTCTGTGCCACGATGCCAAGCTGTGGAAATGTAACTGTGTGTGCAGTGCTGAAGCACGGATTTTTTAAGATTGTTTTTTTGGTTTCTGAGGCAGGAAGCACAAGTGCAGATCCTCCCATTTAATGCTATGGGGGGAAGAAAAGATTCAGACTCCCCTGCAGTGTTGGTGAAAATGAAGCTTTGGCCTTTAGTGCCCTTTGTTACATAAATACAAGTAGCGTAGACATATTAATCACCCTGCCATTGAGGGAGGAACAGAGCAGCAACCTCAAATGCCACCCACTCCCCATTCTCGCTCCCATTTGATGTTGCTATTTTAAGCCACACATTATTTCCTGCTGTGATTTTATTTTTTTTTACCCAGCTTCTAATTCTGGCTCTGAGGTAAGCTGTGACATACGTATCCCTCCTCTCCCCCTCCCCGCCTTCCTCCTCCCCCTGCACCCACGTCCTCTTTATTGCTGTCTTTTAGAAATTTTCTCTCTTGTAAGCAACCGGGTCCCAGAGGTTAGTTATTGACTGCCCACAAAAAATATGAAGAGGATGATCTTCCTGCTTTTGGACTTCAGTGCAAACAATATTGAGGTCATGGTTTACAGGGCAGACTGCTTTAAGAGTGCTATTCCCCGGCTCCCTCCTTCTCAGGGAGTTTAGCATTGTGGAGAGGATACCCGGCTGGGAAGGAAGGCTGCTGCTCAGCAACTAATGATGGGCCACGGCTGCTGTGGCCATCTAATTGAGAAGAGTTGTACACCAGTGGCACGTGCTTTGTGGGACAGAGGAGACAGGACAGAGCTCAACTAGTCCACAAGGGGTTTCTCTCCTGAGCCTGCTTCTCTGTGAAGGCAATCAGCAGATTTCTAACCCCCAAGTAGTTTCCCCCACCAGCAACTGCCTCATCCGGCCTGTGCCAAAGTGCAACTTCTGTCTGTGTGGTTCTGCTGCATCCGCGTGTCTGCTGTGGCTTTCAGCTGCCACTGCCTCAGCCCTGAGGAAGGCTGTAAGTGCGTCAGTCTAGGGCAGAGAAAGAATGGAGCCTGCAGTCCCAGGAAGGGCCTGGTGCACCAGGCAGCAGTGGCTCTTCCTGTGTGCGAGCATGGCTGAGCACTGATAAGAGCTCTGCCAAGGTAAGTTTGAGCCCTAGGAGGAAATCTGAGGCTGCTTCTGTACCGCAATTAAGGAACATTACAGGTTTATCCTCTTCTATACCCACTCGCCCCTTCCCTCCCTGCCAAGCAACCCATCCTGAAAATCTCCTCTGACTGGATGTTTGCTGCTGCAGACTCTGACTGGATGTTGGGTGCTGCAGACGAATCCTGCTAGCATAGGAGCAGGCTGGGTGGCAGCAGGCTGCTGGCAAAACCCCAGGCCTTGCTTCTACTTCCAGGGAAACAGAGGTCTGGGCTGCCCTCAGCCAGTGCTGATGTATACATTTCACACAAACAATCTCACGCCTTTCCCTTCCTGTGAGTTGCTTTTGGAGCTGCTGCACGTGGCTCTTGTCTGCCTGGTATAAGCAATAGCTGTAGGAAATCCCAGGCTGGGCATCTACATGTTCTTTGTCCTCCTCTTTCCCGGACAGGGATTCCAGTTATGCCCTTTCTGAGGTTCCCGGAGAGTAGGAAAGGCAGAGAGTGAGAAGCCCTTTGCCAAATGGTTTAATGTTAGTCACAGCTGCTGAAAGTCTTTGTTGTGCTTTCACCAAAACCGTTATTTTTATTTTCATGGTTGGGTTTCCATGTGGGTCTGCAGAAAAGCCTGGGGAGTCACATCCCTTCCCAAGAGCAGGCCACACGCTGGCTTTGCACACTTTGCCGCTGGTTTGAAGTGGTGAGGAGCACCAGGCAGCTGTCCTATCACAGGCCACACTGCGGCCCTCTCATCCTTGCCTGCAAAGAGCTCGCAACTGAATTGAGCAAGCTAATTTCCAGTGGATGGGAGGGAGGGAAAGAGCCAGGCTTGAGAATTGAAGTGATCACACCAGAATTAAATGACTGTTTTTCCAGCATACTATGTCCCCATGGGCAACTTTCAAAAGTTCTGGCAGAATAACTTCTCCCACAACTGCAATGCTGGAGAGTCTCCCCCTCAAGAGGGGGAGGAAAAGGACCTCAAAAAGGACTCGAATAAATTGTCTTTACAGAAAATGACCCTGCTCTCGGGTGTCACACCCAGCACTGTGCAGCAGGACCCAGCCAGCAGCTGACAGGCGTCTGGTGTCCTGTGCTGGATGAGGACAGCTCTCCAAGGACCGATGTCCACATGACAGCCAGTATCCTTGCTGGCACAGACTCGCAGCATCTTGTTGGGGGTCTCTGCGGTGGAGGGAAGAGCTGACTGGGCACAGGGCCTCACAGAGGGAGAAGAATTCAGTTTATACCGGGTGTCGCCTGCTTGCCGGGACCATCCATCAGAGGCCAGCACTGGTATAGGCTCTGGTGGTCACTTGAACAATAGGAATACCGGGAAAGAGCTTGTGGTTTACAGATAAAATGGCTGTGGGGTAGGGGCAGCTTAGGGGCACTAGTGCAATAGGCCATATGTATCACGGCATTTGAGGTATGTGATAAATTTTCAAGTTTGGTCAGGCTAAGAATTGCATAAACAACAACAACAACAACACAGAAATTAAAAAGCTCAAACAATCCTGAATACCCACAGTTTGGCATCTGGGAATGGCACAAGATGGCAGAGGTTCTGTGCCCTGGGGACTAGCTGATACCATGCATACAACCCCAAAATCTTTCTTTCCTTGCAGAGCTGGTCTTTATGATCAGCATTGCTGTATGCTCCCTGGCATGGTAGCAACCAGAGGGGCCCAACTCATGGGAGATGGATCTGGCAGGAGCCCTGACTGCCTGGAGAGCCCCCTTACTACTGCCATTGTTCCCTGTCCTTGGAGCTCAGAGCTCATCTAGGTCAAGAACGGTGGCTCAGGAAGACATTCCGTGCGAGCTCTGATGAGATCCGCTCCTCCCAGGGCTGTTCAGCTGGGCTTGCTCCTTTTTCTCATTCCACACACGGTTTAAAAGACTGTTTGTAAACACCAGTCTCCGACTCTGCCTCTGGGGCTCTGGGCAGAAGGCCAGGGAGGGATCTAAGAGACAGCAGACAGTTTTAAGAGGCAGTGGCGTCCGATTGCTGCGGTGGAGAGGATACGCCTAGCAGTTAATAGCCATGGTGGCGGGAGTCACCTACAGTACCAGCAGGTCTCAACACTATTTCATGGTTCCCCGAGGCTGAGCTTGGGTTTTACTGAAATGACCTCTTCACATGCCAAGGTAAATTCTGCATCTCTCAAGCCAGCTCTGCCGGAATCAGTGGGGAGTTAAGCTGCGTTGCCTCAAATGTACATACGAGATCAGGGCCCTCTGATGACAAACACCACAGTGGACATGTGTTTGCATTTGACACAGCACTGGTTAAATATTTACTCTGTTCAACCTCTCCTTCCCATAGATTGCTCCAGAGAGCTTGGCCACTTACATGGACCGGGGCACTCCCATCTAACTGGGCAGTCAGGGGCCTGCTGTGGCAGAGCACTTGCTCACTGAACACAAGACAGATGACCTACAGTCCGAGATGCTGGCAGAGGGTCTGCCCAAGCCTCCTAGTCTCCCTTGGCTTTAGTCCTTTTGAAAATTGTTTAACAAGTGCCATTGTTTGGCATTGTGACATTATGGAGCAGCGACAAAGCTCTGCTGTTGAAGGGGTGCTAGAGCTGGTGAGAGTTAGAGCTGTACTCCCCTCTTCCCATCATCTGCAGCACTTGGTAGGCAAGGGAGGCAAGGAGAGATCTTCACCCAAGCACAAGTCTGAGCCTGTTTGTATGTCCAGGATTGCTTCTGTCCATACCCTTTACCAGCAGGCATGTTTATGCACAGATTTAGATGGAGCTGCAAAGCTCCCGAAAAGGTGCGAGCCAGTTCTGGGCAGAGTGGGGAGCACTAGGAGCCCGAGTACACATAGATATCTAATACAGAACTACAGCTGGGAAGCAGTCAGTGGTGCAGACAGGCTGTGCATTGACTGTAGGGTTGTCCTGTCTATACCTGAGCTCACATCTCACTGCACATATGAAACCTCTGTGCCTTGCATCCTGAAGGCCTGGAGCTGGGATGGCTCATTTTCCCCATGCAGGTACCTCTGCACTGGGCTCCCAAGGCTTCACACTGTGTGTGACAGCTTGTACCTGGGCCATGTGTTACACCTGTGCAAGGGACTCCATTGCTCCTGTGGGAACAATGTGGGAGGTCAGGCCTGGCTGGTCGGGCTGAGGGAGGAGGAGAAAAGCCGGTGGCTCCTTTAAGGGAGGAAGCTGACAGGACTGCAGAGAAGGAGCTCTGGAAGCTGTGTTTTTCTCTCAGCGCCTCAGGGGCTGGTTACTAAATTTGGTTACTGGGCTTAAATAATGCAGTGTGGCAGAGCCCAGTGGGTTTGAACATTGTCATATCCACATAATCCTCTCCTAGGTGGCAGAGATCTCTTGTTCTCTGCCGCTGCTATCTGCACAGGAGCTTGAATGTGATGTGAAACATCATCTTAAATAATTATAACTAGCAGAGAAGAGCCAAAGCTGCAAAGTCCCATCTATTTCCACTGCGCTCTGTCTATCTATGTAATTTCTAAGGTGCCAATCACCAAAGCATCCAAGCACTATCTAATCTGGATATGAATTCCCTTGGTGCTCATGGAGGCTTGAATCTTAGCATTTTGTGTGAGCCCATCTCTAGCAAGCATAGGGACAGAGCTGCATACTGTGAGTGAAAAAAACTCCTGTAGTTTTGTGATTTACTGACCAAAAGCCCATTTGGGTTGGAGGAGTCAGGACATCATGGTCACCCCTGGCCCAGGAAGCGTTAAATCTCCTCTGTTATTCTGGCAGAAGGCGAGGCAGGTTTGCCAAGGGAGGGCAGGGAGCTGTGGTGTATTGCCTGCCTTGCAGGTCACACAGTGTGGAAGCAGGGGCAGAGCTCTACAGCCTGCAGAGTCTGTACACCACGGCTGCATCCAGCCTGGGGGCAAGAAGGCCCTCTGCCATCCCTCGCTGCAGATCCAAGCCTCCCCATGCAGGGACAAGGGATAAAAGCACAAGACAGGAGCCAGTGACCTGCTTTGCACCATGTAGGAGAAGGGGGAAGAAAATGATGCACCTAACTGCTGTCTCAGCTGACCTACTGCCCCACACTTCCTACAGACTTTGTGAAATAGATTAAAACCTGCCAGAAGACCACTCGTGGCTAACATATGAGTGCTAACAGTGGCAGAAACACTCACTGTAGTGAACATACTCACCTGGAGTGAAATGAGATTAAACCTGTCCTTCATTACCAGGGAAAGAGTATCTGTTTTTAGTGAGAACCTGACAGGTTCAGGCAATGCCAGAGCAGAGCAATTACTTTCCATCCATTGGGCTGCTCTTAGGAAAAGGATCTCTCTCAGTCTCTGCATATAGTCTCCCTGTTTTGACATGACACTTCACAGCAGGTTTTCATGGCAGAGGATACTAAGCAGTTACTGGGAGAGAGTCTGTCCAAATCCCGCTTGTAAGCATCACATTTCAGTCTTTACAAAAGTGCAGGTCCTCTCCACCCTCCCCCATCTATCAGCCCTATCCTCCTTACTCCACAACTGCTGGAGTATTTTTAGTGACATTGAATAAATACATGTTAAATCTTTTTCCATTAGTGACATGTCAGAAATTAAAATGGCATTAGCTGTAAAGCCTGCAGCAATGCCAGCTTCATCTAGGGCACTTGCACGTGGTTGCCCAAGAGGCCAGGAACAACAGTACCAGCTTTGCTTTCCCTTCAATCCATCCATATTCTCTGCACACCCTTTCCACCCTTCTTCCTCCAGAAATACTAATGGTACATTCTGCTGCTGTTTACTCACAAACTATCCTCAACTCTCCCAAGCATTATGGGTAGGAGAAGTATCCAAGTTACAATGTTTCATCCTCTCCAGTCACATGTTAGATATGTTCTCTCCAGACATCATATCAGAGATTTCTCAAACCCCATCACAAAAAGCAGATGATTTTTTTTGCCCTTGCTAAGGCTACTCTATAGCAACTCCAAAACTGCTTCCATAGCTAGGACTTGGCTGGCAGAAGTCTATCAATAACTTGATTTTCCATCCACATCCATGACTGCCTTTGTCCACAGGATCTCCACTCTTCCATATACATTGGCTCCTCAGCTAAACTTCATGTTTGACTCTAAGCCATGCCCACACTGACAGTCATCCCACTCCTTCATGTCAAACCTTCCATCTTCCTAGACATCCTGCCTCTCCCCTACTGCCTTTCTTGCTTTCCCCTGCTGTGTTTCCCCTTGTGCTTCTCCTGACTACCCATCCTATCCCCTTCCTTCCCTATTTGCTTTTTCAGTCTACCCTGCCTCCCAATCCAGTGCATCTTCTTCAGTCAGAGATGGACATGTCTGCTGTCTCTGGTGGTTCAGGCAAATGGCTTGCATCTTCTCTGAGTTGCCCAAGGCAGGAGCTTGCTCTCCGTTGCTACTACTCCTTTAGGTATGTGTTCTAGATCAGCTTGGAATCCAGAGCGTGAGGAAAAGTCTACACAGAGCTCACAGCACGTGTAGCTTAACAGGAGGAGATCAGCTCAAAAACTCTGCCACGAAGGAGCAACGGATAATGGGTGAGGGGAAGCCCAAGGTGAAAGACGCTGAAATGCTACAGCTATCAAACAAGCCAAAATATTTATAGCTGTGATTTGCAGGGTGGCTGATTGTGCAGGGCAGGGAAAAGCCTACCATTGCCTGCCATTAAGGAAGAGGGAAATTGCAAAACAAACATTCCCTTTGGATATTTAGTAGCACACCCAAAAGATTAACATTGATTATATCTCCCTATTACGAAGCAAGATACTACCGTGCTTTAATTAACAAGGTGGGTTCTCAATCCTCAATTGCCTCTTTGCAAGTATCAGGTGAAACATCAGGGCTGGTGTTCCCAGTGGCATGAAGTTAGACTCTTCTGGTTAGCAGGCTAATCCTGAGGCCCTGCTCTTCAAAGGTATTTAGGTTTCAGGCTGCTGCTGGTATTTAGATGCTTAAATCCTTTAAGGCTCTGGGCCTCAGGAGCTAAGAGGATGGCTACAAACTCCAGATTACTCGGTTCAAGTCAAATCTATGTAAGTCCTGATTGATAAATGTTACTGTTAAATATCTGTACGATGTCAAATTTCTCCCTGAGGCTGGGTCATTGTGCAGTTGCCTGATGTTGCCTCTGTGTGCCTTTTTTTTTCTGAACAAGGGGGTGATAGCCAGCATCAGTCCTGATAATGGCTTTGACAGACCTGTGTAGAACTCAGGTTGTTCTACAGCTATTAATTCATTCAGACAAGCAAGCCTGCTGCTTGATGGGTGCTTTGTTTCACTCAGGGGGTGGGGGAGAGAGCACAGGGAGAATTGGTGCCTTTCCCAGACTTGCACAATAGCAGGGCTGGAAATGGGCCCTGTGCAAATTCAATTACTCTGAGTTGCCAGCATTAACTGCTGGGCTGCCTGCTTCATCGTAGCTAGGGAAGGAGGCACTGAGAGCAAACTGGCTGCCGTGCTTTGGATGTGATGGAAATGCTGTCTGATTTTAGCAGCTCAGTGACCTTTTCTTAGCAGTTCCTGAAGTCACAGCTTTCCCAACACTTGGCAATAGATAAGGGCTGTGCACAGGTAAAGACTTCTGTTTCATGGTGCAAGATGTCTATGGAGACAGGAGCAGGAGAGAGAGATTGAAGAGATTGCTTCCTCCAGCCCTCTGCTTAATTACTGCCTGAAGAATGACATTGAACTCAGATCCTTACTCCAGGTCAAAGGCTCCCCAGAGGGAACATAGATATCTTAATGATGGAGTATACTCCTTCCCCAGACTTGCAACCAGCCCTTGGTTAATGGCAGAATCCTTCCCTCCCTTCCATTTCAGCACCTTTAATCTCTCTGGAGTCGAACCAAGCTCCTCAGATCTAGGAAAGCAAAGGGACCAGTTTTCCCTGGTGAATCCTTGAGCCAGGATAAACAACAGCTCTGATACTCAGGCTTTTCCCATCATTTTACACCAGAAGCACTCTGCCATCAACCTGGTGAGCCAAGCTTCTGGGAGAAACCAGGCTGTGTCCCTTCTGCTTCATGCATCTTATTAAAGAATAGTGGGCAGTTTGGGTGGAGATTCTTCATGCAGGATGGGGTCAGATCACACCTCAACTGCTTGAAAAAGCCTGAAGTGCTATCAGCTTTTCTTGTGTTTTCTGGGTTGCTCTACTTCTCCCAAGCATTCAAGTGTGGAGTCCAGGGGCTCCCACTAGTCCAGTTCTCCATAGCTCACAAATACAGTGGAGAAAAGGGGAGCTACAGGGCCTGTTCTTAAACTGTGAGGTCTTCTCAGACAAGAAGGTGTCCTGAGGTTCCAGAAGTGCATGGAAGATGCTGAAACTGGAGCAGAATTGAGTGGAGCTGTGAGGACTTCTTGTAGAAAAGTTTTAGATGGGGGTAGGGGCTTTGAATCCACCTATATTGTGTGTGCTGTACTACAGGGATGCAGAGGATTCTGAATTGTGGAGAAAGAACTGAATGTTTTAAAAGCCATTAAAAAAACATGTCAGGGTATTCCCATGTGTGTATCTTTGCTGGAGTTACAGACAGAAGGGAGATTTCCTAATTGCTTTCCAGTTTGCACCACTTACAGGTACTGTGTACAGAGCTAGCTCCTTGTGAGATCTTTTGTGAGGATACAGTGCAGCTGGCCAGCCTCACTTAATTGTTCTCATGTGTTAGGTCACTGGGGGTAGAGAGACCACCTCAAATGTGACTAAACCCTGTGACCTTTGTCCTCAGAATGCCCAGAGACAGAGAAGTCTTGGTAGGTCTAGTGGGGCAGGCAGTGGTGGGGGAAGGTGTATGTGGTGGATGTTGTCTCTCACTGCTGTTGTGGGCAGGGAAAAAGCAGCACTTGCCTGAAGGGTTCAGGTAAGACTGCTGGGGAAAGCCATCCTGAGGGAAGACGCCAGTTCAATAAAGGGAGCTGGCATGAACAGAAATGCCTGAAGCTTTTTTATTATATACAAAAGCCACCCAATGCCTTGCTCCCTGGGGAAGAGCTCCAAGATAGTTGTCAGTCTGGCTTGCCCCTGCCCTTTAATCCAAACATGCCCAAATGGGCCAGGGGCTTTATTTTTGTATTATTGCATTGTCTTCCTCCCACTCACTTGTGCTTTCCTCTCAGATGCCTGTGGCTCCTTTTGATACTTCTCTGCCCTGTTTTGGCCTCTCTGTTGGGCAAACTTTGTGGTTTGCCACCTTTTCTTGCCCCTTTTTCTATGTCTTTGATGGTACAAGAAAGCTTCTGGTTGTTTCTCTGTTTGCATTTCACTCTCCGTAGGGTTATGTCTGATGTGCTAAGACAAAAACATGTGAGTCCTTCTAAGTTCTATCTAGCAGGGAATGCTCAGCAAGAGTGAAAAGCACAATGTAAAAAGGCTGTTCATTCCTTACATTTCTCAGCATCATAAATACTATTTCCTACTTACTTCACAATAAAGCTATTGGCCCTGTTTACTTTGTTCTTAGGTGACATGCTTTATCTGTCAACTTCCGAGAACCTTGCCAGTGTTATTTATATAAATAAATCTCATAGTGCTTCTGTGCAATATGCATTTTCCTCCATTTTGCAGTTTGGGGAGCCAAGGCATTTAAAACCTAATTGGCTTATGCAAAAGTACAGAGTAATCTGTCCTTAAGAAAGAGAACAAGAACTTCACAGTCCTGCCTTCCATGCCTTCATTAATGGAGTGTTCTCTGCCTCTAGTTAATAGGCAGTCTGGTTTTCCTTCAGGTCATGATCATAAAAAGATCCAATTGTCACTTTAAACATGTAATTAAAGTGCCTGCCTTTATAATGACCTCCACGAGAATGCACCAGCCACTGCACAGGTGGGTAAGAAGGTGCTATATTGAAAACTATGAGGCTCAGACAGATTAAGAAATGTAACCAAGGATTTGGAAAATGAAAGCTCACTGTGTAATACAGAAATTTTGATTCTTGCTGTTCTGAGTCCTAGACAATATTGTCTCCCCAGATTTTTTGGGGGGTGGTGGGTTTTTTTTTGTTTAGTCGTGTGGCGTTCTTTTATTTTGTTTTGTTCGGTTGGTGCCATCCCATCCTGTCGTGTGCGTCCCCCAAATTTCCTGAGGTTTGTGGGGAGTAGAAGACACTCTAGGCAATCTGCAGACCTGCTGGCTGGTCACCATGAAGTGACAGAATTAGTGACTGGAGCAAGTTTTATACGGACTAGGTTGGCCAGTTCAGTTGTGTCCTGGACCTTGAAGAACACAGAACCACCAAACTTTATCTATCTATCTATCTATCTATCTATCTATCTATCTATCTATCTATCTATCTATCTATTGCCTTTCTCGTAACCAGTGTACCACCCCTTTTCAGGAGTGGAAAAGAAGCAATTTCAAGTTGTAAAGAAGTCGGGAATGACTGTGATTGTGTTATGTGCCTTTCCTGGAAAAATCCCTTTATGCGATAGGTGGCCTGAAGACACTGGTACATTTGGACTGCAGCTTTTCCAGTAAGCCAGCAGGGTTTGGTNCGGGCGCGGCGGGAGCGACGGGCGGCGCTGCGCCCGGGGCCGCGGGCACGGCTCCGGCCTGACACAGCGCCCTGCCGGGGCCGGGCCTGCGTGTGACTGCAGCGCGGCGGCACTTCCTGCGGGGATAGCTAACGGTGGGTCATTTCCTTTTGACTCAGCGGCATCAGTCACCGACTGTATTGCTCCGGATTTTGGCTCAGGTCTCCAGCTGTGGGGATCTGCTCTCCCGCTCACACACGGGCTGCGGGGCAGCTTGGAGACAAGCCCCGGGCTTTGCTTCTGCGGGTCCCTCAGAACCACCAACTGCGGCTGGAAGGGTGTTACTCCCCAGCCTGTCCACTATATATCCCCATGTGTCTGCTGGTGTGCTAATATATCCATGATATAGTTGCTGTTTTAAAGGTCTTGGCATGGCTGGTGGGTCCNTGACTGGAGCAAGTTTTATACGGACTAGGTTGGCCAGTTCAGTTGTGTCCTGGAGCTTGAAGAACACAGAACCACCAAACTTTATCTATCTATCTATCTATCTATCTATCTATCTATCTATCTATCTATCTATCTTTCTATTGCCTTTCTCGTAACTTGTGTACCACCCCTTTTCAGGAGTGGAAAAGAAGCAATTTCAAGTTGTAAAGAAGTCGGGAATGACTGTGATTGTGTTATGTGCCTTTCCTGGAAAAATCCCTTTATGCGATAGGTGGCCTGAAGACACTGGTACATTTGGACTGCAGCTTTTCCAGTAAGCCAGCAGGGTTTGGTGGGTGGAGGAAGGGGAAGGAACTCAGTGAGCTGTGACAATGGGAAAATCTTGGCAGGGACTTGCACACGCAGTCTTGCAATCGGCCTCACTGTCCCAACTGTTACCAGAAGGGATTGCGCCGGGATGAGGAAAGCTCAGAACAGGGTGTGTGAAGGCGGCCACAAACCCGAGCCCCGGATCCGTGCGTTGGGCGGCGGAGGCGGCCGAGGCCACGCTCCGCTTGGGCTCGGTGCCACCGCCCTGCTGTGGCCACAGGGGCCCCGGCCATGGTCCCCGCCGNCTGTCCACTATATATCCCCATGCTGGTGTGCTAATATATCCGTGATATATTTGCTGTTTTAAAGGTATTGGCATGGCTGGTGGGCCTGGCAAGTCAGCTCCAGGGTTCTGCTGAGCAGGGTTTCCAAGCTCAGACTGCCATGCCAGCACGATAGATCCACTGCACAGAGCAACAGGCTTCTGTGAGTGTCCCAGCATTGCACACCCTGGGCAGTCAGTTCTCCAGGCAGCGAGTTTTAGCTCATGCTGATTCAGACACCTCTGCTACAGTGGAGCATAGCCTAAACCCAGATAATGCCCAAACCCTTCAGAGGCTGTGCTCTGCACCTAAGATGGGTACAGTATATTGTTTTATATGAGCAAGTACATGATGAAATTTAATGGGCAAGTTGGCGTGAATGAAAGGTTTCCTTTCTAACAGCATAGGTTTTTGACTATGTAGCTGAAGCTCTTTCCTGTAAAAGTCAAGACCAACTATTGCTCATGTTGCACTGCTGAAGCAAAATCACTGCATGGACAGAGGATGCCATCCTGTCCATGGATAAGTGGAGTGGTCTGAAAGCTAAGCCTGTAAATAAATACCATATGCCTCCACATGACTTGGCTGGACTAGTTTTAGGGAAAACCAGCTATTACTGCCAGGGGAAATCCAAATGTGGTTTGTAATTTGGGACACACTCAAGGTCCTATATGTGCAACAGGAATGGTCCCACAATTGCTGTGCCAATCCCATCATCCCTGTGTGTCCCGTTTGTCTCTGAGAAAGGACATCATGTGACTAATGTCAAGCAGACAGGACAGAGCGAGGGCTTTCAGCTCTAAAGAACTTCAGTGTTGTTTACCATGAGAACCAGTGAGACCTGGTGGTTCAGGTTCTGCTCTGTCAAGGTGGACATGAGGTACTCACTCACAGCAGAGTCCTGTGCTTTCTACTGGGAATTGCCAAATTACAAGATTGTACAAGACAGACATGAAACAATCTTGGAGATTCACCACATCAGAAGCCTCAAAAAGCAAAGGCAACCTCTAAACAAACACCTCTAAGTATGGACAAATAGACACTCCAGTCCTGAAAAACGACGTGAAAATTTCCCCCAAACGTTTCCAATTATTCAGAATAAAACTGCAGTGTATGAGAAGCTAGAAATTCCCACTATCTGGAAGGGACACTTGGAATGAAGACACTTGAAAGGAAGGACTGCTGATGGCTGGTCAACCCAGCAACATAAACATCTATTTGTCACACTTTTGCCGAGAAATGCTTCCTATGCAGATCAAACTCGATACTTGTAAGTATACAATATGAATGCAAAATATTCTACATGAATGTATATTATATAGATAGTACATAAGTGTATATAGATAATACATGTCCACACAACAGGATTTTAGGGCTATGTCTGTATCAGTAAATCTGTATCTGGGGCAGTACAACTCCATCGTCTAGAAATTAATAGCTGATTCCATTTAATTTATTCTTGCCATGGTTTTGGCCTGTGCCAATTAACACTTTTCCAGACAATTCCCAGGCACGACTGAGGGAGTTACTGTGGGCCAGGGGCCATTCCCAACAACCACTTGGATCCAAATGCCTTGCTTGAAGGATAAAAGAGTTTCATGTTATTGGTGCAAGCCATCCTGTGCCAGGGCTCTCGGTGCCAGAGAACAGTCCTGGGCACGTTTAATTTACTGGTATAGACATAGTCTATGAGCCCAGGGGATTAGGCAGGGTTTTAAGGGTTGCATGTCTGGACTTAGGTAGTTGATTTCTCCCAAAATCCATTTTAGGGAACCTTGCGTTTTTCTTGTGGACATGGGCCTTGAGCCTTTAAATCTTCTATCACCTTAGTTAAAAAGCCTTGCCATCTGGTGTTCATGACCCTTTATAGTGTTTTCCCTAAATAGTAAAAATCTGGTGGAAAGTGAAGTGGGTTGTAATTATGCAGTTTTATTATCGCTATCTTCATGACAGTGGCATATAACAATAGTGAGCTCTGTTTAATTAACACTTCTTTTGTATTTTTAAGGAGAAAGTCACATAAAACCTAGGAGATAAAAACAAAACCATACAAACCAGTAATTTTTCAAAGCCTGGATAATTTTCATCAGGCTTCGTAGAAAATAACTTCCCTTGTCTTTGGGTAGAACCTGGAGATCTTAAGATTACACTAATATTGCTGTATGGAATTATGGAGGGACTGATTACATTTTTAAAGGAACACCCCTGCAGGTGTATTCAGTTACACTGATCCTTGTGGTACTACATCTCTTGGGAATGGTGCTATTGAGTTTCTAGTACGTGAATGTACTTGAGCCTTGAGCTTTTTTATGTCCTCTGAAGAACAGCACAGAAAGGTATCTGACTGATGGCAGCAAACCTGCATTGAAATGCAGGAACAGAACTCCTTTGGTCAGGATGCTAATTGCAGTGCTCTGAGTCACATACTTCTCCTGACCCATCTGTCTGGTCTAATCATAGCTCTTTCTCCTAACTCCTGGCTGTCACTCACTTAGCCTGACTCTAACCATAACTTGAGTTTCATTTCTGGCAATGCAGCCGCCACTTTAGTGTCAGGACACACAGGCCAGGGCTGAGATGAACGCTGACATAACAGGTGTCTCTTCTGATCTGTGTGGCTCCAGTCAACCTGGTGGGACTGCTGCTCTACGGTGCAATATGTGACCTGAGTATCCAACCATCCCAACCACAGGCTGTGTCGGGACAGCCCTCATACTGTGATGATGGTGCACTATGGTGATGATAGCAGCGAGGAAGTGGACAGAAGTGTACTGAAATTCCATTTACTTGTGGGTTTGATGAGTGTCTGCCATATATAAGCAAATTAGGCCAGCTCTTCAGAAGTCATCCCTTGGGTTTATGAGGGAGAAAAGAGGAGGGCTAGGAACTGGTGAGATGAACATCTGATCCTTTAGACTGAATCTGTCTGTCCTGTTTTTCTTGCCATTTACTACGCATGCCTCCCAGAGATGGAGTCCCACACACCTGCTGCATGTGTGGCTTTGTGATGCATGAACAGGTTTATTCAGGGGATTTGATGCTGTGTATCTGGGCCCATTATCCATCTAGAGAGCAACCAACATACATCTGAATAGATCTGGCTGAGAAAGAGGAGAGTTTTTTTCAAAAACAGGCTCCAGAAAATGACTCATTAATACTTCTAGGAATGCTGGCTGTGGTGTGGAACTGAGATGGAGAGTTTTTCTCTGCATTGTCTCCTCTGAGTGGAGTCAGGTGTGTGACCATACTTTGGTTTGCCTTTGAGGGCTAGGAGCCTGGTGTGGGGCTGTAACTTGTGTCAGGCTCTGGTGTCCACTTCTTAAGCACTCGAATGAGGAGAGGTCATCCTAGGGTGGGATTCAGAGGCAGGCCTGATCCTTTCGCTCTGGCCTTCTGCACCAATGTGGCTTGCAGAGTTTGGGATCAAGCAGCCTGGCTGGATGTGTGTGCAGACTGGGATCAGCAACCTGGCTGTCTGTGTGAGACACCCAGACCTTTGGTTACTAAAGTGCAATTTCCTGCGTGAGCGCGTGCTCGCCGATGTAAAGCAACTCGCTGCTGCTCCGTGGAAACGCCGGGTGTGCCCTCAACGCCGGCAGAGCTGGGGCAGCCCCGCATTCCTGCAGCCCCGCATCCCGCCGTCCCTGCTCCCGGCAGAGCGGCTGGACGGGGAGAGCCGGGACAGCGCCAAGCCGCGGTCTCCTGCGCCCCCTGGGGCCGGCCGGCCGGCGCTGCAGGCACACAAGGAGGCGGGTGCGAGACGGGAGGGGCTTTTCACGCGCTTGGAAACAAAGAGAAATGAGGGAGTGATGGATGATAAGGCCTCCACGAAAATATCGCACCCTCCACTCTTTATCAGCCCTTTGTCTTAGCCCATCTTTTCTTGCTCCGCTCCCCTCCCACCTTTTTGACCGTTTGTAGGGCTAGCGTGACTGCAGGCAGAGCTCACGGTTTCTGATGCCAAATCTCATTTCCTCCCTCCCAAGGCTGTTTTCATCCTTGTTTACACAGCCTAGAGAGCTGTTTCAAGTGGAATTTCTGGTGATTTTCTTGCAAATAACTGTCCTTAGCTGTGGGAAACTGATAAAGGTTGCATCATTTGGTCTTGGCCTCTAGAAGAGTTGGGGAGGAGGTACAGGTGCAATGTGCAATCACAGAGTTTAGAAAGCAAGGAGTAAATAGCATGCTTGTGATTTATTCTCATGCCAAAATCTTCTAAGGCTGCTCCTTCCTTGGCCAGTCTAGCAATCTGAGCTCTTGAGGCAGAGGCTTGTGGAGACAAGTTATCTTTTTCTGTTCCTCACAGTGCAGTTTTATTGGATGCTTGGACCCCTTCCATTTGCTTATGGCTGGTTTGTGGCCACAAGTCCTCAGTCACTTGCAGTTCTACAGTTATTTTAAGGGCCATATATTTTACCTGCAAGCCTTTCTCTGAGGATTCTGCTGTGCGGTCACTCCTACAGAGGCCTCAGGCAGTGCTCCTGCTCCTCTCCCAGCCTTCCCTGCCGTGCTGAGCTGCTCAGCAGCACAGGTTCGCACACTGACTTCAGCAAACCCAAAACTGTCTTCCCTGCCTAGTGATGAACTGGACCCTGGCAGCAGCTGGAGATGAGGTGCAGGGAGGTGGACATGAGTCCTTACAGTTCTGTGAAATATCACCAGTGCTGGCTGGTGTTCTCTGCTCATCTGATGGCAGTCTGAGAGGTCTGGCCAGGCTCAAAGTGGGACACTGTGACCAGGAGTTACCTAGGATGGCCCAGCTAGGGTACAGCATGGGTGTGGCCTGGCTGTTGCTCTCCTCATCTGTGCATTGTGCCCGCATTAAGGCAACAAGTTCAAACGTGCACATCCTGGAAATTCTTCCTAGAATTTCTTTCCCTGGTGATACTAACCTGGCTCTTTTTTTCACTTCCCTTAGAAGCACTGAAGCTGCTCACAAATACATATCTAGATGGGGTGCCCAACTAGAGGAACTGGGAAACCTCTTTGATGTTGAAAGCTGTGTTTTATTTATATACTTGGGATAAGCCCAGAGGCTGTTTGGGCAGCCAGGAAGATCCAGAAAGGAATCTCCCCCCATCAAACCAGGAACCACAATAATATTTCTCCCTTCCTCTTCAGAGACTGTGTGCTCATTTCCTAGCACTTTTGCTTTAGAAGTTTCCCATTTTTGCAGGACCCTAGGACCTTTCTCTCTGTTGCTGCTCTTCTAACCATTATAGTTTGAGGTTTCTTGTCTTTGACCTAAAGACCTCAAGTCTGAGGCAGCTGATGAGCTGGTAAGCTCTTTCTGTGGGGGTAGACTGGATGTTTCTTTCATCTTTGGACTGACTGCTCCTGGCTACATGGCAGGGCTCAGAAGCACTGTGTGATCCCAGCTGAGGGCTGTTATCAAGAAGGTGTTTGAAAAGGAAGAGATGTGAGTGAGTTGCAGGGGCTGTGTTTGAAAGAAAGAAGGTCACATGAGACAATTCCTCCTCTCCAGGGATTTGAAGGAAGCTATCCAAAGCAGAAATCATTACTTCTCTTTGTTTGTATTTTTGAGGAGCCAGGCTGCCCTGCTACCCTGGGGTTTCTGGCTGGCCAAGCTAAACTGTGAGCGCTGTCCCAGTAGCCTGTTACCGAGTAGGTGTCATGGGGCCCTTCCAGGCCCTCTTGCAGAGGAACAAATGTCTGCAGTACCAGCAGAAGAAGCACAGTGTAAATGGCCTGCTCTCTCTGGTTCTCATTGTATCAGCCACATGCCGGCTTTCCAATTGGCCCAGGCAATTTGCAGGGAGAGAATGGGCAGCAAGGGATTTATAACAGAGATGGGGCTGCCCAGCAGTGCTGTTAAGAAGATTGTCTCTTTTTCTTATGTATGTCATGTAGCCTCTGCTGGAACGGTCATTGTTTCTCTATCGTATAGCATCTCTTCAATTTCCTTTTCTTTCTTTTCCTCTTTTATGGCAGTCAAAACCTGCATATACCAAAACATGTATCTTAGGTAGTTCATTGCTCAGATGCACCTAAAAGATATGTACCTAAAAGAGAACAGATAGCTGTTACCCTCAGCCACCTCTAACCAGCCCTTCTTGATTCTCCCTGAATATCCAAAGTGTTTGCATGACAGCAGCTGGCTCAGTTCTGGGACAGGTTGTAGCCTTTAAGGTAATGGTGGGCAGTTCTCACCATTGGTTGCTTATAGCCTTAGTGAAGGGCTCCTTCATGTGTGGGATGTGGGATGCTTCCCAACTGCCTGTCCCATACTCCTGGTATAAAGTCAGAGCTTGGAGAGCCCTTGTGTGTGCTGCAATTTCACCCCTGCAGCTGGGTGATGGGGTGTTTGTGGTTTGTGTGGTGGGGACTCAGCTGAGTTTGGCCTGTGATAGGGCAGACACTGCGCGGAAGCCGAGTCAGAGATGATCCCTTCTGGAGGAGCCCACAGGCTCAGCAGTTCACGCACCGGGGGGGAGGAATGCTAGAAGTGATTGGTGGCTGGCTCAGGGACAGACCTTACTGCCCTTTGTCTGTTTTGTCAGTCATACTGTTCTGGGAACAATTCTCATTACTTCTGTGGATTGTCCTTCTCTCCTGCTTTTACCCACCTACACTGGACTGTGTTTGAATCAGTTGGTGGATGGCCCTTCTCTGGGGCACCAAGATGTGCCTGGCTATGGGTCCACATCTTCCTCCAAGCAAACTCCAGGCTCAGCTTTCATCCTGCTCCTGCCCTCCTGTTTTCTTTTAGCATTTTCCTTGGCAGATGCTCCTTCCCTGCCTGGCACTGGCACTACTTCCAGTGTCTGTCTTGGACACCACCCAGTTAGGGTCATAAGCAAGAGGGGATGGATGGGGTTTTTCCAGCTCATCCTTGTCTCCCTTGGTGTAATAAGGGGAGATCCCCAATAGATGGCACTTGAACCTCTTCCCTGGCTATTTTTTCCCCTCCAACCTTGGGATGTTCAGGCCAGTGTATGCACAGATACAGCGTGAGCCTGTTACGGCACAGTCTGTGGAAAAAGGAGACCAAAGAGCGGTTCAGTGTGTAAGAAGGGGCGAGCAGATCCCCAGGTGATTTCAAAGGGTGAAAAAAGCATCTCTTTCCTTTTGAGAAGACTTGGCCAGGCCTGCCTAATGAGGCCTTCTGCACCCACACACATTCCTGTTCTTGCACCTGGCAGTGTCAGTGGTACACCTTGGGCAGGATAAACTGCAAAAGGCATTAGCTTGTCCTTAAAGCACAACAGTAAACACAGCCCAGAGGGAGTCTGTGCATGAAACTAATCCTCACTGCATTTTTACCCCCACTGCCTGTCTCCCCATTGCACTGTTTGGTCAGGATTCCCACAGAGGAATGTCTCCAGCAGACATCCAGAGATGTCTTCCCCATGGCAGCAGCAGGCAGGAACACGTGGAAGTGAGCCAGTATCCTGCCTCAGCTCACAGTCCCCTGCCCTCTCCCTGACACTTCAGTGCCATGTGTCCTTGCAGGGGAAACTTGCCACCTGCCTCCTTTCTGCTCCTGGCCTGGCCATGAGGAATTTAAAGAGATCTTCAAGAAATGCTGGAGCAGGCATGTGGGCTTACCCTAAATGTTGTGTGATGCATTTTTCATGCTTTTATCATGTGACCAGAGGAAACTTGGACTAGGTTTCAGATTTGAGATGTGGTTTGAACCCGCTAGGCAGATCAAAACTCCGGGGGTGAGAAACCCACAGGAACCAAAAACAGAGCACAGCGATCACATGAGATGCTTGGGAACAGAAACCACTGAATTTTGCATAGCTCCAGCAGTGTGATCTAGTAACAGGCTAGATTACAGTCTGGGAGCATACGGCTCAGGGCCAAGAGGTACCACTTCTATTCTTGGATCTTCCACAGCTTTCCTCAGTGACCTTCAGAAAGTCAAGTAACCTTCCTCTGACTTCGTTTTTTTGGTTGGGAATAATACTACTACTTACCCCTGGAAAATTTTCCTATCCTTGAATAGAAGTTACTCAGTAGTGTTCTGCAACCTGTATGTTGTGTCCGGGGCGACACAATAAAGACGCTTTTACACCTGCCAGGTTCAGCAGAAAGGAGGAAAATGGAATGCTTTTATTTACATTATCTCATTCTTATACATGTCCCAACTCCACAAGGGATTGGAGAGCATGTCACTTCCTTCTCCATCCCACTGGAGAAGAAAGGTGCTCATCAAAGTTGTCATATCACAAAAGGAATGAAAAACAGAAAATACCGTTAAGTAAACAGTGGCTATTATTTACATGAATCTGTGTGAAAAGAATCTGTCTCCAAGGTTAAAAACAGAAGGCTTACAAAAATCCAGGGCAACAGTATGTGGAGGAGCAACACCTCCAAACCTCTCAGGAAGCTTTATTTCCACTACATGATGCAGTAGCATGACTTGTCATGTACTGGGAACCCATTTAGCATGTTGAGCCTCATCCTTGGGGCACAGGTCACCTAAGACAAGGGTTGCATCAGTAGGTTGCAGCTCTGCTTTCTGTGAGGGTTTCTTTTCCTCTGGGGGTCTGCTAAATTGCTTGTTGTTTGTTGCAGCAGTGTGTCATCATGCCCCAATAAGAGGAGGTGCTGGATGCTGTGGATCAATGCAGAGATTGTGATCCCTCATTCAGTTGCTCCTGGCAGTGCAGTTGTGGACCGAGAGAGAGGCCACAGTACTTTACCAGTGTGAGGTGCAAGGTTAGCTGGGGAGGAACCTGAGGGTGTGCGTTTCTCCTGAGTCTGCTGGAACACAGAGATGCTCATGCATACAGAGCCTGAGAAAACACTGGGAGAAGGTGCCCATAACTAGATTTTCACTAGAACTGGGTGTACCTAAAGTTGGTGTTTCTGGCTATTCTGGCCATATGAAATACAAAGCAAGAAAGAAACAGCTGCTCTGCAGATATTTGCTGAAACACATGTAGGTAAAGGTTGCAGAAGCAGGATTTTTAGTATTAGTTTCTCTCAAATTGCAAATGCCCTGAAAAAGCCTCATCAGCACTTGTTTTTGCTGCTTACCCTGAGAAGGCCTGGCCCTGCAGCAGGTTAGGAGGCCTAGCAGGAACCCTCCACCAGGCTGTGGTCCCCACTGCTGTCCTGTGCCTTAATGGGGTGGGGGGAGCTCCGGTAGAGGCTGTGCTGTGTTACAATTGGGATGGCAGGTTCTGCTCTTCTCTGTTCCAGGGAGCTTTTTCAGCTTCATCTGTTCTGAAACAAACAACTAGGCCCTGGCATGTATCTGTCCCAGTGCTTGAACTCTGAATGTGAAAGCAATCACACACGTTAGTTTAAGATGACTGGGGTCATATCTTACAGACTGTCACGAGAACAGCCAGTGTTTCCATGGCGGAAATAAGGAATGAATAATGGCTTGGGGAATTGTGCTTTATATGAAAAAAAAAAAAGAAGGAAAAACTTATAAGAGAATCTCAATTGTTGGACTTTGGGGTATACCTTGGTTATTGGTTAGGGACCAGGAATAATTCTTATCTAACATTAAATATACTATTGCGTATCTCTATGGAGGATTTCTGGTTTCAATTGGCATTTTACTCCCTCCTGTTGGACGCAGGATGCCAGACTAGCAATCTGCTCATGTGCACCATTCCCTGTTTTTGTATAAATCATGCAATAAGAAAAGCAGAAGTACCTATAGCAATATGTGGTGGCTTAGAGTCATAAGGTTAGATAGTGATTTCAATTTGGTGTGAAATGGGGGAAAAATAGGGCAAAACAAGTCCACGGTGTGAATGCAGAACTCACAGAGCAAGTATGGTTTAACAGCTGAGACAGTTTTCTACTGCAGACATCTAAGAAGGCACTATCTGAAAAGCAGAAATTTTGTTTTCTGGCTCAGACTCTGTGCTTGCTGTACTCTTTCAAGAAAAAATACTTTGCTAACTGGAGCTGAACTGAGGCCCTTTCCGCTGCAGCGAAGATGTTCTCTCTCTTTTCCACAGTCAGCACTTCAGGAGTGCTCTTTCCTTATCTTGTTACAGGCCTGCTGGCTGAGGATTGGGAACCCATACGGTAACCAGCCTGTGCTCCTCTGGAATTTGTACACAAGCAGAGACCTCTGCAATGCTTCCTAGCTTGTCCCAGGAGGAAGGTTGAGACAAAAGGCTCTGCTGGCCCCAAGGGACTGGTAATGGGCAAAAGGGACTTTTCACCTAGACACGGGGAGTTTATTGCTGGCATGGAGTTGGCAGTGGGTGAAAGCCCTTTGTTGGTACTGCTGGCAGACGTGTTGGCGGCTTCCTGTGGGTTCGAAGTGGCTGGGAGCCTATCAGTCAGTCCCTGATAACTTTCCTGACTGCTCTGCCAGGGAGGTGCAGGAGGACTGGCCATACGAATGGGGCACCTTGCTTGTGCCCGAGGATAGCTGGTACAGCAGGAGCTGGTGCTTGCCTGGCCTGCGTTTCTGTGGGGAAAGGCTGTGGCGAGCTTCCCTGCTGCTGCAGGCCCCATGCAAGCACCCGGAGTGGCTCAAGGGACTCGAGACAGAACACACCAGCCCTCCCTGTGGACCTGTGCTCTGAATCGGAGCACAGGACAGACAGCTCAGCACATCCCTTTCCCCTCCAGGACTGAGCGGGCTGCGAGGCAGGATGCGGTAGCGCACAGGCAGCGACCAGTCCGCGACATCCCGAGCAGAGCCCGCCCGGGTCGCAAACTCAAGGAACACCGGCCAGCCGGGAAGGGCCGGTGACCCTTTAAGCGGAGTCCCCGCCCCGTGCCGCCCCGTCCCGCCCCGTCGGGCCAATGTGCGCCGCGGCTGCCGCGCCGCTTGTTACAAGTTTCCCGTGGCGGTGGTGCCGGAGGGATCCCGGGGCGGCGGCGCTCGGCCGTAGCAGCAGGGTGCGATGCCCGATGCCCGCCTGGGGCTGACCGGGCGGGAGCGCTGCCATGAGCGGAGGCCGGTGTCTCCCCCAGGGAGCTCTTCCGTCCCGCAGTGAGCACTCTGCGCCGAGCGTCTCTTGTCCCCTGCAGCACGCTGCCAGCTGGTACCTCCCTCCTTTCTGAAGCGTAACTGGGGAGGGGGTGGAAAGCAGAGGAAGTTTGGTGTTCAGTTTTTTTTCTGTAGGCTTTGGAGAGGGATTCCCTGTGCCTCCCAGCGCGGAGGGCTATAGGACAGAGTGCACTGGCGGAGGGGAAGGGGGCACAGCTGGGAGCGGCCGTGCGGAGCCGTGCCCCCGCCGCCGCGTACCTGGGGTGCTGGATGCGAGCTCCGCGCAGCTCCGCCGAGCGTAGCGGCAGCGGCGCGGCAGATGCAGATGCGTGCGTGTGTGTATGCTTAACCCTTTCTTGGATCCTCGGATTTGTACCATGCTGAAGATCCTCACCAAAAAGCTCAGGAACCAGAGTTTGAACGAAATTCAACCTTTCCAGCTAAAGGTAAGAGAAACCGCTTTGGTCTCGGTTGTTTTTTGTCCCCTTCAGGTAACTACTAAGGGGGCCTTTGGGAGCTGGAAACTTGCAGTGTTTATTATGCTGGGTCAGTTTCCTCTCAGGCCAGTGTGCTCAGGAGGAACTGGCCTAGGCTGTATTCCTGTTACTTAAAGTCCCGTTCCTTTGCACTCAGAATTAACCCTGCACAGTTCAGATAATACAGAGAGGTGTATGAAGACAGATGTATCTGTCTGGTTTTTAGAATGTTTTCCTTTAGATGGGATTCACATTTAACTGTGTAGGCATTTGCCTAGATACTTTTGTACGTGTGTGATCTGTGGCCACCCAGCCCTTGCCAGGCTAGAACCCCACAGTGCTAGGTACTCTACAAACATGATTTACCTATAATGCCTTTCAGCTCGTTATTTTCATTTCTCTCTCTTCTGATCCTGAAGGCCAGGATCTGAGCTGAAGTTTGCAGACTAGATCATTGCATTGACCCATGGTTTTCCAGATTCTTCTTACAGCTGCTTTTAATGTTTAAAATAAAACTGAGGACCACAGATTCAGGATAAAAACTGTCTAAGCCCTTCCTGCCAAATACAAAAAGGAATTTTTGAGCCATATACCACGGGATAAAAATGGAGCCGTGACGAATGAGAAAAAAATACCAGATCCTGATTTGGCAAAATAGTTGTGAATCAAGGGACACCCCCTGAAATCAGCAGAGTTACTCTGGGTTGGCACCAGTACTGCAGAAAGTGTAGCACCTGGCCCCAAATAAAAGAAGGGATCTGGGAAAAGTAGCAGCCCTCGTTGCCTGAGTTGGGGGCTGGGGATCCGTATACCAGACTCTAGTGGAGTCTTTTGTATGTGTTACACAGAGGCTCATTGCCGTGTGGCTGCACTTCTGCGCAGTCACTCTGGACAGGCTGATGGCAACTTTGATGAAACATCAGCACTGTTTCTAACGAAGTTTGCTGTACTTCTTCCTCTGCGGATTGCACATTCTGTGGCTCTCAGGGGAGGCAGGGTTAGATTTTAATTTTCGAAGTAAAATAAGGACAGTGCTTTAGGTTGTAGTGGATTGATTCTGTGCAGAGTATATGCAGAGGCAGTGAGGGATTTTTTTAACACTGTGTTTCTGGGCCTTATCGCTGCAATCTCCTCCTTTAGCTTTATTGTTTGGAGCCTCACGTTGTGAAACCATGAGAATCTTTGCAAGGACCTCTCAGAGGTTGATAAAGCCTTCAGGATGCTTGGAGGCATGCAGGAAAATGTGCACGAGTGGGCATCTGCAGCCATTTTGTTCATATTAGTGCCAAGGTTTTGTGCTGCAGACAGGTGGTCTGCATTTTTGCAGGCTCAGTGGAGAAAGTTAAGCTTGCACTGTGCCTTGCTTGCAAGGCTAGTGCAGAGACCATCAGAGCTGTCTTTGCAGCCTGCAGTGGGGAGTGGTACAATGACTGGTACACATGTGTATGGGCAGACAGCCAGACTTGCAAACTCTGGGTTTAAATCTGTTTTGTAGGCCTTTGGGGACCATGTGCAGCTGCCTGGTCTTGGTTGAGCCTTGCAGCAGCATACTAATTGCTTAATGGAGTGTGCAGTGCTCTGTCTGAGGTGTTGCACCAGAGCTCCTTGCAGGTATAGACCTAGGGTAGGGTCACAGGGGGTGAGCAGTGTGGAAGCTTCTGGTGGCTGTGCTGTGCATGGGCCCTGTGTCAAGGCCAAGTGTCCTGTACCATTTTGCTCTACTGCCCTCATGATGTGGGGCTGCCAGGCACTGACCAGACTTCTGCCTTTTTGGCCTTGGTCTGTGTCTCTGCGGGTCTGTACGTATTCTGGCTTGTATGGTATATGCATTATTTAAAAGGTCCAGTGTGCTGTCATTGAAAGCTAGTGAAAAGTTAGGTGAGAGCATAGAATCAGGTATGTAGAGGTCTGTAGTCCTGTAAATGGAGAACGAGCATCAAGTTTGGGTAGAGTAAGAATTGATCTGCATTCACCACCCAAACCAAGAGCTTTCTGAGTTTTAATAACAGTGCGCTTAGCTGCTCTTCTCCTTCATTGCTCACTTGTTTTTGCACTTTGACCTTTATGGGAGGTTCCCAAATTCAAGGAAGAGCAAACTGCTGTTATGCTTCCAGCTTACAGCTGTATTGAAATCAGCCAAAGTCTCAGGAGGCTGTCCTTGGGTAAATTGTCAACTCATTTTTACAAACGTGGAAGATTTGACCAACCTTGGATTGGCAACCAGGCTTTGACAATCTTTTTAGGATGAAATTTCTACCCTCTGTAAGGTTTTATTTTTGTATGATGTGTCCCAAATTGGTTTCGTGTGGCTGTGGTAGGTCCTCCTAGTCTTTCCCCACTTGGAGGAGCTGAGAGGTTGCCATCGTCTTCTGTAAGTGAAACCACAAAATATGCAAGCTTTGGGTGTTGATATAATGGACTTCTCTTTTTCCATACTGAAGCTAGTCTTTAGGCAGTAGACATCTAGGACCATTCAGAGGACTTTGACTCGAGAGATGTGCTGGTGTCTCTCAGAAAGTGTCCCTTTATTTCCCTTTCTCCAGAAGTCACCATGGTGGGAAGGGAGGGACTGACTGACACTTCACCTGGTATTGGGTTAGCATGCTGAGCCAGCAGTTTCTGATAAGGGTGGCTGGTCTCTCAAGTGTGATAGTTAGGGTTCAAATTTGAGCCCCTCACCTTGGACGATAGCTGACCTTGCTGTCTTCACAGAATCCCAGAATGAGTAAGGTTGAAAGGGACCACAGTGGATCATCTCTTCCAAGCTCCCTGCTCAAGCAGGGTCATGCTAGAGCACATGGCACAGGATTGTGTCCAGATGGTTTTTGAATATCTCCAGTGAGGGAGAATCCACAACCTCTCTGGGCTTGGTCACCCACACAGTAAAGAAATTCTTCCTCATGTTCAGGTGGAACTTCCTGTGCATCTTTTCCTGCCTGTTGCTCTTGTCGTGTTGCTCAGCACCACTGGGAAGAGCCTGGCTCCATCCTGTCAACAGCTCCTCTTTAGATATTTATATACATTGATGAGATTCCCTCTCAGTTGCCTCTTTTTGAGACTGACCAAGCTGAGCTCCCTCAGCCTTTCCTGGTAAGGGAGATATTCCAGTCCCTTAGCCATCTTTGTTACTCTCCACTGGACCTGCTCCAGGAGCTCCGTGTCTCTCTTGTTCTGAGGAGCCCAGAACTGGACACAGCACTCCAGATGTGCCTTACCAGGGCTGAGTAGAGGGGCAGGATCACTTCCCTCAACCTGCTGGCAGTGCTCTTCCTAATGCTCCCCAGGATACCACTGGCCTCCCTGGCCACAGGACACACTGCTGGCTCATGGACACCTTGGTGTCCACCATGGCCCCCAGGTCGTTCTCTGCAGAGCTGCTTTCTAGCAGCTGAGCCCCCAGCCTGTGCTGGTCCATGGGGTTCTTCTTCCCCAGGTGCAGGACCCTGCACTTCCCTTTTTGAATTTCAGAAGGTTCCTCTGTGCCCATCTCTCCAGCCTACTGAGGTCCTTCTGAAGGGCTGCACAGCCCTCTGGGGTATCAGCCACTCCTCCTGGCTTTGTGTCGTCAGTGAACTTGCTGAGGAGGCATCTGCCCCTTCATCCAGGTCATTGATGAATGAGTTAAACAATATTGGGCCCAGTATGAAACCTTGGGCGACAGCACTAGTGACAGGCCTTCAACCAGACAGTGTGCCACTGATTATGACCATGAGCCAATTGTCAATCCACCTTGCTGTCCACTTATCCAGTCCACACTTCCCGAGTTTGCCTATGAGGATGCTGTGAGAGACAGTGTTGAAAGTCTTGCTGGAGTCAGTGTAGACAGTATCCACTGCTCTCCCCTCATCCAGCAAAGTAGTTCTTTCATTGTAGAAGGCAGTTGGGTTTGTCAGGCATGACATTAGTAAATTCATGCTCACTACTCCTTGCCATCCATGTGGATAGACATGGCCTCCAGAATGAGGCACTCCATCACATTTCTAGAGATTGAGGTGAGGCAGACTGGCTGGTAGTTCCCTGGCTCCTAGTTCTTGCCTTTTCTAAAGACTAGGGGTAAACATTTGCTTTCTTCCAGTTCTCAGGCACCTCTCCTGATTACCACAACCTTTCAAAGATGATCGTGAATGGTCTACCTGTGGTATTTGCCAGCTTTCTCATCATTTGTGGAAGCATCCCATCAGGGCCTGTGGACTTGTGGATGTCAAGTTTTCCTAGGTGTCTTCCCAGGGGACGCTTGTGCCCCTGTAGCAGGGCCAGCGTGTCTGCTCCTGAGCTCTTGTAGTTCATAGCACAGCTTGTTAGCTTAAGAGCTTCAGCTCTTCAACCTTCAGCTTCTGTGGCTAAATCCAGGAATTGCCTGGTGACTCAGTCTTTGGTCTACCTCTAGCTTCAGTGGTCTGGCGTTATTTGCTAGTGATTAGGCCAGCTTCAGGAACCTTTCTGGCTGTTTTTGAGCCAGAAGCAGACCTGACTTTACAGGTTAGGGATCATCTTTGGTAACAGCTGTCAACTGGGTCTGTTCCAGAGCAGCTGGGACAGGAGAAAAGAGTGAGAACATGGGAGTGTCCCATATTGTAGTGAAATGCTTCAAACCAGGAAAGTCAGAGGAGCCTGTAATTCAAGGCCTGATTTTTTTTTTCTTTGTGTGTTAGTTGTCCAGTATTACAGTCTAGTACAGTTTTTTATTATTTTCTTTCATAGTTTTGCACTGGTAGCCCTGAGAAACACTTTCTGAACTATAAGTCAGGCTGACCAAGGTGCTTCTAAAATGCATAGCTTGGGCTTGCATGTGGATTTGTGATGGAGTACTGATACTGAGCCCTTAGAAGTATTCTCTTACCAACTCGGTGAGCTTTCTGCAAATCAAATGTCTTTTTCATCCCCACAATTTGGGGTAGGGGTTTCCCACACAAATGTGTTTCTTCCAAGTTTCTCTTTAAGTCTTGTGGCCTTGCTATTTATGTAGTGGCTAAAGTGTGTGTGTCTGTTTTCTGAGCTTTGCTTGCAAGCAAGCTCCTTGGGGCAGGGAGCATCTGGCTGGAACAAGTCTGTGCATTGCCAGTCAAACTAAGCCCTTAATTAGTGGCCCTAGGTGTTATCAGAATGAAACAGTTGGATTGTGGTGTGTTAAAAAATTAACTGGCTGGAACACGCAGCTGAAAAAAACCTGAGCACTTTAAAGGTGGCAGTTTCATTCCAACTTTGCTGTTGACACAAACAACTTTGGAGGTGATACAACTGATGTTCTAATCCACACAAGTTGTTAAATTACTTATGTACTTGGCATATCATTTTGGTCCTGTGCAGAGATAATTCAGACATGTTTGTCACTTCCTTAATGTAGGTCTGTGATATGAAGTCATATGTGAGGGTTCTGGTGACAGAGAAGTGCATTTCTCTTCTACATAACTTTAGCCTTATACTTGCTTAAAGGGAATTGTGTGCTAGGCACTAACAAAGCCACTGTATCAGCTCTCTTCATGTACCCTTGCAGCTTGTATATGTGCATACCCAGCGCTGGGGACCAGAAAGTCATCTCAGTTATTTTGTACTGGCATCTGTATCTGGAATCCACCATGAGACTCTGGGCTGGCGGGCCAGCCCTGACGGGCAACTGAGAATCATCTTCATCCTCCCTGTATGAATGAAGGGGATTCATCTGGCCGTGCAAAGTGAACCTCAGGCTTGCAGGCAGTGACTCCTGAGTCAGTATCCCTGTGGTAGCTTGTTACTCTGCAGAGTGGGAAGTGTTAATTTTTTTTCTCCTTAGACCAAAAAAGAGTGGAGTAGCATTGTTATTGATGAACAGTGGGTGTGGTTTCAAAGATCTGTATAAGTGCTTGTGCTTACTATGAATGAAGACAGACTGTTTTCTGTCTTTCTTTGGGCCGATTGCTTGTCATGTGTCACAGGTCTTCAGCTTGACACAGGGAAAATTTAGCTTTGTCTGCAGTGGTGTATGCAGGTTTTCTCTCCTTCGTGGGGTTTTCAGCAGGTCCCACCAAACAGGTTCATTCCTCTAGAGCTGGAGGACTCTGTTTTACATTGAAACTTTGGTTTTCTTCCTGTTACATCTGCTGGTTATGTTAGATGCTTCTGGTTTGTTGTAATCTCAGGGAAGACAGAAACGCATGAATCTAAGTGTGTAAGTACAATTTTGGCTTTTGGAGTATCTATGAATATGCCTGAAGTTAGGCTTGTAATAATTTGGACTAAAAATATGTATGTTAGCAGGTTAGATACGCTGTGGTAGATGCTTAGCTAAGGCAGAGACTAGAACAGGCAATCCCAGCCACTTTAAGCCTTAGGTTTTTGAGACTTCTGCCTAAGACATTGTAAAATTTGTTTGTGATTCTTTCTACTTGGCTTTGAAGGTCTGAATCTTTAAGAGTTGTCATCTTTTCTGTGCAGACGTTCAGCACTGATAATCTCCTGTAGTGACTTAATTCCAGTGAGTGGTACTTTAGACAAATTGCAGATCCTGCAAATACAGCATGATGAGGCATTCACTGACGTTGGGGCAGTTCATTGAGACATTCTCTCAGCTGGCCTTTATGACTGATGGGAAGCTATGGACTAGCTTTAAAAAAAGTCCATCTCCCAAAGGCACAAAGAAATCTCATTACTTTTCCTTGTATTCCCCAATTCTTGATTTTTATTTGAATGAAAAACTAAATTCTGAGAAGTCAACGCTATGTATTTAACTTTGGGATTTCAGTGAAAACTGATTATTTTTCTTTGCTGGATAGTGCAGTTCTTAATTTCCTGCTGTCATGCATTGTCCTACAAGTCCCAAATTTGTTGCACTATTTGGGATGCTAAATGTTTTCCTGAGCACAAAAAGAGCTCATATTTGAGGTGGAAATAGAAAGCAGAACCAGGTCATTACTTATTTTAATTATATGGCTTTCACAAAAAAATGGGTTCACCTTTTTTTATAGTAAAAACCAAGGCTTGCATCTGCTTAGGAGATTTCTGTGAAGTGGTGGGTGGGCAGGGCACCACTCTGCTGTAACGTGTCAGCCTGGCCAGCTTCCCTGGTTGTTCCTGGAGCATGCCTGGGGTCACAGAAGTGTTGTTGGGATTCCTCAGAATGGGAACCAAAGGCTGTGTTCCCTTTTCAGTGGGAAATAACACTCCCACACACATTGTAGGCAGCGCCAACCCCTCCTACCCCCGTGCCTTTATCTGTAGCCCCTGTTCTCCTGTTGAGTGGGATTCAGGTTGCCGGGTGATCCAGCTCTTCCTAGCAACCAGCATCACAGGTATGTGTGTGCTCGGGCCGTGTTCTGCCGCAGGAGCTGTTGTGCGTGGTCGTGGGCAGAGCCTGTTCTCATGCCGCCACTGACCAGCAGCCAGCCCGCTAAGCTGTTTGTGAATAGGCACCAGCACCACCCACAAGTACGCAGCGTGAACACCCAGGCAAGGATTTAGAGAAAAGCCAATTAGTTGTGACCTTTATCTGCACTGAAAGCATTCCCTGTGCAGTGAACTCGGCTGTGACCCAGCCCTAAAAGTCGATGTAAAGAACATACGGCCCGGTGTGACCTATGCAGAGCTGTCTCCGTGCCAGTCTGGGCACCGTGCTGCCCAGGCTGTGGGGATGCAGAAAACAGGCATAGCACAGTTCAGAGAAGGTTTCTTTTGGATCAGCATGGTCACTCCTTGGGGGCGGACAGCTCAAGGTGTCTCTAGGCATTTCTTCCCTCTCTTGCTATGTTCTTGCTTTTTCTGCCCATTATAACCTCCTCTCTGCCATGGGCTGGTCTGTTTGGACTCAGACCTGGCATCCATATGTACCTAAGTCTATATGTCACACTGAATTGTTCAGTCCTTGTAGGACAGGCATTTTGAGGCTGGCGCATCTTGGGAGCTGGCTGAGGCAGAGGGAGCAGATCCTACATGGTGAGTAGTTTCTTGGTTTTTTTTAATCTCCTCTGTAATCACTGCAGCACACCAAGTGCTCAGCCAGGTGAACTTTTGCTGTTATCCTGTTGAGAAGCTCTAGCACAACAGGAATGCCACAACAGAGTATCCATGTGAAGAGCTCACATGATTAGTTCTGTAGTCCATCCGTGATGGCTTCATGGAGGGTGAAATACCATGGATGCTTATGGAAACTTCCTGTTGGACCTGTATGTAAGAAAATATCTTGCTTAGTAGGTTTACACTGAAGCTGCCACATGGCTGCATGTGCAGTAATCCAAATCCTGGTTCTTTCTAGTTCTGTGTTAGCACAGCGGGATGTTATCTAAGGGTGGCAGGGGCTAAAAGCCTAAAGAAGATTCTGTGTGTGCTTTACAAAGCAGCTGATGCAGACCAGCCCCTTGTTTCTTTGTTTCCAGCCCTCTCCTCCCCCGGCACTCTTCTCCAGGCAGCTCATCATCCAGGCTCAGCCTGCTGCAGAGCCACTTCAGCTTGCCAAGGCCTGAGCTGTGGTGCTGGGAACAGATTGATGCCTGTGCTTCACTAGCATGCACCCTTCAGATGAGTGTTGTGAGCGAGGAGATGCGGTGAAACCCAGGGAGGTATCCCTAAGGCATGGTAGACTGTGAGGCTATGGGTTGCCTTCCTCAAACAGCACGACTGGGTTGGTTGGTCTTTGTACACAGCAAACACACCTGAGAAAAGCCCTATACAGCTTTCCTTGGGTTCACCTCCCCATCCCAGTTCAAGCATCAGCTCATATGAGAAGACCTGTGAGTTCAGGGCTTGAAACACTTTCTGAGGAGGAAAAGGAAACTAATGTCGGAATTTAGGTCTCCAGAGGAGGTGTATTAGTCATGTCTCCCATTTCATGGATAGGTTTACCTGAGGTTTGTTGCCTGCCTTCAAGGTAGATGGTTCTTATCTGAATTTAGATGTATGAAAGGATAGGAGATGCCTGGTACTTGGGAGATGTTCAAATACCTCAGTATTCATAAATATCCACAATGAGAATAGGCAGGCCGGGGTTTCTGATATTTCTGGAGACCAAACTATTGCTTGGTAGCTGATTAATTGATTTGTCTGGGCTACAAACCTGGTTTTGAGCCAGGATTTCGAGGCGATCACACAATTCGAGTTGCTGATAGCACAAAGATTGTATCCCTTCACACCTATTTTATTCAGCAATCTGTCTCATCTTACTCCTTCAGGGTCACATTGTTTCCATGATGCATGCTGGTTTTTATTTAACTGATGTCCTTACTTCTTGACATGACAGGCCACAATCTGCCAAGCTCTATATGGGCATAAGATGAGAATAAAATTTCCTTTGGTTGGATGGGGGATTTCCCATCTTGGGGAAAGGTGCCAGACAGGCAGCTAGGTTCTCCAGTTTGCTGGGAGTGTGTCTGGATGTAAGCTGGAAAAATAAAAAATAATCCTTCCATATCCTGTCACCCAGTTATTATACACAAAGCCAAGTGGTTGTTCCAGACAGTTGTCTGCAGCCAGACTGTTCTTGTGTATGTTTCTTTTTTTTCCTTTATAACTTTTTTCTTTATTCCTATGAGTTGGTTATTCCAAGGAAATAAAGTTCTATGGCCAAAGGCTAATTAAGAGGAGAGAACAGAGGTATTTGATGTGCAGCATATAAACTGAAATAATTTAGAGGCCTGAAAAATCAGCAGATTCCATGTATAGATTTTTGTTCTCAGAGAACCCTTTTTGTTCTGGGTTGGACAGAACCAATCACTTTTGGGGTGCGGCTCAATGGTATTTTGCAGGGGGCTGCAGTGCAATGCACCTTTTCCCATCTTGCCCCTGAACTGATATATGGGGGTGCTAATTTAGTATTTGGTGCTTGGACACTGTTGCAGTAGCACTCTGTGGTGGGGAGAGTTGGACCTGAAAGAACACTGTCACGCTTTGCTCTGTGCATCCCCCTTACATTGTGACATTGCAAGTAAATGCATGGTGCTCTGTGTCCCTCTTCCATGAATGGGATTTAGGAGCATCCATCCTGTGTTAGACCTACAGTTTCCCCCAGTATCCTATCCTGCATTAGTAGCCCAGTAGGCTTCTTTTACCTAAACCTGTTCATTTTACACCACCAAATCTTTGTAGGGTATTTGCATCCAGAACAGCCTGTGGCAAAGTATTTCACACCTTAACTACACACTGCCAAATGATCACCTGTTGTTTGTTTAGGACCTACCTCCTACTAGTTTAATTTTGTGGCTTCTGTGTTGTATATTGGAGAAGAGAGTGAATGTTCAAATTCTGTCTTTGTGTGCTCATCTCTAGCCCATCTCTCCATGTGTGGGATGATCTGACAACCCATTTGTCAGATTTTCCCAACTAGGAACCACTTGGAATCACACAATGTTTACTAGGAAAGGATCTGGTGCGGTGAGAACCATTGCAAGTTATGACATGTTCCTGACTCTTACTTTGAAGGTGCCTGACCAGATGGATCAAAGACCTGGTCTGAAAGGATTATCCTACTGGTTTGCTCTCTGATAAAACACAAGAAGTTTTGTCTAAATCCATAGAGATGAAAGAGCTCTCATCTGCTTGCACTCAGAGGGGTTAATGTGAGATTTTGAGAGGAGGAGAAGCCTGAAATGTCTCATGTGCTCCAAATGTATTTTCCAACCTGACTGTAAGGCATTGTTCCTTGTGTTTGCAAGTGTGGCTAATGTAGTTCTTTATGGCTGAGCAGAGGTGAGTGTCGAGTGAGGTCTCCCAACACAAGCAGCTTCTCCTTAGCTAAGGAAGTATCTCAGGGCAAAGGCAGTTGCCCTCTGAGTCTTTTGAGTAGGGAATGGAAAAACTGTTACCAGATGTGTTGTTTATGCCAGCTGCTGTCAGCCGTGCTTCCCTGGTTGAGGGGACTCACGGAATGCTGAGGAGTTGCTCTAAACTGCCAGAGAAGCTGGCCTGTGCAAAGAAACCTTTTCCCATCACAGCAACATTAGTAACTGAGCTAGGCCGGTGGGGTATGAGTCGGGAGGGGGGTGTATTTAAATCCCTGTGGCCGAGGCAGGAATGGTTGGCACTGGTGTGAGCAGCCAGCTCCCATCATCCCTCCCTGAGTAAATGCATTACAGATAAGATCAGCTATTATAGGTGCCTCTCCAGTTCTAGGTGTCCCCTGTACTGTCTTCCTCTTATGTCTGAGAGGGTTGTCAGTCTGTGATATAGTGTTGCTTTTAATCTGACTATTTGGAGCTGAGGTTTAGCAGCAAATGGGCTGTAAATTACAGATGAAGCTAAGTCACTGTATCCTAGTGCAGCGGGGATGAGGCCCTGTAATGAAGGTCTTTAATCCTTCAGGGTCCTTTTTGTGTTTTTAGATTGCTGTGCTTTGTGGAGTCAACACTGCTGAATAGCACTGCTCCTGCGGGGTGTGAGCCAGGCGATTGCCAGGGCTCCAAGCTGAGAGCTGTCAGGGGAGTTGACCTCCTTTGGAAAGGGATCTCTTTGCAGCACAACTGTGTTGCTGCTTCTTTCTGATGGGCGCTTTTCAACACCTTGCCACCTTTTTCTTTGTTAGTTCTCATCTGAGCTATTCTGTCTCCCCTCATAGGATGAGAAAGTTAACAGGTGAACGCCAGCCTCCATGAGAATCCTTGAAACTTGGGTAGGAGTTAGCCATCAGCAAAGCTGTGAGTAGAGTAACAGAGCTGTTGAGAAACTCATAGTTTGGGTCCATCACATGCAGGTGCCTGCCACCTGCGGCCAGGCTGTGCTGGGTGTCTGTATGGAGCAGAAGCTGAGTGTGGGAGGAGGGACACTTACTGGGAAGTGGCCCATCTGTGAGCTTTACCTGCAGGCAGAAGTGGAGTTGGAGGAGTGTATGGTTTCTGTCACTTGTATTAAGAGCTGTAAACCTTAACTAGCTTCTTAAGCTAGCAACATGGGGATAGTTTAGGAATTTTGTAAAAGTTCTTGCCACCAGACAGAGTGATACATATCACAGCATGGACCTGCACCGTTCCCCTGGCTCCCAAACTGCAGAAGCAGTCTTACTTTGGAACACAGTGGTCTGGGAAGTCAAGAAGGAACTTGAAGGATTAAAGACTATTTCCGTGGTAACACCTTTGTTACCAGACCCCATCTACCTGCTGAGTGAGGGCTGTAGTGATTTTGTTTTATCTGTATTTTTAACACATGAAATTTATAACCTTTGAAATAATGGCCCCTAACATAACTCCAGCTATGTTTAATCGGAGAGATTCTTATTCTCATAGTGGCTTTGAGGATAAATGAACTGAATGGGATTCTCTCAGATTTGGAGTATTTTGGGTGCTAAGGAACAGAGTCTGGGTGTTTTTTGTGTAGGAGGCCCTTGAAGACTAATTTTTTAATTGGTAGCATTCATTCTGTGTCTTTTGTTGTCACAGATGTGTGATGCCTGATAGGAGGAGTGTGTGCATCTTTATGAGTGCCTAGACCATTGGTAAAACTGAGTCTACTGTAGTCTGTTTGCAAGTTCTTATTTCTGTTTTGGGTGGAATTTAAAAGCATGATCTTGGTTTCACTCTTGTAACAATATTTTCCCAGAGTTTCTGAGAACAGACCCAGGGTGGATAGCAGTCTCAATTGCAGGCTTCAGCTGCATTCACTTCCCTGGAACAGGGAACGTGGGTATCTAGTTTCTGGTGACTGTGGGCTCTGTGTATTCAAGCACCATAGGCTCACTGGTGCTGTATACATACTTTTCTGCATTAATGGTGAAGCATCGTGACTTGCTCAGTTTCTCGGGATTTTTTGTTTCGTTGGTTTTTATTTTGTAAACCCTCTGGTGTTTTTGTCTTTAGTCTCCCCCTGCAAAGTCATCTCAGCTTAGCTCTGGGAAGAGCAGGGGAAGATTTTGAAAAAGAGGTTTGCATGCTCTGACTGCTGCAGAGAGAACTGATGTGGGGCAGATGATAGAGTGCAGAGAGTCAGCTGTGTTCTGTGTGTTTGACCTGAACCATATTTTGACCAGTCTCTTTGTACCCTTTTTGAGAGCTGAAGCCAGCCCCACTGCACTTGTCTGCATAGAGTCCTCTGGTTTATTCCACTTGCAGATGAGGATCCCCAAGACTAGGGTAGTGTATCTCCGCTTTAGTTCTATTCAGATTTGTCCACAGGGGCAAATTCTTTCCAGATGCTGTAGACCATATGGTCAAAACACACGTATGTATTTGTCAAAGGGCAGGTGGATGAGGGAGAGGATTTAAAATGGTAAGAGAACCAAGTAAGTGCCTCTTCATGCCCACGCACCACTCATATCCTCGCTGTTCTGTGTAAGCCTTGTGCCTTCCTTTCAAGATCTAGGTAACCCAGTTTAAGCCCGTGCTTCTGGAAATGCAGTTCAGTCATTGTTCCTCAGAATAGAAGCTTGATTTCCATGTTCTTTGGTTAATGACTGCCACCACTTGCACCCTGAGAGTTGCCAGTCGCTGTGTTTGGCATTGCCTGAGAATGGTAAGCACTAAACAAAAATAATAACTGTACTATTAAGACATTGCAGATTTGGCTACCTGGAGTGACTCTCTGCTTCCCTCAGATCTGTGAAGCCACTGATGATTAAATATGCTCTAGGCCCATGCAGAAGATGGCATTCCTACAACAGGAATTTTGCCATCCTTGGCATGGGGAGGGCCTAGAAAACAAGGGCCTCAGGGAGTGCTGTGTCCCACTGGCCCACCCCTGCTTTCATTTACCCAGACAGCTCCTCTGTCAAGCAGGACCATGTTTGAGGGTTATGAACCCTGGGTTTGAACTGTAGCCATTTGCAAGGAAATGGAGAATAGAGTTTGAAGGCACACGTACTGTGAAAATTAAAAAGGAACGTAATAATGTGTGAAAAATATTCTAAGAAGAGCTTTTCCAGACCAGGATGATTCTAGCTGGGAGTTTAGCTGTTGAAGGACCCCAGCTGTAAACCCCAGATATAGCCTAGGCAGCCATGTCTCACATATGGATGTTTGAAGATTGAACTAAACTTTAACTTGGCAACTTTTCTTGAGAAGAGAACCAGCCTGTTGGACTAGCATAAATTCTCCCTGTAATACTGAATATCTCTCAAAATTAAAGGAGATCTTGGGAAAGGAGTTACATGTTAATTTGAAGGTCTGTTTGACTCATTCCTTCCTTCTTCCTCATGTTCCACGGCTCAAAAATGCCTTTCCGTGTCTCATCATCTACCTTGTTTTCCAGCTCTCTCTAATTCAGAGTTTCTTACAATTGGCAGGATGGCACCTCCCTCGTTCAAGATCAGGCAGTGTCCCATGGCAACTACACCAGTTGTTGACCTGGAAAAATAACACTAGGGAAACTTAGTGAAATGCTTTTACTAAAGCCAAGCAGTGGAAAGGGAGAAGAGCCAGCAGCAGAGCCCTGTGCTTTAGGTTGCCCATGTCTATAGCAGCTGCTCTGTAGGCAGTGTGGTACGGGAGAAGTAGGTGGGTACTGGTTTCATTTCTCCAATCTGAAGCCTGCAGAAATGGAAATCAGTTCCCCATTGCAGAGATATCGGTAGTCATTGTTGAGCTCATCCAGTGCTTTCTGGTTTTGTGCCAGGAGCCAGTGTGTGAGACCAACTCTTTCCAGGGCTCTTGGAAGGGACTTCACTTAGTTGCAGAGATTCCCCGGAGTGGTCGGCCTGAAGTGAACAAGGCTGTGTCACAAACAGCCATATATGTGCAGCACAGCCAGTATTGGCTTCTGCCAGGGAAACCACCTCCCTGGAGGTAAACTCCCTCTTTCTCTCCCTCGGAGGGAGATTGGGAACGATGCCCTCCAGCCCATGTGCATTCTTCATTCGAGCTGGGAACAAGGCGTTGCCTGTGGTCAGTTGTATCTTTGTATTATCTTTTCCTCATGAATATACCTCCACCACACCAAACCATGCTGTTAAGTGTTTTAGGTTTTTAGGACAATGCAGCCTTTAAGTGAAGCCTGTTGGGAGAGTTTTATTTTGCCTTAGAAGTGAGATTCCTTATCCTTTGTAAGCTCACAGATGATTCTTAATGTCATTACTTCTGATTGTATGATAGCAGGATAATTTCCCTTCTTGAAGCCAAACCAAGAGGAACTTCACTTTAACATAGTGGGACTTTTTTATTGTCTGATGTATTTCAGAGCTTTAGCCTTTAAGGCTGATGTGACCCTCTAGGACGTAGGCAATTCAACTGCAGTTAGTTATCATTACTCAGTTGACAAGCAGAAGTGTGATGAGAAAGACATATTTTTCTGTCTCTAGTTTTTTCTTGTATCTGCTAGTTTGTCTTTCATGTTAAAAGTCCCTCAAAGGTATAAGCTTTACTCTCAAGTTTTCCTTAAATACCATCTGGTTACTTGACACAAACCCATATTTCCTTACTAGAGATGGAGGAAAAATGAATTGCATGGGGAAGTTGATGCATGTTTCTGTCTGGCACGGGAGTAGTGCTTATCCTGACAGAAGGCATGTCAGGTGCTGGAGCTGAAAGACCCAGGTGTAACACTGAGATCCTCATCAACAGGAGGCTGCTTTCTGATGCATTTCTGGAAGAAAGACTGAAGGGTGGATGGGCACCTGTCCTTGGGTTTTTTGGCTTCTTTTGTGCCATAGCTTGTAAACATTCGCACATCTATGTGAAGATTTTATTTTATTCTTTTCAATTTTGCATGTTAAGGCACAGAGTGTGTTGGGCACAGTCCTGGTAACCTTTCTCGTTGTTCCAGCTTGAGGCAGAGCTTGAACTACTGTAATACCAAGAGGTGTCTTTCAGTCTAAACAGTTCTGCAGTTGATGTGCTGTGAATGAAGCCATGATCTGGTGGCACTTTTGACATGGAGTTTTTAAATTTTCTGCTATAGCAGTGCCACAGTTCTGAATTTCTGAGGAAAATGGGGCTGTACTGCCTTGGACAAAAGTAAATCTATGGTTTACATATGACAGGGACTGTGCAAGGGAGGCTGAACACAGTACTGCTGTGTTTAGTGAAGTGTTTTTGAATGTTTAGGGAAGGGTTACTGTTAAAGCCTGGGAAGACTCAAAGGAGAGAATATTTATCTCCAACTACTCATAGCATTAGTCTTTGATCCCACAGATCTTTAGTTTTTGGATAGTCTTGTTACCCAACAGACAGAGAATCATTTTTTTGATCTTCCAGTAATCTTTGCCTGTGTGGGGTATTGTGGCAAGGAGTTTCAGGTATAAAATTTCAACTCTGCAAGATTAATGGGTAGCCTACTATATATGATGGTTCTCTGTAGGTGAACATAAAAGCTGGAGTCTCTTGTTTGAAAGAGATTTTTCTTGCAGGTGCTCTGAAGAAAGCCTCTAGCAAAGTGTTTAAGGCAACTGACGAGGGAATTGGTCTTTGGTTGCCTGAGGGACTGGCATGGGCTCAGTAGAGGAGAGGTACCCATATGAGACCAAGGGCTGGCAAAATTGCACTTGCACAGGGAAGAGTGGATATTTTGGAAGCCCAGGACCAGTAGACACAAAGACCTTCAAATGTCAATCATTGACTCAAATCCAACTCCTATCTTAAGCATCTCAAGCCAGTGACATTGTGCACTAGCTGTTTGACCTGCATGTGCTAGATGTCATTGCCTTTTTTTGGAAGCAGTGCCATGCCATGTATTGACATTTACATTATACAAAAACTGAAGCTGCTAGGTTTCCCACGCAGAGCTGCTAAACCTCACTGAAAACCCTGCCGTGTCCCAATGAAAGGTTTTTATGTGGGAATGAGCCACAGACTAAGGTCAGTACCTCTTGAGTTAGAATGGGAGCTGTAGCTTTTGTAACAGAGACAGGACCTCTGTCTGTCTGTACAGCAGCTACACAATGGCACCTCAGTGTCAGCTGTCCCCTCTGTGAACTGCCATGGTACAAACAAGGTATTATACCTGCTCTGGGGACAACTAGAAGTCTCTGTGTTTGGCAGTGTTCCTCAGTGCCAGCTGCCTTTATTAAATGATGCATGTGTGTGAACACATACAAGAAAATTGTAGTTGTAGTAGGAAAAACAACGTTTTCTTCAGAAATATCTGTTGTGGAGATGAATCTTAAATCTGACTTGCCTGATTCATCGTTTGACAGTTGAGAATGTAGTTTAAAGACTAGCAAGGAAGGAAAATATATTTTGATTTCTCAAAGATCAATGTAAATACAGAAGACCAAAAGGTAGCTTTAAAGAAGTAGGGGAAAAAAGATGTCAGTGTGCTTTTGGGGGAGCAAAACACCCCAAACACAATCCTGGAGAATGGTCACAAAATAGATGTGTTGGTTTAATAGCTGTCAAATTCAGTATCAGTTAGAATTTCTCCACTGTTATTGTTTCTCTGCATCAGCAGTGTGTCTTTCATAGGCACCTAGTTAAGTGTAGCTGCTCTTCTGTGTCTCTGGGTGGCTGAAACACTACAAAGACATCTCCCCAGGGTGGCGGAGGTAAAGTGGGTCCAAATCAGTGTAATGGTTGCATGCTTGCCTCATCTTCCATAAAAGTCAGGCACAGCACATCAAACACACTTGTAATGGAAACACAGCATGTAACATTTTGAAACGTATTGCCACTGGATTCTGTTGTGAGCAAGTAGCTTGAGGCAGCTAAGAATGATGGCACTGTTTGTTATTCTGAATAAAAAGGTGTAAGGAAAATGAAGTTCATCTTGCAGTGATCATGTTATTCCAGAACTGTTTCTTGTAAAGGTTTCTTTTAAGTATTATATTTTCCTTTGACTCATTTGGTTTTGGCTGTTGGCAGAGACACATATTAAGCTGTGTAGCTCAGAGGTTTGATCTAATAACTTCCAGGTAGGCTCTCTGCAGCTGAACAAAAGTCACTTTAGGAACAAGGTAGGTAGGGTTTCCTCTGTGTGGGAAACTCAGACGCAGTGTGATCTATCTGACCTATAAAAGCTTGGTTTCAGATCTCTCAACCCTCTTGATAGGCAGGTTTGTTCAGTGTTAGACATGTTTTGAGTGAGTGGTTTGAAGTCCATTGGCTGACATAGAGGAAATGTTCTTGATATTGACAAAATACGTGAATTTTTGTTACTCTTGGAGCATTAAATGGTGTTCAGTGGTCCTGTAAATTATCTCCTGGAGGGGACAGCATAACAGTATTGTCTGCATTCCTGTGAAGTCATGTTTCTTTTATTTCTATTAAATACTTGAGGGTTGTCCTGTAGGAAAGCAGAGTGAGTCTGTTCTGTGGTGGCTTGTGTGTGAACTTCAATGGGGAAGTGTGGGTACATACACAGGATGGCTAAAGTTAACGTGCCACTTCCATTTGTGGGTGCCTTGCAAGATAATAGTGCTGTTGACAGGATGTGTCTTTATCTCGGCAGTGGAGATTTTGGAGATTCAGTTATCCACGTGATGTGGATGTGGTAGGGCATGATGGTTATAAGCTACATGTCTGGGAAGCAAAACACAGGATATGTTCACTGTGCTTGGGAAAGAGTTGGCAGTGCAGTATGGTGGAAACAGCAGTAGGCTGTGTGTTCTGTGTTGCTGAAAGTAAGAGGATATGATGAGAGATTGGGGCTGGGAGATGAGGATGTGTATACAGGGAGGTGCTATGGCTGGGTGTGTGTGGCTGCAGGATATGAGAGGGGTAGGGTGCGGGAAGTGGCTTGGGCAGCAGCAGGGCAGTGTTCAGTGTTCTTGATGAAGCCTTTTCTTTCTCCTTGTCCCCTAGATCTCCTATCCCCCAAGTGATGAGGACAGCGATGACTCTGAGGGAGAGAACCAGGAACTTGCTCAGATCGACAGAGGTAAAGGGATGAAGATAGAAGGATCCCGGGATGCTGCGGCTGAAGTCAGTTTTTCTTTTCACTTGTGCCCTTGCAAGTGCCTCTTTCTCAGTCCCCAATATACAACAATCAGATGCATTAAATCAGTCACCTTGAAGCATTTGGCACCTCACAAGGAGAGGCTGGTGTTATCAGATGGTGCAGTTGCCTTTTCACCACCAGAAACAAACATTGTTAACCATGCGTTAAAGTCCCAATGCTGCAGACATGGTCCACAATTGTTCCAGCAGCAGAGCTCGGACTAAAATTTTATCTTCTAGTCCATGTTTTTGCACTTGTGTCATCTTTGTTCTAGGTTTCCTTATCCTTGCTACTTGGAGTTTTAACCTTTGGTTTCTTCATTACACTGGACTCATTATTTGATTATGTCTCTCCCTTCCTCCTATACTGTTGGTATTGTGTAGCCCTATTCTTGCATCTAGTGAGAGTCTTTGATAGGGAAGATACAGGTGCTCTGCTGTTGTTTTTGGACGTGATATGAAGTAGCTTAGAGCTGCAGGTGAAATCTGTAGGAAATGCATCTCTTGAGTTATGCTAAGCTTGCCATTAGTGCGTGCCCTGTGCCCAGGTTCAACTGGATTTTTATGCCAAGGCAGCAGAAGTTAAGTTCCTGACCCACAGGACATGTCCTGTCAGAATTCAAATCCCTGCTCCATATGCTTAGCATAGAAAGAGCTCAGCAGAAGAGATAAAGCATGCCTAGCTTGTGGCTGGAGACAGGCTCTCTTGTGTGACAAGTCTTGTAATAGAGGGGTTTTTATTTCCAGAAACCAGATCTCACTTATTTGAGCCATAAAGGTGCTGCTTAGAATAGTGTAACTTACTTGCCTCTTCTGCCCTGAGAACTGGTCACCAGAAGTTAATGTTTTCAGCTAGAGGCAAGTGCCTTGCACGCAACACATTTGTCAGCTTATGTCTTCTCCACCTTGAGCAGGTGAGGTGGGTGACCGGTCCAAGTTCTTTCTCTGGAACTAGGCTTCCAGGTGATGGTTTGAAAGGGGATGACATCTAGCAATCTGATCTGAACAAAGGTCTGGAAACTTCCAAAGGGAAGCATTCAGCTGGGGGGGTGGTGTTTGATCTGGGGAAGAAAAGGTGGGGAAACAACTCAGAAATTTACTTGGGAGGAGATGAAAACAACAGGTCAGGAGACAACAGGCCCATTTTATTAGGCTGTGGGACAAAAGTCTGCTCTGCCACTCCTCTATCTCCTCCTCCCACTAGAGAGAAGACGGAATTGTACCCTGACTCCCCTGGCCACCAACCAGCTCCAGAACCAGGAGAACCAGTGCTGCAAGGTTCGGGCCCTCTTCCATGCCAGCCTTGACCGCCACAGCTCAGAAGAGGAGCTGGAGCGCATCAACCGGGAGTTTGCCGCGGAGAAGCGGAAGTGGTCCCAGGTCAGCCGGCTGGCCTGCTGCAGCGACGGCAACAACACATCCTCCAGTGACGAAGAAGTGAAGAACTTGTGCGCAATGTCCTTCCGGCCCGTGGCAGAGCAGAGCGATGGCCTCCATGCCAGCTCAAGCCCCGTGCTGTTCAGTGCCTCCCCTCCAAAGAGACTCCAGCCCCTGGTGCGGAGCCCGGCCTCCAGACCTTTAATCTTCACAAGCGTTGGGGCGGGCCTTGAGCAAGTCATGCCTTGTAAGAGACATCGACAAGGATACGGGGATAAGGTCAGCAGGCCCAGCCTTGACCTGGAAAAAATGCAGCAGGTAAGGCAGAACTTGATGTGAGAAAAGCAGCATCGCTTGAAAAAAAGGTGTGGTAACCCAAGACAGAAAAGGGTTATTGAGGCAAGGCTCAGTAAATTTCTAGGATTGCTTCTTGTGGTCATGTCTTCAGGGGCATACCTTTAGGGTACTTCTGTCTGTCTAAGATAAATTGGATTAAGTGTAGATACCCCTCTTGAGAGGTAGAGGCACTGCTTCTTGAGTGGCTCCTGCTACAGCTGGGCTGTTCTCTTGCTATCCCATGAGGAAGGCAGTACTTGTACTGTCCAGTTCATTGCATGGCACAGGAACAAAATCACTGGTGTTTGCTTTCATCAGGTTACCACTGCTTCCATGATCTGACCTATATCACTTACTCCAAAATAAATTAATCACTTAGGGATGTATAAAAAAAGCCTTTGGTGAAAGTGGATGTAGACTTGATGATGATAGGTATTTCCACACTTGCTGACCTCCTTGGGCCCAGATCTCTTTATGCCTCGTAGGAGTTTTACAGCAGTGTAAAACAGTGCTTTTTTCCTTCTTAACACTTTACACAGACTAAATACAGTTTGCTCTAGATGCAGTTACTCTTGATTTTGCAGGACTTAGTTTGGCCTGGGACTGAGGTGTGGAAATGCTAGAAGTTTGCCTTGTCTCTGCAGTCTGGGAAATGGGGCAGGCTGCCCTATGCAGTTCCCATCTGGCGCCTCTCTTTCAAAAGGCCTTGCTGTAGAGTTAGTATTTCAGCTCTCTTCATTATTTGTTTTTCTATTTACACTGGTGTAGTGTCAGTTTTAAAGGATATGTCCAGACATCTGCTGGCCCTGGTACATTGCAGTAAGTTAAAAGCAATTATTTTCAGTTGTGAATTTCCTCTCATTAGGGAGGAATTTCACTGCCTCTGGTTGGTTGGACATACTAGTTTTAACCTTGCTTGCAACACTCCCTTTAAGCCTACAAGATGGACCCATTAAAGGAAAAGACTATGTATTTATTTTCTAAGATGTCTAAAAGTGAGATTTCCATTTCCCTATTACATTGCTGGTTTTTCTCAGTCCTGCTGGCAGCATACATCCCATGAATACATAATGCAGAGACTTGTGTTTTCAGTGCAGTTTTCTTCATCCCCTTTTCAACCCTCTAGCCAAGTTTCTGCTCACAGAACATTCAAAAGGCCCAGTCTTGCATTTCACATCACCCAAATCTTCTACTGATACTGACAGACTTTAATTAGTCTCACATCCTTATGAGAGGAGAAGAAAGCTAGTAAGCCTGTGCCCAGCCTTCTATTTTTTCAGAGTGTACACGCGTAAATGGGGAAATGTTTCTTTTGGCCCAGGTGATTTCTCTGATTTGGATCCCAGGCATAGCATCTGCCTGCTCTCCTTTAAGCTCCTTTCAGCACTGTGTTTTGGAGTGTATTGGTGAAGGTTAGGGGCTAATTTAAACAAGCTTTCCAAACTTGTTTTTTTTCTGGGGAAACCTTGTGAGAATAATTGGCTTCCTTGTCCAATTGCTCTTTCCACTTCTGGATTAATTGTGGCAAATATTTTTGCAAAAGAAGTTGAAATCTGGAGTGGAGGTGGCAGTGTGTTTTTTAAATAACATTTTTACTGTGGATGTCATTAACATTTCAGGTTGTGGAATCTATGTTATAAAGAAAGGATAGTCAGCCGGTGGATTTAATTTGAAAGAAAGTGTACTGAGGGCACAACGTGACATGACACACACAAGCAAAGTGAGATGCAGCCTGAATATTTTATTTGGTCATTTGTATTATTTTTATAATTTTAATTGGATAACTTTCAGCTAGTAACATCTTGAAGCTTTATGATGAGCCTTTGCTTGCTACCTGTACTTATTTCTCCTATGAAAATCATTCAGGACCTCCATTCTCCACTTATAAAATGGGACCAGGGTGTTTGTTTTTTGGTCTGTTTCCATTTTCCAACAAAAATGGCTCCTATTTAACTGCCTGGGCAGTGTGTGGCATCGTGTGTTTCTTAGTCAGGTAAACAATGCATATGAGGAATGTTAATACTGAACAGGCTACTCTGAGGCTTCATCTGGGCTCCGAACATCAAGCTATTCTTGCTTTGTGATTCTTATCCTTGCTGTCATGTGCTTGCCCGTGAGAATGCAGCTGAAAAGTTTATCAGATAGACATTTTTTTTGAGCAGCAGATGTGGCTTTCATTCTTATCCCTGAGCCTTACTTCCCATTCCTGCAACTCTGTGCAGCTGGCAGATGACAAAGAGTATCAGGCAAGATGAATTTGTGCCTGAAGCAAATGTGTTATGAGATAACAAGACACTTTGGGGGTGTGATGTGGTATGGGTAACTGAAGGCTGGATGAAGAGATGCCAAGTGCTTTGCATCAAATTCTGTTTATGTGGGATGGTGATGGATATTGGTCCAGAGAGTTGTGGTGTAGAGTGGCTCTGTGTTGGGATATTTAAGCAGATTTTGCTTCCTCCTATGGGTCAGTGGCAAGTGGTATCTAAATGTCTCCCTGTATTCCAGTGATTTTGGTGCCTTTTGGTAAGAAATAGGATCAAATTGGGGAGACAGTTGGGTTGGGGGCAATCAGAGTGCTTTTAAGAAGTTAGGGAATTGCTGTCCTTTCTTGGCCTGTGAATATATGGAAATCTCCACCATCCATGCCTTTCCGTTCAGCCTTCTGCAGCAGGGAAGGCTGTACCAGGAATAGGTTTTAAAAGTCCTGTTTTGGTTAGGTGCCAGGCTGTGCCTTTCTAGCTTCACAGGGTACAATAATTCAGCCCTTTTGTGTTCCAGACATCAGTTTTGACTGTTGGTGGATGTATTTCCCACCCTGTCTGGTCAACTGGCCACCCAGTGTCTCCCTGTGGAGGCACAGCAAGGATATTTCAATGCACGCTTTTCTTCACTTCTCCAAAGGACTAGAAAATTAGCTCAGAAGGCTTCTATTCTTTCCCTTAATTGGGCAGAAATAGCCTGGCTTGTGCAGACACTCGCAGTGCTGCAGTGAATGCCCTCTCCCAGCACCCCTTGATCATGGTCCCTGGACAGACACGTCCTTGCATGCAGGCCCTGTTGCCAACCACTTGCTGTTTAATGAAGCCTGCTGCTGCCCTGCATGGCTGCTGCCACTTTAGCATATCTGCCTTTTTTGGCAATGCTGAGAGCACAAGGTCAAGGAGAGCAGGGACATCCTTTGGTTCAATGTGGAGGCACCAGGTTCACCTGAGGTATAAGGAAGTCCAGGGTGTCACAAAGACTTCTTGGAGCTGCTGAGCTCATTCGCAGGGGACTAATTGGTCTTAACATATTGTGTAAACAGAGGAAGTAAAGGATCCTCCTGTACTATTCAGTGGGACTGCCAGGAGCACCTTTGAAGTCTACTTACAGAAGCTTTGGAAGTCAGAGTGTAGCATTTGCAGGGAGAGAGATCTCTTGGAGGAGAGCAGCTTTGGGGTTGTACAACAAGCAGCCCAAATTCTTTGTGTGGGTAGGTAGCTGATATGGAAGGCATAATTTTAAAGTCTGAGGCAGAGAGTACCATGGGTGTACCATGGCTATACCATGGGTACATGGGTGTATTTCCTGTTATGCTGTGAAGCCACTAGATAGGTTTCACAACTTGCTCAGAGCTTTCTGCCATGGTTTGCCTGCTTGTATGAATAGACAGAATCAGAAATTCATGGAATACTTTGGGTTGGAAAGGACCCACAAGTCCAACTCCTGGCCCTGCACAGGACAGCCCCAAGAATCACACAATGTGCCTGTGAGCATTGTCCAAATGTGTTCTGAGCTTTGGCAGGGTTGTTGCCATGATCACTTCCCTGGGGAGCCTGTTCCAGTGCCCAGCCACCCTCTGGGTGAAGAACCCTTTCTTATATCCAACCTAAACCTCCCCTGACACAGCTTCAGGCCATTCCCTCAGTTCCTGTCACTGGTTACCACGGAGAAGAGAGCAGTACCTGCCCCTCAGCTTCCCCTCATAAGGAAGTTCTAGACTGCAATGAGGCCCCCTTTCACTCTCCTCTTCTTTGGGCTGAACAAGCCAAGTGATCTCAGCTGCTTGTTATTTGGCTTCCTCTACAGAATATCAATACCATTTTCTTTTGGAGTCTTAGTGCCTTCTTTGACATGCATTGAGATGCTAGCATGAAAAAGACCATCAGAGAAGAGAAAAATGCATCCTGTGATAACACATGGGTTGTTCATTGCAGGCTCTGCACCACCTTTGGTGGGGGAGTAGTTTCAGTGCAAGACAGATGAGTGGAACTTCATCTTGACTTGACACTGAAATGGCCTGGATATAGTGCCTGACGAGAGTCCTGATCTGGGCTTAGCTGTGTAATATCAAGACCATCTTCCTTCTGTTGTATTTTTGAATGCTGGCATTTTGGTTAGACTGGGCACTGGGGGGGTGATCAGCACTGAAAACTTCCTTTGGGTCAATACTGGTTGCACAGAGGCTGCAGAACAGCACTTGCCACACGTGACCAGGGACCCAGTGTGTGACCCCTGGTGCACTGGGGTCTGGGCTTTGGGCTGCTAATGGCTTCGGGGTGAGATTTCCATATCCTTAGCACAACTGGGTTTTGCCCTTGCCTGTGTCTCCAGGACTTGACAAATAGCTTCCAGATAGCTTCCATGTGTGAGCTCATGAGTCCTTTTCACCTCTTGGCCTCCCATTTGAATCCAGGCCTTTTCAGTTCCTGAGAATTGCTACCATCTGTTTGCCCATCTGAGCTTTTCTCTGTGGCGAGAGGGTGCTGGAAAATCTACTGCTGGTGCTGGTGGTAGTTTCATCACAGACTCCACACTGGGCCTCACTCTTCAGAGTGACTGAGTGGAATTCAGGGGCTTGTGCTGAGCGTAATGGCTTACACCATTTCTTACGGGGCCCAGTACCAGAACTTGTCTCTCAGGTGTGGGAAGTTGGGCCATAGCAATTCTTTGTCCCTGGGCTTGTTGAAGCAACATAGTAAAGAAAGTGTTGCAGAAACTGATTGCAGCAGTACAGAATGAGAAATTCTGCTTCTGGTAACCTCCTGCAATTTTGCTTTAATTTTTTACCGCCAGAAATATGCTACAGCAGCTGTTCTTCCAGCACAGAAGCGCCTGTCTGTCTCAAGCCTGACAGTGTTTGGCACTGAAGTGGCCAGCAAACAAATGCTATGTGTGGCTGCTGCAAGGCAGTCTTAGCATGAGGAAGTTTGGGGCTGAACATGATTGAAGATGATTGATGAGATTGTCTGGTCTGCTTGCCTGCAAGGATATAGTTCTGTGGCAGGAGGCTCTGGGAGTCTAGACCTAAGCCTGTACAATGTGAGTGGGAGATAGGGCATGGTAGAGGTGTCTTGTTATTTGTATCTTTGGAGGAGCTGAGGAGATGTTCTCCTGTGGTTTGATCTGTTATAAAGATTCTGGCTCAATGCCAGCCAGCTGATGTCCGATTTGCTGACATCAGACATTGGTAGTCTGACAGTGGTGGAGAGAAGGAGGGTGGGGAGAAAAGTGTGCTGTCTGGGAGGTGGAGAGAGACTCAGTAGCAGGGGAAGGCATGAGGAACTCCACCCAGCCCCAAATGGTTATGAACTGGCAGGCAGCAGATACCGCTGTCTCTGTGTCTCGTAAGTGTTCCCTGGATAGTTATCTAATTCATGCAAAAACACTAGAAAGTGCCTATGTGCAGCTGCAGCTGGATGAATCGGAATGTAAGAGAGCAGTAACCCATGTAGGACTTAGCCTAGCTGCTTCCTAGAAAGCATAATGATTTCCTCTTCTTTCCTGAAGGAGGCAAGTAAGTTGACTGTCTTCTGTTCACTGATGGTAAGGTTCATCTTGCTGCCAGCTTGTAAATGCGAAAGGCAAGGCAGGCAGGATAATCAAGTCCTATTCCTAAACTCTCAGTATCAATCAGTGTTCCAGAGATTAGAGCATTCTCACAGAATAGTTGAGGTTGCAAAGGCCCTCTGGAAGTTATACACCCTTTATATCAACAGTTTCTCCATGAGGATCTGTGTTCTCTGTACATTATTGAAACACAGAATTAATTTTAGTGCAAGTCCATTCCAGTTCTGCCCTGCCCTGTGCCATCTGTTGATACTATGTTCACCTCTCAGGTGTGCTGCTAGCAGACTTTCATTCTGAGCACACACCTCTCCTTGCACCTCTTCCCCTGTTGTGTGAACCCTGGCACTGAATGTGTTGTCCATTCCTAGAGCCAAATGCTTCTGTTCTCGTCCCATGATGTTTTTCTTCCTTGTTTTGTCTCAGTGCATTTTTTTTGTTCTGGTTTTGTAACACATGCAAAGGGGCAACAGTTCAAGGGGGAGATGGACAAATGAGCTTCTGTCTGGAAATACTTACCAGTCTCTTTTTCCTGGGGTATGTGCCTGTGTAATTTTGCTGCCTTTTGCTGGAAGCTTGCATGTTTGTGAATGTATCCATTTGGACTACCAAGGGAGAGTGAGCCAATAGCTAGAATATCTGCTGAGACATCTGAAATGTGGTGCTTGAGGTGCTGCTGTGAATCATGAAAGAGAGCAGGGATTAGGTTGGTCAGGGTCATTTGGAGAACACCAGAGAGCTTGGTTGAGCAAAAGGAAGATGAGGGGAGGAAATCTGGTGTGGCTGAAGTTGGACAGAGTACATGTTGAAGGCAGTAGAGATCTGTGGAATAGGAAGGTTAAGAATGGTGGAGACATAGCTAGAAGAGAGTATTTTTGTTGTATTAAGATTCCCAAAGGGACAATAATAGCACCTGGCACCAGTGACAGAAAATTATGAGTCTGAGGTTAAAGCCAAGGGCTTATCACTTAGATTGGCAGGCTTGCTGGCTACCTTCCCAACCCTGTTGTCTTTCTTTTTTTTTCTCAAAGCTCTAAAGCCTGGTAAGAAGGTATTAAACTAGAACTGAGTCTTTGGCTGCAGACCAAAGAGAGGAGATCAAATGGGCATATGGGCACCACTGGCATGTGGCCTTGGGATGTGACTCGGGGAGAAGTCCTGAGTGATGCTGGTGATGCTGTGTAGGACTTAACTCTTTGTCTAACTCTGAGGATTAGGTAGGCCTGGGAGGGACAAATTGGAAGGGAGGTAAAGCACTTCTACCTGAAAGTGTCTGCCAGAAACTCTGCAAGTGAATGGACAAGGTTGGGGAATTTTGACTTCTAGCATTTTGCTCTCAGAGCACCACATAGAATGATGCCTATGGAACTAATAAAAGGAAAAGCCCAGTCTCCCATATCTACTGGCAGTGTTTAATGGTGGGCTGCCAGCTGGCCACAGAAAACATCACTCAGCAAAACCGAGAGATCCTAACTGCAGGAACAGCACAGCTGGTTAAAATGTGATTGGATGTGGGGTGAGCAGCAGTCACAGAATAGGTGCTGGATTGGATCCCCAAGGGTGGCCATCCTGCAACATATCCCAGTTCTGTCTCTTGTGTGTTGACTTCTGCAGGTCCTTTTCCAATAGGGTTTTCTGAAGGATATTTTCTTTCTTGTTTTGACACAGTACAGTCCAGGAGGATAATGCTGGCATGCTGTTTCCCAATCCCTGAGTTCAGCCCACATAATCTCAAGGGCCTGACAGATTAAGAAGTTTTGCTGCAACCTGTGTATATTTTTCAAAAACACCAGCTTGGAGATGCTGCTTGGAAGTGAAGCAAAGAAGGACCTTCTTTGTAGTGCTCTCCTCTTCTGCATTAGGGCTGGATTGTGCCCTCACCTCCCCCAGCCTTGGTGTGTCTGGACTAGAGGGGCGGCCTGGGTTGGGGCCCAGTGTGGCTGTTGAGTTGGCCTGATACCTCTCCCTGCCCACTCCTCCCTTAGCATGTGGCTCACTGTGATACAAATATCTCATCCTTGCCTGGGGAGAAAAGAAGTCTGCAGGCAGCTCTGCCATATGCTGTCACTGCCCAAGTTGTGTTTGGTGTGCGGATGAACGGATCTCTCTTCAGGCATAATAAGTTGCATCTTTTGCTTGTGGTTGCAACCTCTGAAAAGGAGAGAGCCTTACAGTTTAGCTCTTTGGAGGACCGGTGAAGTGGCTCGAGGAAACTGGAGAGGGTGAATGGCTATTTAGAACCCATCTGGTTATTCCTCATATAGTCCAGAGGGCATCTGATGGTGGTAGCAGTTTTCTGCTTGCTTTTCTGATTGTGTTATATAGGTTAAGAAACTGAAATAAGCTGTGGAGATAGATTAGGGTGTGGGTTTTTTTTCTCTTTGTTCGTACTTTACCACCACTAAGCATTGAATTCCCTTAGAATTCAGCAGCCACAAGATAACAGGGGCTGCTATTGCTTAGAATTCAGATCGTTCTAGACCTGTTCAAAGCACTATACCAAAGAGATGGTAGCAAGGAATGGAAAACAAGAGCTTGTTTTTCCTTAGCGTTTCCCTGGCATTGCTTAGCTCTGTATCTGTGAAGCAGGACACCTTGCTTGCCCAGCATGGCTTGGCACTGGTGTCTGAGAGGTGACCTGGGTGTGCTTTGCACCCTGCAGCCTTCCATGAGGCACTGCCTGGGAGTGAGAAGGGAGGAGGGAGGCAGGCAGTAGTGTGAGTTTGGTAACAGCAGGAACAGGACAGTCATGTGATGGTGCCGATTAACTATTAATGTCGGGCATTTGTGCTCCAGTTTGTCACCACAGACAGAGGGCAAGCAGCTTGTAGAGGGCATGTCTGAGTCTTGAAAATGCAGCAGCCATTACTGCTCAATAGGCAGAAGCTGGCTGAGCTTTTAAGGCCAAGCCCGTGACTAGAGTAAACACTCTAGGAAGTGCTATTTTTGAGACAAGGTTTGGAGTGGCAGAATAGCCAGCCTGGCTGTCAACAACACAGCTGTCCTTGGCATGGGCTGGGGTTTAGGTCTGATTTTCCGCCTTAGCTCTGAATAGCCTCTCCATTGTTGGCTCACATGAGAACCGCACTGCTGGGCTCTGCTCGCGCTTTCTTTCAGCCTGTTGATGTCAATGGGAGTTTTGGGCATTGGTCCACAGCTCATCTCACAGGAGGAGGCACTCAATAGAGGCATCTACTTCTCATGTAGATGGAGACTGAGTTAAACCAGAGCAGATTCATGTGTAACTCCTTGCCTTTCTCCAGAGCTGTGAGCCCAGATATGCTTCTTGTTGAGCTGCAATTTTTTTTTAAGAAATGATGACCAATAAGGGAGAGGCAAACCTCCCTCTTCAAGCCAAAACAACATGTAACAACATTTTTTTCTAAATTAAAGGTTTCAAAAACGTAGGTGTCCTAGGGGCCACACGTAAATTGAAAAAAAAGCACAAACGAAGACACTTAAGAGAAACCCTATGAAACTTGCTGGTTTTCCTCATTGTAGACAATCTTTTTGGTTTCCTTCTGGACTTTGACTGCTTACGCAAAGCAGTTTTCATAGGAATGAATTTGCAAAACTGAGCTTTGTCTAGAATGTTAGGAACTTAATGTAAATGAAGTCTGTGGTCATGTCTATACTAGGATAAACTGTATTTTTAATTCAAAACCATGATTGTGCTTTGAAGTCCTGGCATATCCTCGCAAGCTGTAATTTCACCTTCACGTGTTTGTCTATGGAAAAAACAGGTTGACTGGCTGTACAAAGGATAAAACCCTAAAATGCTTTGCAAGTTACTTTGCAGTCTTATTGTGAGCATGCTCTTTTTGACAGCATAAACAAAAGAAAAATTTGTCTACCTGTGAAGACTTTAAAAACTCCCCATCTTGCCTGTCACTTCAGAGGCTCATCAAACAGTCCTGTAGGCTCTGCCATGATGGTATGTGGGCATATTATGATTAAGAAACAAGGAACAGTTTTTAAAAAATCATTTTCCAAATTGCAAATCTAGTGGATCTGTGTAGTTCCTAGTATAGGTAGAAATATCTTTAAAATAGAGCTAGTCAGATGCCTGATTTTTCTCACTTCTGTAAACCTGTTTCTTGTTATGTTTCAGGTGATGTGGTTTGCAGCTGGGGGAGCCACCACAGGTCAGGGAATGCCCTGAGTTTGTTCAGGAAAGTTTGTTACTGCTACTGTTTGCTGTATGTGCAGGAAAGACAGACAAACCTCACACAAGAACGTGGTGTACCTGACTGGATGATAAGACTGTATATTGAGCATACTTTAAAGTAAGTCTTAATCTAAGCTGCAGTGCTTTGTTCAGAGCTCTGGTGGAAATAGCACAGCGAGTTCATGGTATGTTTATTTTCATTGTAGTACTGAATTTGGTGTGCTGTCAAATCAAGCTCTTTACTAATTTTCAACTTAATATAATTTCTTGTCATCCTCTGAATAACACAACCAACCCTATTAGCTTCTAATTATTGTTAGCGGAAAGAGTGCAATTATGAACACTGGAAGTGGTGCTCTTGGAAAATATTTTCTAAGCAGAAAGATTTATAGTACCACTATTTTAGTATTCTTGCATCTTTTCTTTCATAATACACCAATGTTCTATTCAAGCCTGACTGCTACAAGAAGTGTGAAAGGCATTTTTATTGTGCTAGTTTGTCCCGTTTGCATTTTGCAGACTCTTACTATGGGCAGTTATGCTAAACAGCCTATGGACTCTCTCTAGAGCTGACTGAAACAGTAAACCACAAGAAGCTTAAAAAAAAAAATCAGATTGCTATCTCATGATGGGGCTGCTGGTAGGGTTAGGGGTAGAAAGCAGCTGTAACTACTGCTGCAACTGTGAGACTTGCCTATGCTGCTCAGTCTGCTGTATAAAACTCTGTACTGAGCTGAGGCACTGGTTCATTTGCTTTCCAGATGCAAGCATCCAAATCATTCAAACACCCTCAAAGCTATTCATATAAATGTGGTGTAAACTTTTTCTTTTGTTATCAACCTCTCTCTGCACAGAGGATCCTAATGAACTTGGCCTTGAGACATTCTGGTCTTTTTAATGAATTAATCTGGACTTTTCCCCTTCTGCAGTGTGGTGAGTGAAGGAGCCCTCTTGGTCCTAGGGTATGACCATTTTGTAAGCCTGAGATGGGCCAAAATCCCAAACTGAAAGAAGGAAACGCTGGAATGATTTGTGCATTAAAATTGATGCGTATGTTGTGAACACTGGTGTGTTATACAGGCTCTGATATGGATCTTGCAAGCTGTTGAGCTGATGGTTTATTTCCAACTATTTGGAAAGTGATGCAGACAGTGGAGTGGCGTGCTTGAGGGCAGCAGTTCTCCAACAAGTACTTCATGCTCATCTCTGAGGGTTGCTGTTCCCTGCTTAGAAGGGCAGTGATCTGCTTCTGGCTCTGATGGTGCCTCACTGCCCTCACATAGGGGAGTTCAAAAAAGTTGGCAGGAGTAATGTGTATCCTGTGCTGGTAGCCACGGACAGGTAGAGATGCTGAAGCTCACTCACCTCACTGAAGTGTCCAGGTAAAAGCACTGATTGCTGAATTGGTTGTATTGTTTCTTGCATTGGTGATGGTTCCCTGGACCAGCTTTACGCCATCTGAAGCCATGTGCAGCTGTGAGGATGGGAGTGAAGGGATGCAGAATGGTATCAGAATCTGCAAGTGCTGATCAGCAGCGCTGAAGGGAACTGTATGCCTACTTCAGAGGCAGGACAGTGCACCAGGTAGGAGGTCCTGGCTCCTCTGAAATATTTGCAAGCTGTTCACATGGGTACAGGCCGAGGCCAGCCCTTTCAAAGTTGGTAGGTTGAACGCCATCACAAGTTCTTAGTTTTGACGCTCAAGCACCACCTGAGCAAGGTCTTGTGTGCTGTGCAATGTTCTGCTGCAAGGCACGTGTGGGCAGGCACTGCTGCACATGGGCATGGGAGAGCATTCTCCAAGCACAGTCATTAGTTATGTTCTGCATAAATGGATTAGCTCCCTGGAGTAAGAGGCCTTTATCCTATTAGCTGGGTAGCTGCTTCAGCGTGTTCCCTTGTCACTAACATGTTAAGTGAGGTTCACTGGGGAAGAGGAGCAGGGGGACGAGAAGGTGATTGGGTGGGAAATGTGGGAACAGTTGGCTTACATAATCATTTCTCTCTGTGGTGATTAGTGTTGTACTACTCCCACTTTGTGGATGTCTATTTGTAGGCAAAAAATGGTATCTCAGGTTTGTTAATCATCTTCTGGTCTCCAATTTCTAATGTAGTATTTGTTTATTTTTATGTGCTCATGCAAACAAATGAGATTTCCCAAACAGGCGTAGTCATGTGAAAGGAGAATATGCTCAAATATTCTGCAGGGCAGTGCAGACATCATACATGTGTGTGTCTTGGGAGGAGAAGGAGGGACTCTGCCCTGTGTTCAGAGCCCAAGCAAGCCCCACGGCTTGGGATGTTTGCTTCTTTGTTTAAGACTTGTTTTGGCTTTCCAAAGCTATTTATGTAGTCAGTCTGCATTTGGCTTTTTCAAAGTTTCCCTGCTGTCCACAAATCCAAGTTCTCATATGAAGACGTGACCTTACGTGTTTTCTGCTTAAAGTTCCACTTGTGAGTGCTCCCAGCAGCACCAGGTGAACCCAAGGCAAGGGTTCCCACAGGGTCATGTCCTTTGAACTCAGCTGGAGAGTGTGGGAGGCAATTCAGAGCCACCTTTTGAGGTTTCTGTTGTGAAGATCCAGGCCGCTGACAAATCCATTCTTCATTTAGTGCAATGAGTATACCTCATGTTGCCCTGTTTTTGAGAAGCTCCACTATGACCAACCTCTGGCTAAAAATCTGATGAAAAGGTACATGTTCCAGGTTCTCCTCAAGAGAAACCCACTGATCTCCACTGGATGTTTTCTGTGGTGGATTAGGTAGATCTGGTGTGGGTTTTATACCTCCTGAAAAGTCCCTTGTGCTAACTTTAGGGCAGGGTTTTGGGCTGACAAACAGGCATTCAGGTCCAAGAATTTTTACTTTTAAACATAAATGCTTCATGTGAACATCTAAAATGTTCTAGTTGTGTCAAAACTGGGAAGAAATTGGCTTAAAAATCTAGACTTGAAGCCATTTTGAGCTGGTTGTTTTGGCCTATTTTTTCCTTTTGCCATCCACACATACATCTATCCTTTGATATGGCAAACCTGTGTGAGCAAGCAGTCTCTTCTGGAAATCTGGTGTTCCACATGCTTGTCTGTTCACTTTGTGGCTGATGTGCACGAGGCCCTGTGGCTCACACACAGCATTTGGCATGTCTTGTTTTTCCAGTTACCCAAGGATAGTGTAAAGGCACACACTTTTGCCCCTGTGTCCTCTGGGTTTGGAGCAGCCATCTCTGGATTCTCTTCCTCTCCATGTCCCTGTAACATCACAGCTGACAAGAATCAGTACCTTTTAGTGATTTTAGTATTTTTCATCTTCTTTCCCAGGGTATACAGCTGTGTGACTTTCAGAGCTCTCTGTGTATCTCCCTGCTTAAAGGGGAACTGTGTTTACTCTGTTGCCTGACTTGCATTGATGTCTTAACCCCTTCTTTGGGCACTTGGGGACAGCATTTAAACAGCAAATGGTGGAAGAGTTTGGGGCTGCATGTTTTGAGTCCCCAGCACTGCCATCTCCCATGTGCTGCAGCAGCAGTGGTGGGGGGAATGGGACAAAGCTGCAGGAGGCAGTGTGCCTTCTGCCCTAGCTCTGCCCGAAGCAAAAGTCTGTGGGGAGGGAGGACTTTGGAGTCATGTCCGAGCCAAGGCTTCAGTTAGAAATGAGATAAACTATGGAGACATCAGATGATATGTTAGACTAGACTGGACATTCCCTGTGGACAAGTTTGGAGCCAAGGCCAGGAAGGAAGGGAGGAAGCAGTCACGTTGGCCGCCCTGAATTAAAAGCTTTGTAAGCTTTTTCTCAGGAGCTGCTACCATGCCTGCCAGCTGTGAAACTAGATGCCCCTGTCCCTTTGCACCCCTCCTCCCTTCACAGACTCTAGTGAGCAGGAGGGGCAAGCCTAACATTTGAACTTTGGTAGCTTTGGCATGTGGAGATGAGTGATAGGGAATTAATGAATCCTGCCCTTTCTTCACATTTTTGTTACTACACAGGTGCTGGTCAGGTCTATTTCCTGCACAAATGGAGCTCTGAGTTTTTTTCAGGCCTCAAAGAAAACTCAGTGAGGGATTTGGGGTTGGCATGGAGTGAATAGATGAACCATCTGATGTACCCTGCGGATCAGCAGACTCAGACTCTGCCAGACCAGCAGGGAAAGCGGCTGCTGAGCCAGAGATGCTCCATGGAGAGTATTCACTTCCTCCATCCCCAAATTCCAATCAAAGGGCTAGTGGTAAAAGTGCCAGGGCAAATAAGGCCCGTTTCATCTGTTCCTAAAGGGACAGGGCTTCTGTACAGATCCAGAGTGTATCTGGAAACTGTATGCCACAAAAGAGACAGAGGAGCAGCAGAAAACCAGAGTCACCTACAGACAGGCAGACAGTCTGTTTGCTTAGACCACAACTGTGTGAGTAGGTAGCTGTGTTTACATTAGCTGTAGCTCTAGTGTGATATGCAGGGAAAACTTCAAAAAGCAGCCTGTAATTTGAATAATTTAATCTGTTCTCTGGGCCTTGGGAATAGTGGGAATTCAGATGTTCTGCCAGGTGGCAGACCTTGCTGGCCAGACTTCAGCTCACTCTCTTCTGTAGCAGGCATTGACCAGGCCCAGCAGCCTGGTGCCACTCTGCAGTGATCACTTGCACATAGCCTTTCTGGACTGCAGTGCAATTGGGCTGTGCTTATTTAGAGAGCAGTTACTGGTGAGACCGACTTGCTGTTCTGCCAGGTTGTATTTGCTGTAGGCTTTCACCCATTTCTCCTCAGCAGTGATAGCTGAGCCCCTCCCAGTAGTGCACAAAATGAGGTGATTAAAGACACCATGTTGGAAAGGATTTTGGTGACCACGGAAATTATTTTGTTTTGGTTTTCATGGTGCACTGTTTGCTGAGTGTGTGATCCTGCTCAAGTCCTTGCAGTACATCTTTTTTTGTAAAGCCTTCTCTGGCTTTTTTAAATCTGAATTTGTTCTCAATGATCACTTAGTAATCAGTATTTCCTCTGCTGCCTTGTCCAGATACACTAAGTTGTCAGTGTTGGCACTATATGGAGGCTGTGGATTTTTGGCCGTTGCTGACAGAGGTGCTGCCTGGATAACTGGGACTCCTATCTTGATAGAGATGGGAACCCTTTATGACAATGTTAAGAGACCAAATCTGTTGATGTTTTGAAGGAACTTCAGATGGACCGAGGAGAAATGTGGCAAAAAAAGCATGAATGACTAATTCAACTGAATATTAACTAGAAATAACTTTCAAAAGAATTCAGAGGCTTTTCAGCATGTTCCACAGTACCACCACAGCGTAACGTTTGAATGCTGGGGTTTGTTTCTGTAGGAGGGGACTGTTGGCCAAACCATTTGTTAAATGTATTTTAAATGCTGTGAGGCTGTTTAACTTCTGATGGAGAAGTCTGGAGACTGTGACTGATGATAATTGTAATTAAAAGCTGTTGCTGATCTATAGCCTTCCTGTTGTTGTGCTGCTTCAAGGGTTGGGCAGGGAGCTTCTGTCTGGTACATGGATGCACTGGATGGTGGCCTTGCACCCCTGGGCCCACACAGTGGGTATTCCCCTGGTGCAGCGCATCCCTGGTGATGCAAATGCAGAGTACCCTCAGGTGACTGCTAGGAAGGCTCAGCCCCCTGGTTTGTCTGCCAGTTTAAGTCATGTATGCCTGGGAGCCTGAGCCTGGATGGGACTTAGTGTCAGCTGGAGTTGCTTCAGCTTAAAAGCAATAAGGAGGAGCCTGTGACTTTCTTTTTTTTCTGTGCAGTTTTTGTACTGAAGGGTTAAGAGGTGATGCCCATGTCCTAGCAGCGTTACTCAGTGCCAAGGAATTTAAAAACCCAGTCCAAAATCAACCTAAAAAATAGCTTTAAATTTTTTTTTGCTTGTTATTCTCCTAAACTCATTGGGAGGGCAGACCTAGCTTTGCCCCTTGTATTAAACCCATCACCGTGTTGGCAAAAGGACAGGAACCATGGCCCTGCTCCCTCGTGCCCTGCCATGTGGGCGTGAAGCACTGCTCTCCTGGGTGGAGGATTTCTCTAAAGCAGAAGACACTGGGCTGTGATGTTTAAGCCTGAAGGTGCATGGAGCTGTTGGGTTGGGAAAACACTGAAAGCTTCAGCCTTGCTACTGAACTCTGGCTGGGGCCTTGCTGGGGTTTCACATCTGGCCTCTAGAAGCACTGCCTTTGGGGGTAGCCAATCCCCTTCCTTTAATTCAGCCTGTACTCTAAAAAGGGCCTTGCTGGAATCCTCTGTTTTATCAGGAGCATGAGGCTGCTACTGGTTTGCCTGCATGTGCCTCCCCGCTCCCGTGGGTAGCAGCTGTGGGCCTCACACCCCTGCGGCCCCCGTGCTGTCGCGGTGCCACGCGGTGGGACGGAGGTGAGACCTGGTCAGGCAGAAGCCTGCAGCCGCAGTGTGCTGCACAATGGCCACTTCGTGCAGCACCCTGACCTCCTCTGCCCACTGTGCTGCAGCTGCACCCCTGCCCTGCGCCTTAACCCTCTGCACGCTCTCTGGGGCAGGGGACAGGCTTTCAGCAGCTGGCTGATGGGGAAAGCTGCTCCTCCTGGCCCAAACCTGTCTCTGAGGGCTGTTAGGAAAGGAGATGGGACAGGCTCTTTGCTCTGAAATGCCTTCCCAAGGGAGGAGGGCCATAGGGCCCTGCTTCCCTGGCTGGCTCACTGTATGGAATGGGATTGGCATCAGGCTGGAGCTCACTTGTAGGCATTGCCTCTGCACCAGCATCCACTTCACCTCACTGTCCCAAGAGGTGTCTTATTGAGGCCCCTTCAATCCTCTGCTTATTGGGCCATGGAGCTGCCTCCCTGCCTTGCTGTGAGGCAGTTTTCTCTGTGCACATTGCATCACTGGGCATGGTCTTCCCCTTTTCATCAGCCCTCTGCTGTGACTTAGAGTGCAATTTCTCCTCACACTGTACTGTTTCTTTCAGTTCTT